>CM060316.1:20149407-20179407 GCA_030674155.1 Stramonita haemastoma | reverse complement strand
TGTTGTGTGTGTGTGTGTGTGTGTGTGTGTGTGTGTGTGTGTGTGTGTGTGTGTGTGTGTGTGTGTGTGTGTGTGTGTGAAACTGAGTGTGTGCTGTGTATGTGCATATGTGTTTGTGGCATGTACGTGTATGTATTTGTGTAAAGGTAAAATGTCAGACGTTATTGGTGAAAACGTTTTATCAATAGTTTAAAAACAAACAAACAGGCCAAAAATGTAAACAAAACAATCTCCATTTTAACTCTTCTCGACTTAACTGCAGCCATCGATCAATTGTCCATTCAATTATTTTCTCCAGTCTTCAACAAATATTAAGTGTTAATGACACTGTCCGTACATGATTTAGTTCATACCCTTCAGAGACCGATTCCAGACAGTTACTGTAAACAAAATTCAATCTGTATCTACCAAACTGGAATGTGGAGTCCCACAAAGATCAGTTCTGTGCCATGTTCTCCTCAGTCTCTACACCACCTCACTGTCAAGTCATGAGCCATCTTCAGATTAACCATCATTTTGATGCCGAGGAAGCTCAGATTCAAAGAGGTGATACTCTTGAAAACCTACCCTCTCTTGAAAGGTATATCCTACTGTCTTCAAGACAATAAGAATTGGATGTTACAGAACAAGTTACTACTAAATCCCGATAAAACCGAAGCCATGCTTGAAGAGACTAAACACAAGCTATCTTCCATTACAACAACTCTAACAGAATTTGGCAATATGTCAGTTCCTCTGTCCACATCTGTGAAGTATCTAGGAGTTGTTATTGACAACACAGTCCCTCTCTAAACAAAAAATTATCACCGAGGCATTCCAGTCGTGCTACTTTCAAAAACGGCACATTAGTGCAAGTCGAAATTATCTGTCCATTGATGCAACACCCAAGCTTGTCACATTTCTCAATCTTTCACGTTTGGACTGCTGTAATTCTCTTTTGGCTTGTCTGCCAGCATCATCCACCCACTCCCTTCAACGTATACAAAACTCTGCAGCTCAACTAGTCTTAAGAAAGAAAAATTCTGAACACATCACTCCTCTCTTGCGATCTCTTCCCTGGCTCCCTGTATCGCAGAGTGAAGAATAAGATTAATATCCTCTGCTTCAAATGTCTCCACAAAGCTGCACCCTCATATCTCTGTAACTGTCTTCACCTGTGCACTGCATTTCGCTCCCTCCATTCTGCTGCAGATACCCTATGATTTCAAACACCCAGATTCAAGCAATCCACTGTTGGCCTCTGTCTTTCTCGATTTTGGAATGGCTTCCATACAGTCAAACCCAGTCAAAAGACACTTATTTCCGACCCAGGATTTTCCCCTCTATCTACACATTTTATCTGTTCCTACGTTCAACAAACATCTCTAGCTCCATCAGGCTGCTGTAAGCGCTTTGTGTGTGTGTGTGTGTGTGTATGTATGTGTGTGTGTGTATGTGTGTGTGTGTGTATGTGTGTGTGTGTGTGTGTGTGTGTGTGTGGTGTGTGGTGTGTGTGTGTGTGTGTGTGTGTGTGTGTGTGTAGAATCTGTTAATGCTTATTTTTGTGAACAGTTGGATGCGTTGTGAATGCTTTGAATGCAAGCGCTTTGATTTATTTAGCTTCGCAATATTCAGCGCTATAAAAACTCACACATCATTATTATTTTTAAACATGCGGGCTTTTTAACAGTTAAGTAATAATATGCAAAACCAACTGTGACACAAAAAGTGGACATGGAAACCATGTCAGTACATTGAATTATTTTATATTGAGTGCGGTAGGCTCTAAGCTCTTTCACATGGGGACAGAGGATCAGGTACGAACCAAACTATCAGGAATTACAGGAAACCAAATAATCCAGAAACTTCCACACAACACAGGCAACACACAGATCATCATGACACTATGGTTACCATACCATGGAATAATGAACAACGTAACATTCATATTCAGCACAGGGATCACCAGCTGATGGCTATATCACCGATTTTTTTCCCCATTGTTTACATTTACCAAAGGATCAGTCATAATGGCTACACACTGGTATTAATTTTGACGACTTTTTCCTTTCTATTTTCATATATCACTCTTGCATTCGCACTGCACGTACTATGGCATCCACAGAAATAAATTAAAAAAACAACAACACTTTTTCAGAAAGTCTAGCCCCAGACTTAAAACTCAGGTCCCGAAAAATAATACTGGAGTGTAGCCAATACACCTATGTTAGAATTTCCTGCTGCTGTAGGTTTTGTCATGTGAAGATTTTGGCAAAGAAAATCTATAACGGCGGTTTGGCCACTGCCCTCTGATAATAGTCTTCTTCTGTCAGCGTTACCCAGGTGGCACCACATAGAGATGTCTGATAGAAGATAGAAGTAGGACTTGCCAGTCTACATTGCCAGAGCAATGTCGGCCCCCTAGTTACCACCTGAGAGAGAGAGAGAGAGAGAGAAGAGAGAGAGAGAGGAGAGAGAGAGAGAGAGAGAGAGAGAGGAGAGAGAGAGAGAGAGAGAGAGAGAGAGAGAGAGAGAGAGAAGTCAAGTGAAGTCAAGTCAAGTCAAGTCAAAATCTTTTATTTCGAGGATAACAAATAAGCACTTATGTCCTTATTTTTACATCCAGTCCCCGCCCTTATCATGGATTACATCAATATAAAATAATAGAGAGAGAAAAGAGAAGAGACAGAGAGGAAGAGAGAGAGAGAGAGAGACAGAGATGAGGCTGGGGTAGAAAAGAAGAACAACAAAAATGTCTCTTTCGCAAAACTTCACATAAGTACACTTTCCGGGATGGAGGGATCGATACAGAGTTTTCCGTGAATGGGTAGACAGGGTATTGGGGGGAGGGTGGGGGGGGTAAGAGGGGGGAGGCAGGCTGAAAGTATTTTAGGAGTGAGTTGAAAAAGAAGGGGGAGGAGGTGAAGGGAGGGTGGGAGGAGGAGGAGATATTTGTGAGGAGGGAGGCAGGGAAAGGCCAAGGTTCTTCAGGAGAGGAGACCGTTAAGCGAAAGTTTTTATCCTGTTTTTGATGTCCCTGCGTCTGCCATTAATGTTCATCCGATCCCCTTGATTCTGATGGATATTTTCTGTGTGTGTGTGTGTTGTGTGTGTGTGTGTGTGTGGTGTGTGTGTGTGTGTGTGTGTGTGTGTGTGTGTGGAGTGTGTGTGTGTGTGTGTGTGTTGGTGTGTATTGGTGGGTGTATGTGTGTGTGTTTGTGTGTGTGTGTGTGTGTGTGTGTGTCAGTGTGTGTGTGTGTGTGTGTGAGTGTGTGTGTGTGTGGTGTGTGTCTTTGTGTGTGTGTGTGTGTGTGTGTGTGTGCTGTGTGTATTAGTGGGTGTATGTTTGTGTGTGTTGTGTGTGTGTGTGTGTGTGTGTGTGTGGTGTGTGTGTGTGTGTGTGAGTGTGAGTGTGTGTGTGAGTGTGTGTCTTTGGTGTGTGTGTGTGTGTGTGTGTGTGTGTGTGTGTTGGTGTGTATTGTGTGTGTGTGGAGTGTGTGTTGGTGTGTATTGGTGTGTGTGTGTGTGGTGTGTGTTTGTGTGTGTGTTGTGTGTATGTGTGTGTGTGTTTGTGTGTGTGTGTGTGTTGTTTGTGTGTGTGTGTATGTGTGTGTGTAGTTTGTGTGTGTGTGTGTGTGTGTGTGTGTGTGTGTGTGTGTGTCAGTGTGTGTTGTGTGTGAGTGTGTGTGTGTGTGGTGTGTGTCTTTGTGTGTGTGTGTGTGTTGGTGTGTATTGGTGTGTGTGTGAGTGTGTGTTGGTGTGTATTGGGGGGTGTGTGTGTGTGTGTGTGTGTGTGTTGTGTGTGTGTGTGTGTGTGTGTTGTCTTTGTATCTATTGATCTTGTGTCTTGTCTTTCTGACTAGTCTGTGTGAGTACGAGTGTACGTGTATGTTCTGGTTTGTTCAAAGTCAAACTTACAAAAAATTTCAGATAGTACATTGAATAAGCAGTGCAATTGTTTGTGTGTGTGTGTGTGGTTGTTGTGTGTGTGCGCGCGCGTGCGTGGTGTGTGTGCGCGCTCGCGCACATGTGTTTGCGCGCGCGCGCAGACAGACAGAGAAAGCGAGTCAGCCAAAGAAACAGAGAGACAGAAAGAGAGAATAAGAGATGAAGTCAGAACGAATCTAGAAAGCAGACAGTAACAAACGGATAGAAAAAAAATCAATGCCAGATTAAGAACACCACACCCCTCCCCCCCCCCCCCCCCCCCCCACACCACCAGCACCGAAAGTGTAGGCGGAAAAATGTAGAACATCACTGTGATATGTCTATCCTTCCCGATGAAAAGAGAAAACTCATAAAATCTCCAACTTTCAACAGAAAAAAGGGGAAAAATGCAAAAAAAAATTCAGATATAAATACCCTCCACCCCCTCCCAAAGCAATAAATAAAAAAAACAAAAAACCGCAAAACAACCCCCCCCCCAACCCCCCCCCCCCCCAAAAAAAAAAAAAAAAAAAAAAAAAAAAAATCAAACAAACCCAACTAAACAAGAAAAATTTTAGACTTGTGCTGACTCAGTTGCTGAGTCTTCTTCTCTGTCCCTCCCCTCCCCCCTCCCACCCCTTGCACCACCACCCACCACCCACCCACCACCCCCTCTCCTCCTCCTCCTCCTCCTACTGGCCTATAGTTCTTACTCCTCATCACCAACCAACCACCCATCATCCTTTCTGTCCTATTCGTGGTTTGGCGATCGAACTATCAGCATGGCATAGCATACTGTTTTGTGGAAGAGCATTGTATTGGTCTCCCAGCATGGCAGTTCTGCCATCCTCTTAGGCTTGGCTAGTGCTCTGAATCGCTTCCAACTCCGACCTACTCCCCCCCCCCCCCCCCCCACACCCACACACCACATACCGACTCTCTCTCTCTCTCTCTCTCTCTCTCTCTCTCTCTCTCTCTTCTCTCCTCTCTCTCTCTCCTCCTTTGTATGGCCTAGGCCATGACATTAAACAATTTCAGTGTTCAGTGTTCTCTCTCTCTTCTCTCTCTCCTCTCTTCTCTCCTCTCCTCTTCTCTTCTCTCTCTGTCTCTCTTCTCATCTCTCTCTTCTCTTCTTCTTCTCCTCTCTCATACTCCTCTCTACTCTCTTCCCTTCCATTGGTGCTGTCCTCCCACCCACCCTCTGCACTCTCCCCCTTACGTGTAGCCATCTGTTGTCAGTATCAACACTTTTCTGTTGATCTGCTGCCTGTCATACGTTAGTCGGTTATGCATGTACGTGCAAGCACGCGTTCATACGCGCGTAATGCAAACGCGCGTGTAAAAACATGCATTACGATTGTGTGCGCGTGTGCACACGCATATAACTATATACACGCGTTCATGCACACACGTACAGGCACGTAAGCACGCATAAGACTCGCACGCAGTAAGCTCGATACATACAGACTCAGACACGCACAGACAGCACAGACACACAGACATAGACAGACAGACAGACAGACAGACAGACAGACACGCACACACACACAAACACACACACACACACACACACACACACACACACACCACACACACATACATACATACACACACACATTGCGTCCATACAAACTCAGCTTAGCATGCATATTATCATTATATCAGTACAATCCACATTTCAGAAGGGGAAAAAAAACTATAGCTGACTTAATTAACGTCGTTTGCACGAAAACAAGCAAGTAAAACAAGGGTACAAGCGCAAGAAAACTAGAAAAAACTTTTTATTACTTTAAAACAAATAATACACAATGATAAAAAAAACACGTCAGAGAGACAGACATAGTAAAAAAAGATTTCACTGAAACAGGAACCGTCCATAGCCAAGCATACATAACGGGAACAACCCAGACCTCCGGAGACCATTAGACCTCCAAAATTGAGACACACTTTGCCGTTCAAAACTTCAATTTACATCTGGAAACGCTGTTTTTAGTGGGTTTCCTTTTACACACGCACAGACACACAGACACACACACGTACCACACACACACACACACACACATACACACACACACACACACACACACACACACACACACACACACACACACACACACACACACACACACACACACACACACACACACACACACACACACACACACACACACACACACACACACTTATACACACACACAAATCGATCCATAATCTTCTCACAAAATCTGTTTTGCATTCCCGAATATAGCACCAGACCTCAGGAGAATACACAGCGAAGAGGAGGAATAAGCAATGACTGTTCCAAAAGTGGGCTGTCTGTTTAGGAAGGAGTGGACTTTTTTTTAACAACTTGGAGGGATTTTTTGTTGTTGTTTGTTTCTTGGCTAGAACTCCGAGATTCACCAATGGTGTGATTTTACGTATGCGACTTTTTTTTACCCACCGTGAAGGTAACCGCATTCCGACTTCGGGGATGTATGCTGGGTATGTTCGTATTTCCACAACCCACCAAACACTAACATGAATGATGGTATCTTTATCTTGCATATTTGATATTCTGCATGGTATGGTTGCAAGGTCTTCATTGGTGCCCCCACGGTCTAAGGGGCTACAGGGTAAGTGGTGAAGGAAGAAGATGCGTATATAATTATACAGGAAGGAAATCAAGGCTCTGGCAAGTCTGCACCTGAAGTTGACCTGGGAGATGGTAAAAATCCCCGTCCTTAATTCACCAGCCGCCTCCGAGATTCAATCCTGAAACTTTATGGGCCCGGTGGGACTGGAGTTGAAACGATCTTAACCACTCGGCTTAAGTGTCTGTCACTGGTTGAATTTAGCTGATCTTTTGTAGGGGCTGGTGGAAGTGGTCTAGTGGTCAGAGCGTTGTAGCTGTGATTTGACGATCACTGAGGAGGGAAGGGGAAAGGGGGGGGGGGGCGTCGAGTCTCTGCTGAGGTGGCCGTTAGAGAGGATGTTTACCCTGGAGTAACAGTGGCAGATACGCTACTTCACTCCCCTGAAAGTCCTAAAGATGAAACTGCAAACTGCGACGAGGTTTTATTTGTTGACACATGCAGATCATTTGGTGCACACTTTAATTAAAACCCATTGACTTTCATCCATAAAAGTTAATAGACCAGCTTTAGTTGGTGGGCTGGATGACTCGAACATACCCAGCATGCACCCTGCTACCTGGCAAAGGACGGGCTTCACCAGGGTCTGCTGGCCCATGGCTGCCTGACGAATGCAGTGCAGTGCGCCAACGACTCCTCAGGAAGTTAAAGGCGAAGTCAAAGCAAGTCCAGATGCTTTTTTTTCAGAAGACAGCAGCGTGCGTTGTGTCGTAAAGTGGTTATTGTCGTAAAGTGGTTGTTGCCTTAAAGTGGACAGGCTCAATTGAGAGAAGAACTCCTCCCCGGGTCTGGAAACTGCCTGTGAAAACTGATCATCTTCTTCTCTTCACCAGGTGGGCTGCCAATGCGCAGAATACAAATCGCAAGACAAACGATTCCAAATTGGACAATTCCATTTGTCTCTGTGAGTGTACAAATCGGTTCATTCATAGGGAAATTTCTGACGTACTTGTTTTACAATCGAAGTTTTGATTCAGTGTTTTGTTAATTTCATTTCTTTTTGTTGCCCTCATTTTCAGTCATGGTATAATGTATGTTGATATGAAACGATGTACTAAGCAGTTAACAAAATATTTTCCAGTGACGTTGGAACCAGGTTCGCGCAATTGAACTTCTTAATCCAGTTAACGACAAGGACACCATTTAGCGACACCACAAGTGTGCCATAGATGATGTCTCAGCAGTTTTGGCAAAATCGATTTCTAAAGAGGCTTCCTCTCCAGAGAATACAGGGCTGTTCAACAACAACAGCATTAACGACATCCTCTTCCAAAATTGGGCCTCCCAGCCACTTCTCTCTTTGCACTTCTTTCTTTTCTTTTCTTTTGTTCTTGAGTTTTGTGTTTTTAGGTGGGGGTGGATGAGTTTTATTTTGGGGGAAACTGAATTGAACTGAATTCCTGATTGAACCACAGTAAAAATTCTCTGTGTAAAATTTGGACTGCTTTCTCGACGGAGAGTGCGTTGCCACAAGCGCGGCGCCACCCTTTTGTTGTGTATATTTTTTCCCCTTTCTGTAAGTGGATTTGCAAGACCGTGAGAGTGGCTTTTTTCTTTTCCTACAGACTTTTAGCTAGGACAACTCTTTTGTTGCCGTGGGTTCTTTGGCATGCATTGAGTGCGTGTTGTTGCACACAGGACCCCGGTTTGATGATGATGATGATGATGATGATGATGATGATGATGATGATGATGATGATGATGATGATGATGATGATGATGATGATGATGTATGGATTTTCTATAGCGCTATATCTTGCAAAGACAAGTCAAAGCGGTGTATCGTCTCATCCGATAGACTTCTCCCCAACCCACCACCACTCAAGGTCTAGTGGATGGGGGGAAAGTTTCCTGCGCAACCTTGGATCGAACCTGCCCTTCTGGCTTTTTAGCCAGGTGCGTTACCTCTGGACCACTGATTCACTTACGACTGGTGGTCAATTTTCATTTATTCAGCTCCTGTCATTGCTTTATAACCCCATGGAGGATCGTACAAATTAGCAGGAAAGATAAGTCATAACTGCCCCCTTTAAATTTGCATGTAACATTCCATCAAAGCATTTCAACACAATAGTTATTAGAAACAAATAGGGTAATCTATTTTTGTCACCCCTTAAAAATCCTTGGACATTTTTATATCTGTTATTTCGAGTGATAATTACTAATAAACTGAAGGCTATTTGGCAGTCATTCTGTTTTGATTAGTGTCAGATAATAGAAATCTATCTTTTTACCCATTAGACTTTCACCGAACAATGTTAATCAAACAAAAGCATGTTGCAGCCTTTCTGTTTCAGATTAAATCAAATCAAACCCAATCATACTGTTTTACAGCCCTGCATTGGGCCATTGACCAGAGAAGGGGCTGACAGACAACAGAGCCATTGGCCAGAGAAGGGGCTGACAGCACACAGAACACAGGACCACTGGCCAGAGAAGGGGCTGACAGCACACAGAACACAGGACCACTGGCTAGAGAGAGGGGCTGACAGCACACAGAACACAGGGCAATTTTTCAGAGACGGGGCTGACAGCACACAGGGCCATTGGCCAGAGACGGGGCTGATAGTTTACAGGGCACTAGACTATTTGCCTGTGACGGCTAACAGAACACTGGGCCATCCCTCCCGGCCTTTTGGCTGAGATCAAAGTGGAGTTGAAGTGGCTTATCAGACTCAGGTCACTGGGCCATGGGCGGCAGACGGCAGTGAGCGGCTGATGAGGGTGATTTTCCCTGGAGGGTCAGTACGGCTAGCTATGTAGGGCAGACACATCGATTGCTACATGGTCTGAAACTTGTTGTTTTGTTGCTTACAATTATATGTATGTGTGTGTGTGTGTGTGTGTGTGTGTGTGTGTGTGTGTGTGTTGTGTTGTGTTGTGTGTGTGTGTCTGTGTGTTTGTGTGCGTGTGTGTGTCTGTGTGTGTCTGTGTGTGTGTTTGTGTGTGTTTGTGTGTGTATGATTCTCTGTCTGTCTGTCTGTCTGTCTGTCTGTCTGTCTGTCTGTCTGTCTGTCTATCTGTCTGTCTGTCTGTTTGTCTGTCTCTCTGTCTCTGTCTCTGTCTCTGTCTCTCTCTCTCTCTCTCTCTCTCTCTCTCTCTCTCTCCTCTCTCTCTCTCTCTCTCTCTCTCTCTCTCTCTCTCCATGTGGTGTGTGTGTGTGTGTGTGTGTGTGTGTGTGTGTGTGTGTGTGTGTGCGTGTGTGTGTGTGAGAGAGAGAGAGAGAGAGAGAGAGGGTGTGTGTGTGTGTGTGTGTGTGTGTGTGTGGTATTTTGATCATCATTCTTCTAAATCTCCCAGCCAACCATTGTTATTCCTCGATGAATTTTACTTTTATCCCTTACGTTGTTCAAAGTATTTCTTTTTTCATTCACTTTCATGTTTTGTTCTCTGTTACACTCTTCCTTCTTTTATCCTTTGTTTTCTTTTAACATTACCCATCTCACTCTTTGTTATAGCTTTCTACAATGCCCTTGTTTCTAAAATCCTGCTGTTATCTTTTCAATTTAGCCTATTTTTCTTTGTCACCGGAATTTCAATTGTTTTCCTTTTCTATTGTCCCATTGTGACTGCTTGCTCGCCCGTTCACTGTTTCTATATTTTTCACCACATTCGCTCTGTCATCCTTAGGCTACTGTTCTCACGCCGCTCACCAGGATCTTACCATCAGCAATCCTAGGCTCGTGTGATGTATCCTCAGAGCCAGGGAATTTTCAGGTGAGAACGTCATTTGTGTCTCGCTGACATTGAGCCACTGAACAAAAGAGGCCCTGCACTATTGCTGGGTCAGTTTGGTTGAGCTCAGGGGCAGCTCGAACTCATAGACATCTTCTGAAGTCAGTAAACATATTCGGATCAGTGTCAACCTAGAGAACGCCCAACAATAGCTAATATACGCTAGGTACCACTACTGTTGTGTCGCTATGTGGCTGTTGTCGTCAAGTGGACAGGCTCAATCAAAGCAGATGATTATTTTCTTCCCCGGTCTAAGCGCTTCCTGTGAAAACTTCCGGTGGAATGCTGCGCACTGGACCTTGCAAAGTTGTACTCACTTTACGTTCCTAGTCTGGGCAGAGTTTTTATTGATCTAATATTGTTTTGTTGCTGTTATTTGAGGTTATTTCATTGTCTTGATATAAAGTGACGCGCTTTTTAGTTTAAAATTGATTTCCAGAAAACTTTTCTGACTGGATTTAAGCAGTTTAACGTTCTAGCGACAAATGACACCATGAGCCACCCATTAAGTTCATAAGAAGAAAGAAATAGCATGAAAAGACTGTGTTCTGCCCTTCTTTTTATTGTATAGTTTCAAATTGTGTTGTACTGCATTTATTGTATCGTATTGCATTACATTGTATTGTGTTGCATTACATCGTATTGTATTGTATTGCTCTGCATTGCATTGTATTGCATTGCATTGTACTGTATTGTATTGTATCAGTCACTACCTTCAGCCACAGTTGATTATTCTGTTTGAGATTCGGGCAGTTCTCCATGTGGAGAGAACGTCGCCACAGGAGTAGCGCCACCAAATTTGAAGAAAAAATTGCAGTCTGCGTGTGTATTTTTCCCTATCAGAGTGGTTCATAGCATAGCAATCTGAATCTCTTTTCCAAGAGAATAAATCCTCTGAAGCTAGATTATGGATGCATATATATATATATATATATATATTATATATATATATATATTATATATATATATATATATATATATATATATATATATATATATATATATATATATACACGAGGGAAGAGAGAGACTTGAAAACAGCCATTATACAAGCAAACTTTTTATCCAACCTATTCTTACGGTCTCACTGTGATTCCCAGGTGTGATAAAAGTAAAACAATAGTCCATATTCGAAGTGAACCCTCCCCCTCCTACCACCACCACCACCAATCTTTTTATCTAGGGAAGTGCAACAACAATAACAACCGGAACAACGTCATTAGCAGATAAAGAGGAACGTATACATAATATTTTGTATGACGCAAAATTTGAGAAACTGAAAGGATGTAGAAAAAAAATTGCATGCAAAAAGTATTTACATAAAAAAGTTGAAAAAGGGAAAGCAAACTTTGAGAAACTGAAAGGACGTAGTACAAAAAAAAAAACTGCATGCAAAAGGGTACCCAAAAAAAAAGGTTGAACAATACTTCTAAACAATGATGTTGTCAAAAAATGGCATAAAAAATGGCATCTACAAAAAAAACGGTTGAAAAAGGGGAAGCAAACTGTGAGACACTGAAAGGACGTAGTACAACAAAAATTGTATGGAAAAAGGGTACCAAAAATAAAGGTTGAACAATGCTTCTGAACAATGCTTTTCTACATCACGCTACTTCTCCCCCTACCCCCACCCGCCCACCTCATCCCCCACCCCCCACCTCCCACCCCCTAAAAAAAAACCCAACCCAACCCTCCACTCTCACCAAAAACAATCCAAAAAAAAAACCACCTCCAGTACACAAAGGTCTACCCAGGCCTGGCCTATATTACAATAATGACAAGTGGACCACTGCCCCAGCATCTCTCTGGTCAGGGGGTCGATGTGTCTAGACAGCAGAGTGGGCAGCGCACAGAGGTCAGCAGATGGCTGCCTGTCTGCCTGCCTGCCTGCCGGACATCCAAAAATGAAGAGAATCTGACCACTAGTCCAATCACCCCTCATCACTTCACGCTGACAGGGAGGCTGGGTGGTGGTGGTGGTGATTGTAGTGGTACAGGGGTGGCGGGAAGGGTGGGAGAGGGGTGGGGGGTAAGATGGTGAGGAGGTGAAGGGGGAAGGGAGGAATTGAGGGGCACCAATATCGATCCATGTTGGACATTACTGATTCTGAAGGTCTGTCTAGTCAAAAGTGTGCCTCTCTCTCTCTCTCTCTCTCTCTCTCTCTCTCTCTCTCTCTCTCTCTCTCTCTCTCTCTCTCTCTCTCTCTCTCTCTCTCTCTCTCTCTCTCTCTCTCTCGGTAGCTTCCCTTGCCTGGCAGCCAGCAAGACACAACGCTCTGAGCTCCTCAAGAAATTTATCAAATTTTTCAATACAGATTGTTCAAAATGCCTGTTGAAGGACTTCCATCAACTTTACAGAGCATGTTGGATGCTCTTTTGAAGGAAATGACCGTGTCTTCCTATAAAATTGATGGTAGGGGCAATCAGACTGTCGTTGTTCTGAGATTTACTACAACTTCGGTTCAGCCATCTGAGACACAGAGTAGCAACGCAACCTATAGAAAAAAATGTATTTCGCAACAGAACCGTGATAAACGATGTGCAGAAATGTTCTGCAAAAATCGTGAAAAGCAAGCACGTGAAATATCTCCCTCGAACTTGTTTATGCCAACTCGCCTAGCCTGTATTACAATACAGATCGTGAGAATGAAGATTTCCGAAGTGGGCCTGACTCCGACATGTTTACGTGTGGGCCATGCCAGTCTTCCTTGCCTGTGTCTCCTCGCCAGCCAGTGGGCATCGATATACCGGGGTGTGTTACAGATACACATACAGTAACACTGGAATATAATGAAGAAACCTGTGACACTTATGGTAAAGCAGAAGTAAGTATGGAAGAGTTGTGTGAGAGAGAAAAAGTGGAGGATGAGGAAGAGGTGAGCATGTCTGGTTCTGAATGTGGGGAGAGTGTGGCAGAATATTTGGGTGAATCTATTGAAGGCCAGACACCTGAGACAAAAGAAACAACGTTGAGGGATATTTTGGACCAGTTAAAAGCGTTTGATACCCAGTTCAAAAAAAGAGCGGACGGTATTACCAGTACTCTGAAAGAAATGACAACTGGCCAAACTGCTAAAGAACAATCTGTTTGCAGAGATGTGACGTAGTTATTCCAGTGATGACTGATACCAGCCTGAAGTTGTTTCAAGAGACTAGCCAGTGAAGAGATAATGATTTGTATCTCAGGGGGAAAAAAAACCCCAACTATTCATAATTTGTAATTATTGCAAACCCCTGTTATGGATTTCCATGCCATGTTGTTCATTTGGGCTCTCATTGACTGAATTCTTTTTCAATTTATGTGTTTTGTGCCCAGTCCCCATCCCTCTGTCCCCTTGTGAATGGGCTAAAGCTTGTCACAATAAACTATTGTCATTGTCATTGTCATTGTCATTCTCTCTCTCTCTCTCTCTCTCTCTCTCTCTCTCTCTCTCTCTCTCTCTCTCTCTCTCTCGGGCGGGGGAGATGCACTCATGAATGCAGGTCGTGTTTGTGCTGTGCTCTGACAAATTGTGAAAAAATGACATTTCTTGGTCTTCAATTGCGGAAAGTTTTTGCAGATGTGTTCCTCTATGGTGTGTGTGCAACTAAATATGGTTTGGAAGTACTGAAAAGGTCAGTGGAAGTGTGTATATAAACATTTATCAAATCAATATACCACAAAGAAGGATTTTTTTCTGATTATAAAAATATCTCAGTGCTCAGGAGGGTGGAACGGTGTCATTCAAATACGTGCACGTGCAAATTGCTTTAAGAGGAGAGTGCCCAAACCGTATAGCCATGAACTTGTTTCTGCTTCCTAGCACGTGTGTAATTTAATGTTTATAAACAAACCACTGATCACAGGCACATGACAAAGTGAATAATGTCGCAACAAGAACTTTTACCACCCCCTCCAAACGTTATCCAAATGATGGATTGGCGTTTTACGCAAATTCAACAAGGACTCTTCCTTCATACAAACAGTATAAAAAGCAGTATTGAAGAAAAGTTCAGCACTCTTGATGTCAGGCTGTCACACTTTCTTGAGGAAATGCACACATTGAAAGAATGTGCTCTGCAAAACAAAGAAGCCATTCAGGAACTACAGGAAGACAGACAGATAATTCTTGACCACTTGGAGACAGTGGAAAGAAAGCTGGAATCTACTGAGCAAAGCATGAAGGCATGTAATGTCAAATTTCTAAATGTGGAAGAACTGGACAGGGAGGATGACCAGACAACTACTCAGTACATAGTAGATATTCTGAATGATCATGGACCTCACCCTAACTGGCAGAAGGAAGACATCTCAAGAGCCTACCGGGTCGGAAGACCACAGGCATGGAGAAACGAACCACGCCCTATCATAGTTCACTTTTGTCGCTGGTCAGACAAAATGGCGGTGATAGGTGACAGGAACTTTAGGGACAACCTTCGTGAGAGTGGAATCAAGGTGTCTTCTGACCTCACGGTCCACCAGAGAGAAACAGTTGATTTTCATCGGGGCCAAGGTAAAATTGCCTATATACATCGAGGCAAATTACATATCAGAGACAAACAGCCTTATCCACAGCTACAAGACCACAGGCACAATTCCCACACAGGTTGGTTCCCAGGAAGAGGACTGCCCTCTGTCCAGAACAGCAATTATGGCAGATGGAAGAGGGATACAGGGGGCAGGCACGCTGACCATGGGCATCAGTGGGAGAAGGAGAGGAATCCACAAAAATACCTTTCTCCAAGCCCAGCCAGAACCTATGGACATGAGGGTTGTCAGGCTCAGTCATTCAGCAGACCTCTCCAGAGAATGTCTGGACCACACTATAAGGTTCATCAGCAAAACTCCAAGGAGCAGAAAAGAAATGTCAGGAGAGAGACCTACCACACTGATCCAAGAGAGGTCGGTACAGAATTTGGGAAAAGTAACTTCTGCCAAAGTCAGGGAGTGGACAGAGAATTGCCAGTCGTACCAGGTGTCCATTCCTACAGTGAAGTGGTGGGACATGAAAGGCAGCCCAGGACAGAGGAGAGGACCAAACCTCAGGGACCTGGCAGTAATACCAACAGAGCTGCTCCAGTATGTTCAAGACAAAGTAGCACCAGAAGAGCTGCTGGTTTCAGAATGCACCAGCAAAACAGACTGCATAGACTGGACACTCAAGAAGACCTTGACTTCAGTGACAGTGGTGACCCAAACATTGATGAGGAGAAGGCTCATGTGGATGGGGCTGACTATTGCACTGGGCATGCAGGAGAGAGAACAAAACATAAGACCACAATCAACAGAACAAATGACAGTGAAGACTGTATCAGTAATGCAGCTACAGATAACAATCTTGTAGGTCTGATAAAACATATGGGGATGATGTGGACATGGGTCCCAATGACATACAGGATATGGTGGGCAATGACGTACAAGAAGATATTCCAGATGTAGATATTACAGTGTCGACAGAAGGTACTGTCAGTGACAAGGCAACAGACGATGACACGGACGACAACATAGAAAATGAAAGTTCAACTAAAAATAAAGAAAGGGCTCGTAACACTGACCAACTTCAAACAGCAGATGACACAAACACTGACAAACAGCTGGACGTACAGACTACCAACGCACAATATAAGCATGTAACTAATCATAGTGCTCAGTCTTTGTCCGCAGCACAAACTGCAAGACCCAGACGCGCTGCCTCTCAGACGGGAAGTGCTAGATCCAGGCAAACCAGGCACAATGACTCAGCTCGGTCCCATAGTCAGAGCAGCATTATGGATTCTTTCAAGAAGCTAGCCACGGATGAAGGAGCCGTGGACAAAGGTCTGAATCCCCGGTTAAAAGCAAAAACTAAGGGGATAAAAACATGTGCAGGTGCAAAAAAATAGGGAATCGGCCGGGCCACAAGTAATGGTAAGGAAACAGGTAAAACTGTATACCTTAATGCGACACAGAGCAGATTACATGAGCCAGTTCAGCACATGAGAATTCCAGATCGTAATGTATATAAAAGTCATGTTAAATTTCTCAATTACAACGTGCATGGTCTTTTACCAAAGTTAGATAATGCAGACTTTGTTAGTTTTCTTTTGAAGTATGATATTATTTGTCTAACAGAAACGTTTATTGCAACTGATGTTGATTTTCCTGTTTTTCATGATTATTTGTTGTTTGTTTCAAAAGCTAGAAAGCTTTCGCACCAGGGAAGGTACTCGGGAGGAGTAATTGTTTTGGTTAGGAAATCATTGTCATCTTTTATTGAAAAAGTTGATGTTGAAAATGAAAATACTATTGTTTTAAAGATGTATAAAGATTTGGTTGGTGTTGACAAAGATGTTTTTGTTGTTTGCTCATATATTCCTCCAAGTGACTCACCTTTTTGGAAATCAAGACATGACATTTATGGGATAGAAGTTTTGGAAAACTGCATATTGGACCTCCAAAGTGAGTATGATGATTTCTATCTTCTACTAATGGGGGACTTTAATGCTCGAACAGCAACTTATAACTATAACTGCAGTGCTTCAAATGATGACAATGATTTCAAAACCTTTCAAGGATTTGTTGAGTCGGAAACTGTTAAGGAAGTCGCAAGATATGCATACTAACATGTTTGGTAACCAACTTCTTGAATTGTGCAATATGTTTGACTGTGTTATTTTGAATGGTCTCTGCGAAGCAGGTTTTGATGATAGCTGCACATTTATATCCCCATCTGGTTCAAGTACAGTAGATTATTTCATAGCATCCTTTGATTTATTTACAGCTGTTAATGTACTCTCTCTGAATGTAGAAAATATGACAGAGTCTGATCATTTACCAGTCAGTATGGAAGTAGGGATTGCTTGTAACTTTTCAAAACCTACAGACTATGCAAAGAAGAATGAGCCATATGATAAACTTGTATGGAGTAAAGATAAAGAAGACAAATTTCTTAATGCCTTAAGAAGCAAAGAGATCCAAAATAGACTTTTGTTGGCCACAGATGCTCTAGAACACAATGTAGAAAGTGCCCTAGATATGTTTGTAAAATGTTTAAAAGATGCCAGTACTTGTATGAACAAAAGGGTTTGCATGCACAACATAAAGAAATCTCCGTGGTTTGATAATGAATGCCAAATGCTAAAAAAAGAAAGCCGAGCAAAACTGAACCATTTCAGAGTAACTAGACATGAAGATGACAGAATAGAGTATGTTGAGAAAAGGAAACAGTACAAAAAATTACTAAAAACTAAAAAGCAAAACTACAGAAAGCAAAAAGTTGAATCCTTAGTGAAAAACATAAATGATTCTTCAAAGTTTTGGAGTCAGGTTAGAAGCATGGGATGTGGAAACACTGAGAAAATATATAGTAGTATTAGTACTGAGAACTGGTTTACTCATTTCAAAGATGTTTTTCAAAGTCATGATGGAATTGATGATAATAGTAACATTACAGCAGACTTATTGGAAGACACTGAACATATTTTAAATAGGGACATATCCGAATTAGAAGTTTTAGAAGCAATAGGCAAGTTGAAATTGGGAAAGGCAAGTGGAATAGATGGTATAACAGCTGAAATGTTAAAGGTTGGCAGTAGGGATGTGATAGCTTTTTTGATGAAGATGTTCAATGTCATTTTTTCATCTGGCATATACCCAAAAGAGTGGTCTAAGGCTATAATAATTCCAATTCATAAAAAAGGTAATCGTGATAACACAGATAATTACAGGGGTGTATCATTATTAAGCATTATCTCAAAGTGTTTTACAACAATTTTGAACAAACGATTATATAAATGGTTAGAAAATAACAATATGATTTCTGAAAGCCAGGCAGGTTTCCGTAAAGGTTATTCAACTATTGACCAGATATTTAACTTATATGCAGTTATTCAGAAATGTACTCAAAAAAAAGGAAGAAAACTTTATGTTGCTTTTGTGGATTTCAGAAAAGCTTTTGATTCTGTACAACATGGAAAACTTTTGGAATGTATGAAAACACAAGGTGTGAAAGGGAGGTTTATGATGTGCTTAAAATCAATGTATTCTTCATTGTTGTCATGTGTACGTGCAAATGATGAGTTTACAGAATTTTTTCATTGTCCTGTTGGAGTACGGCAAGGCTGCGTGTTAAGCCCAACTTTGTTTTCTGTATTTATAAATCAGTTATCTGACCATATGAATGCCAAAGGTAAACATGGTATCCAGATTCTACCAGACTTTTTGGAATTATTTATATTGCTTTTTGCTGATGATGTGGCCTTATTGTCAACAAGTCCACACGGCTTACAAAATCAGCTAAATGTATTACATAAATGTTGTGAAGAAATGAAATTGAACGTAAATACTGATAAAACTAAAATTATGGTTTTCAGAAAAGGGGGTTATTTAGGGCGACGTGAACAATGGGTGTTTGATGGAAGAAAGCTGGATGTTGTAAATAATTATTGTTACTTAGGGTTTAATTTCACAACAATGACTAGTATGAAGAAAGGTACTGAACATCTGATAGTTAAAGGCAAAAAGGCAGCCATTCAATTAAACAGAGCGTTTCAGAAATATAAAGAAATGACTGCCTATACTTTTTTCAAAATATTTGATGCTAAAGTACAATCTGTTTTACTCTATTCATCTGAAATCTGGGGGTTGTATAAGCTAGATCATTTAGAGAAAGTTCACATGTTAGCTTGTAAAAGATTTTTAGGTGTCCCAGTCAGAACTCCTAACAAGATGGTTTATGGTGATCTGGGAAGATACCCTCTCTATGTAAATTCTTGTGTATCAGTCTTAAGATATTGGTTCAGACTTATTCAAATGGAAAACGAAAGGTTACCCTATAAAGCATATGAGATGCTTCTTGATCTAGATAGAAATGGGAAAATTTGTTGGGTATCTAAAATCAGGGAAATTTTATGTGAAACAGGATTTCATTTTGTCTGGTTGCAACAAGGTGTCGGCGATACCAAAGCATTTTTGAAGCAGTTTAAACAGAGACTTATTGATATTTCTATTCAGGAATGGACTTCTACAGTTAGAGATCGGGATAGATATGAAAGTTATAGATCCTTTAAAATGATTTTTGAAAGTGAAAAATACATACACGATGTTGATACTTATTGCTTCAGGGTAGCTATTGCCCAGGTTAGATTTAACGTCCTGCCTTTAAATGCAAATATTCATCGGTATAGTGACTCTTTGCAAGATAAAACCTGTCCTTTTTGTAAGTCAATGACTGAAAATGAAATGCACTTTTTGTTTGACTGCCCCATGTACTCTGATCTTAGAGCTAAGTTCCTTGGTGATTTAGCTCAATTTTCTCTACATGTTTTGTTGGAAGTAAAAAATCCCCATCAGATGCATGGTGTTTCCCGGTATGTTTTCCATTCTGTCAATAGACGAAAGAGGTGTGTTATTTAAATTTGCTATTCTATTTGGGCTTGTCCTAATACTTTTGTTGATTCCCAAATGCGTTGGTGGTGATTTTGTTACTGCAAGGATGATGATGTCAATATGACAATTTTGTTTGATTCTTTTTTAATTGCGATTGAAACACTGGATGTTCCTTGCCCTTATTATGTTTTGTAACAATGTATAATGATTTGTGAGAGTGTTCTGTTGAGGGAGGCCGACATAGACAGATCGAGCTGTATCAGAATCCATTTTCATGTGGGCTGTTGTGCAGCGGGATGGTCATTCTGATAATAGTAACCAGGTGATGATGGTGGGCATAGGGGTGGACATATTTATGATGCTGGTGGTGTAAACGTTGAAGATGATGGTGCTGGTGGTGCAAATGTTGAAGATGATGGTGTATAAATGCTGAAGATGATGGTGCTAGGGATGTAAATGTTGAAAAGGATGGTGTTGGTGATATAAATGTTGAAGGTGATGGTGATGTGAATGTTGAAATAATGGTGATGGTGATGGTGACGTAAATGTTGAAGATGATGGTGCTGGTGATGTAAATGTTGAAGATGAAGGTGGTGTGAATGTTTAAGATGATGGTGCTGGTGATGTGAATGCTGAAGATGATGGTGATGTAAATGTTGAAGATGATGGTGATGGTGATGTAAATGCTGAAGATGCTGGTGATGTAAATGTTGAAGATGCTGGTGATGTAAATGTTGAAGAGGATGACGCTGGTGATGTAAATGCTGAAGATGATGGTGATGTAAATGCTGAAGATGCTGGTGATGTAAATGCTGAAGAAGATGGTGATGTAAATGTTGAAGAGGATGGTGATGGTGATGTAAATGTTGAAGATGATAGTGCTGGTGGTGTAAATGTTGAAGATAATGGTGATTGTGATGTAAATGCTGAAGGTGATGGTGATTGTGACGTAAATGTTGAAGGTGATGGTGATTGCGACGTAAATGTTGAAGATGATGGTGATTGTGATGTTAATGTTGAAGATGATGGTGATTGTGATGTAAATGCTGAAGATGCTGGAGATATAAATGCTGAAGATGATGGTGATGTAAATGCTGAAGATGATGGTGATGTAAATGCTGAAGATGATGGTGATGTAAATGCTGAAGATGATGGTGATGGTGATGTAAATGCTGAAGATGATGGTGATGTAAATGCTGAAGATGATGGTGATGTAAATGCTGAAGATGATGGTGATGAAAATGCTGAAGATGATGGTGATGTAAATGCTGAAGATGATGGTGATGCAAATGCTGAAGATGATGAAGATGAAAATGCTGAAGATGCTGGTGATGTAAATGCTGAAGATGCTGGTGATGTAAATGCTGAAGATGCTGTTGATGTAAATGCTGAAGCTGATGGTGATGTAAATGATGAAGATGATGGTGATGTTAATGCTGAAGAGGATGGTGCTTGTGATGTAAATGCTGAAGATGATGGTGATGTAAATGCTGAAGATGATGGTGCTGTTGTTGTAAATGCTGAAGATGATGGTGATGTAAATGCTGAAGATGATGGTGAAGTAAATGCTGAAGATGATAGTGATATAAATGCTGAAGATGACGGTGATTGCAAATGCTGAAGATGATGGTGATGTAAATGATGAAGAGGATGGTGATGTAAATGCTGATGATGCTAGCGATGTAAATGCTGAAGATGCTGTTGATGTAAATGCTGAAGATGATGATGATGTAAACGTTGAAAATAATGGTGATGTAAATGCTGAAGATGATGGTGCTGGTGATGGAAATGTTGAAGATGATGGTGATGGAAATGCTGAAGATGATGATTATGGTGATGTAAATGTTGAAGAGGATGGTGATGGGGGTGAAAATGCTGAAGATGATGGTGATGTAAATGTGGGGATAAAGGTGATGGTGATGTAAATGCTGAAGATGATGGTGATTTAAATGTTGGAGAGATTGGTGATGGTGATGTAAATGTTGAATTCTGAAGATGATACTGATGGTGGTGATGTAAATGTTGAATTCTGAAGATGATAACTGATGGTGATGTAAGTGCGGAAGGTGGTGATTATAGAGGAGGATGTAGATGGTAGAACCGTTGAAGGAGGTACTGATGGTTATCAGGATATGAATACTAATGATGATGATGATGATGATGGTAATGATGATGTGATCACTAATGGTGATGATGGTATGATGATTTGGTTACTAAAGGTGATGATGGTAACGATGGTGTAGGTGTGGAAAGTGACTGTGGTAATGGTGACTGTGATGAAGAAGTTGAAGATGACGATGGAAACAGTGATGAAGAAGACGAGGATTATGATCGTGACTATTGTGTAGACACTGAAGATGATAACTGTGACGATGAGAATTATAAAGGTTGAAGAGGAGGATGATAGTGCAGATGACGAAGAGAATGATTTTGACAATGATGACGTAGATGATGACAGTAATGATGGCGATATTGATATACTTACTGCAGCCGTAGATATGGATAATGACGATGCTGATGGCAGTGATTATATACTTGATAAAAATGATGATGGCGATGATGTTAACTAGAGGGCATTGAATGTGACTCATGTAATTGCAGAATTGGAAATGATGAATGGATGGAATTGTTTTCTACTATGATGTTTACCTTCCCCCTGCCCAAACATGTTTGTATAATGGCCTAAGCCGATGTACAATAAAACTTGTTTCATGTTTCCTAGGCTCATGTTCTAACTCATCTCTCTCTCCTCTCTCTCTCTCCTCTCTCTCTCTCTCTCTCTCTCTCTCTCTCTCTCTCTCTCTCTCTCTCTCTCTCTCTCTCTCTCTCTCTCTCTCTCTCTCTCCTTTCCCTCTCACATCCCCCCCCCCACTCTCATGTCTTTGTCCCTTTCTCCTGGCTCATTCTGGTCAGCGGGTTATTGATGTTTTCCCCTTAGTCTGGCTATTATTGCCTTTGTGTGCTGAGAACCACACACTGCAGCAGGCAGAGTGAGGCGGGCTGAGTGGATTGATCTTTTTTTCTGTGTCCGTGTTCACATCTGAGTTTGTCTATCTATCTTGATATCTAAATCTATCTGTCTACCTATCCCCTCTTGATTTTTTGTTTTTGCCTTCATATCTGAGTTTGTCTATCCATCTTGATATCTGGATCTGTCTGTCTGTTGTGATATCTGGATCTGTCTGTCTGTGGTGATACATGGATATGTCTATCTCTCCGTCATTATATCTGGATATTTCTATCCATGTGATATTGGAATTTGTATATCTATCCATATTGACATCTAGATCTGTCTGTCTTGCATCATTATATCTGGATATGTCTATCCATTATGATATCGGGATCTGTCTATCCATCATGATATTGGGATCTGTCTATCCATCATGATATTGGGATCTGTCTATCCATATTGACATCAGGATCTGTCTGTCTATCCATATTGACATCGGGATGCGTCTGTCTATCCATATTGACCTCTGGATCTGTCTATCCATATTGACATCTGGATCTGTCTGTATCCATACTGACATCTAGATCTGTCTGTCTATGCATCCAGTTACCCTCCAGGAACTCCACCCTCATCAGCCATTGACTGCCTTCTCTATGGTTCCAATGGCCCTGTGTCTGCTGTCACCCTTCTCTGGTCAATGGCGCCCTGTGTGCTGTGTGCTGTCAGCCCCTTCTCTGGTCAATGGCCCTGTGTTGCTGTGTGCTGTCAGCCCCTTCTCTGGTCAATGGCCCTGTGTGCTGTGGTGCTGTCAGCCCCTTCTCTGGCCAATGGCCCTGTGTGTCTGTGTGCTGTCAGCCCCTTCTCTGGCCAATGGCCCTGTGTTCTGTGTGCTGTCAGCCCCTTCTCTGGCCAATGGCCCTGTGTTGTGCTGTCGCCCCTTCTCTGGTCATGGCCCTGTGTTCGTGTCTGTCAGCCCTTCTCTGGCCAATGGCTTAGTGCCCTGTGTTCTGTCAGCCCCTTCTCTGGCCAATGGCTTAGTGCCCTGTGTTCTGTCAGCCCCTTCTCTGGCCAATGGCTTAGTGCCCTGTGTTCTGTCAGCCCCTTCTCTGGCCAATGGCTTAGTGCCCTGTGTTCTGTCAGCCCCATTAATAGCCTCACTTCTCTCTCGTCAGCCGTCGTTGACAAGTGGACATTGCTTCTTCAACAGTCACACTCAGACACACAAACACAGACACACAAACACAGATAGAAACAGACACACACAGACAGACACACAGATATACAGACAGACACACACACATACGCACGCACACACACACACCACATCAATAAATGCATTGTTTTAAAACCATTGGCTAGAAAGACATGTGAATTTACAGACTATTCAAAAAATCAATAAAGCCAAACATAAGACAAACTTATTCTATGAGTACATGTGCATGTATATACACGCCTATATAGATTGACTGCATTCCTAACAGTGGCAATCATGGAAGTCATTCAGAGAAGTGGGGAAAAATATGGGTAGTCCTGTTATTATGAGTTTAGAACTCGATAGCTACTGGCACAAAAGAATTTCTTTTTCTGTTTGTTTTGCTGCTGTGGCATTGAAAACGGAGCCCTGAGGGCAACAATTGAAATTCTGAAAACAAAGCGTGGGAGGGATGGCCAAAATGGCAGTTGCTTTGCGTACAAGCTGCTGATTACAAAGTAACTTGAGACCTCTTTGTTCTTCTCCAATTATTTTTTTAGCAGATTCTCACAATTCTCTGAAGACCATTCTTATTCTTAATACTAAGGTTATTACCAACAAATGAAAGCAAAACTTAGAACGTTCTCTATGTAAGACTTGTAAAACAAAGAAAGAAAGAAGAAGAAGAAAAAAAAAAGAACAAGAAGAGCGAGTAAGCACAAGAATAACAGAAGCAAAAAAAGCAACAACAACAAAAATAATGACAACGACAGCACGAACAACTTACAACACTAAAAAAAAAAAACAAATCCTGCATGCTTCCCAGATAATTTTAGAATCGTTAGGCCCAGCACTCCCCAACTGACCTAGTTTTTACACTGTCGTGTCTGAAGGTTCTTAGGCTAGTTCAGAGACAACAGGGAACGGCCAACAGAGAGCACTGTGTGCTGCCTGCCTGTCTGCAGCTGCTCTGGGGTTTTTGGTTACATAAGTAACAACAAGGAAACCTATTAACCGTTTCTTCATTGTCTGAGAGTATCATTTGGATGCGACTATAAACTGAGGCCCGTGTGCCAACGCATGCAGACTATCTTGCGCATTATGTTAAAAACCCGTTCCGCTTTTTAGAAGAGTAGGCCTTTGTGTGTCGGTAGGAGCGAAAGACTGCAAATTAAAAAAAAAACCAGCATGCACACAAATGTCGTGTTTAAATACCAAGGTAGATAGTCTTCCGAGACTGACGGATGCCTACGAAAAAAAATTGGTATAATTATAGCCGGACGAAAGCTTTGTCAATTACTGATGTATTTATTTATTTTTTATTTATTTACTTTATTCATGTTTATTCAATGTATCATTTTGAAATAAAAGCCTGACTTTGGTGTGTGTGTGTGGTGTGTGTGTGGGGGCGGGGGGGGTGTGTGTGTGTGTGTGTGGTGGTGTGGGGGGGCGGGAGGAGGTATCTGTATATCTACATACATACATACATACATACATACATACATACATACATACATACATACATACATACATACATACATACATACATACATACATACATAATACTGTCTGTCTGTCTGTCTATGTCTGCGTCTGTCTGTGTTTCGTCTGGTCTGTGTTTGTGTTTGTCTGTCTGTCTCTCGGTCCATGTCTGTATCTGAGTCTGCGTCTGTGTTTCCATGTGCAGCTAAAGCATTGCACACATTCCCCTTTCTGTTTATCATCTTGTTCGAGAAACTCGCGTTTAGACCATCTTCCATGCTACAACGAAAGGTGTAAACTAAACACAACAAAACAAAACCAAGACTATTCTACTGTCCGCAGACAACAGCAGAAACTGGAAGAGAAAGGAGCAGAGCTGTAGGGCCAGACCAGGGTCTGATGTTCAGAGACAGTGGGGAAGGAAAGACCAGCAGCCCAGTGCTTTAATTGAGGAGTGGATTTGCTGATGCCGAAAATCAGCCGTTCTCTTCTTCACACCGTTTTCTCTCTGAGAATCAATACTGAATATAGATTGCGTAAGGCTGAGGATGGGCACAGAGAGAGAGAGAGGGGGGGGGGAGGGGAGACAGGGAGAGAGAGAGAAGAGAGAGAGAGAGAGAGAGAGAGAGAGAGAGAGAGAGAGACAGACAGACAGACAGACAGACAGACAGACAGACAGACAGACAGACAGACAGACAGACAGCAGACAGACAGACAGACAGATAGACAGACTAGATGGACAGACAGACAGACAGATACACAGACAGACAGAGCGGAAGGTAGGGATAATGGCATACAGACACAGAGAGGCAGTAAGAGACAGTGACAGAAAACAAAAGACAGACATTCCAAACTACCCACACTACTACTACCATCCAAAGATGTTTATTCAGATAGTCTTCCAATAACGCGTAAGGCACATGATAAACCTCTTCATAAGGACAAAATCAAAAGTACCAAAGCAGTGCGTAAATCTGTTCCCAGTCATGATTGATATGTGTGTGTGTGTGTGTGTGTGTGTGTGTGTGTGTGTGTGTGTGTGTGTGTGTGTGTGTGGTGTGTGTGTGTGTGTGTGTGTGTGTGTGTTGTGTGTGTGTGTGTGTGTGTGTGTGTGTGAGTGTGTGTGCGCACGCGCGCGTTTGGGTGTGTGTGTGTGTGTGTGTGTGTGTGTGTGTGTGTGTGCTCTAAAATCAGACAATCTGTTTTATCTAAACGAAGGGAATCAAGAATCAGTTGTGAGCTGCTGGGTCTCAGACATATCGGGGTTTCCAATGTCATTCGTCGGCAGACACAACAACCAACCGTAGAGTCGGAGCTCACACTCACTGGCTTGACTGTAGTCCAAGGTCGAGAACTCCTGCCACACCTGTAGTCAGGCACAGCAGCTACTTCCCTTGAATGCAAGGAAATACACTAGCGGCATTTGTTGACAGTAACATACAGCCCCGAGCCGCCCTGGGGACTCCAACTCCCCGATTTTTCCTTCAGGGATGGTGTCTAAAACGACACCTGTGTGCATACTGGGTTTTATTAAATGATTTTGTCATCCGCTCCTACCGGCACAAAATGGCCTGCTCTTCCGAAAGGCGGAACGGGGTTTTAACGTGTGCGCAAGATGTTCTGCATGCGTTCGCACACGGGGCTTCGGTTCATAGTCTCATCCGAATGACTTTGACATTCAGTTCGATTTTTTTTTTTGTCAAACTGGGAAGAAAGGGCGAGGCTGGGTACGAACCCAGAAACTCACGTTTTACTTGTTGGCAGACGAATGTCTTAACTATCCTGCCACCTTCCTTCCGTACTATTTGTATTATATTATATATCATCATTATCATCAACATGGTCATCATTACCACTATTATTATCATCATTTTTCAAAAAATTATTATTATTATCATCATCATCGTCACCGACATCATCATCATCATCATCATCATCATCATCAATCATCATCACTATCATCAAAATCATTATCATCACATCAACATCATCGTCGTCGTCGTCGTCATCGTCGTCGTCGTTGTTGTTGTTGTTGTTGTTGTTGTTTCTTCTTCTTCTTCTTCTTCTTCTTCTTCTTCTTCTTCTTCTTCTTCTTCTTCTTCTTCTTCTTCTTTCTTAACAACATCTGTACGTGCAGACACCACTTCCCCGAAAGGCCTTCAGAAGAGACTGTAAACCGAGGAGGTCCCTAAGGCGAAAGCATGCTGGACCTGTAGCACACCTGTTCAAACCCCACCTGCCCTCCCTAGGAGAACAGGCCGCCTGTGGTCAGTGGAGCAGATGACACCAACGTGCCCAGCATGCATCCCGCTGCATGCCACAGATGTTTGGCATGCATACAGTCCGGCACAGTACCTCAGTTGATCCGCCTCATTCAAAGCAGTCTGGCACAGTACATCAGTTAAGGTAAAAGGTAAAGGTGTCCCATAACCTATGTGGCCGTAAGGGAGCGAGGCATCAGAGACCTCAGCTTCTCTAGGGTCCAGCGTATTGAGGGCAGCGCCTATCTCCTCTCCCTCGCTGCTTTATCTTCCCTGAGCCCTAAAGAGGCAGGTACCCATTTACAGCTGGGTGAACTAAGGGGACTGTACTGAAGCCAAGTACTCAGTTGATCCGCCTTATTCAAAGCGGTTTGGGTTGGTTGCTGCAGCGATCTAATTGCAGGGAGGAGGCTTCCTTTAATTTAACGACACAACAGGGGAGACTTCACCCCACCCCCTCCTCACTCATAACGTCATCTGGTCTGTCATCTCTTTTTTCTTTTCGTTCCTGGGCTAGAACTTCGAGGTTCACCACTGGTAAGACTTTGCATGCGTGCGCACACACACACACACACACACACACACACACGCACGCACGCACACACTTGCCCTGACATGCACACACAAAAGAAAATAGGCTTGACAGCACATGAGTGCTTGTTCTATTATCCTCGAAATAAAAGAAGAAATAAAAAAAATAATAAAAGCTGACACACAATTTACTGTACTCAAGTTTTTCACGCATAGGGTTACATGTCCACACACGTACACACCCTTACATATTTTTACTTTCTAATGAGTGCATATGATACAAGCACTGAAATTAGCTAAGTCATGCATTCCCATATCCTATTATATCCAGATGCCTCGATCTTTTTTTTTTTCAACACGTTGAACTGATGATATGCCAAAGGTTTCATTTTGACATGATTTCCAAGAAAGTGTTATCGAGAGCGAAGAAGCCTTGGAGCAGATATTTTATAATCATAAGCTGCAAAGTCCACTGCCCTGATCTGATGATAAGGGGGGGGGGGGGTGACGGGATAGCCTGGTGAGTTACAACGCTGGCGATCTTCCGACCCGGATTCGAACGTGTTCAAGGGGATTTTTGCCCTGGACTTATTATCAGTGGCGACTCCACACCATACCCCCCCCCCCCCCTTCCACACAGGACTACTTGACTTGACTAAAGATTATTTCTCAAATCAAAAAAAAAAGAAAGGTCAAAGTGTTAATCTTTTCTCCTAATACAGTTTCACTTTCAGTTTCTCAATCCAGAAAGGTGGGTTGCGTTATCGGTAAAAATAAACCAAACAAACAAACAAACAAAACGAAACGAAACAACAACAACAAAAAACCCATTATCCTCGATATAAAAGAATAAAATAATAAATAAAATAAATAAACGGCACCCATTATTACAGGATGAAACATCAGAATAAAATAGCCGAGTCATTACGTATTGATCGTCTGTTCTGAGTGAACATGACGACTCTAAACTGGATAATCACACGCAATAAAAGTCCTCTTTTCTGCAATTAGAATCAATTAATGACAGAGAACAGACAGGAATACGGTTGTCTACTACACTATAGCCTATCTGCAGTTTATGTTCTACCTGGGGAGGGGGGGGGTTCAAGAGAGAGAGACAGACAGACAGACAGACAGACAGAGACAGAGTCAGTCAAGTCAAGCCAAGTCAAGTCAATTTCTTTTATTTCGAGGATCATGAATAAGCACTTATGTTGGTTTTTACATCCAGTCCCCGTGCTTATCGGGGATAACATCAAGATAACATATATATATAGAATATATAAAGAGAGAGAGAGAGAGAGAGAGAGAGAGAGAGAGAGAGAGAGAGAGAGAGAGAGAGAGAGAGAGAGAGAGAGAGAGAGAGAATAACTAGAAAATGTTTTTCCAAGAAAACCAGTTGACACATCATCGTCGTCTTATCTTACTTCTCTCTTTTATCGAAGCTATACACAGGGAGTGTCCGCAATATCTTAGAGAACACCGTGGTCTACTGAGCGTGTTTGTAGCCTGCTTCATGAACCTGGATACGTACAAGTTACGTTAGGCCTAGCACTAAAACAGATTGTGGGAAAACCAACCCTAACTAGAGTTGTGGGAAAGCCTAAAATTGAGAGATTCACTTTGGCTGGTTGGTTTGAGAGAAAACGGTCCGCCATCACCGTCATCCATCAGCGTAGCTTTTCATGTCACGTGGGTATAGTCTTTATAGCAGTGAAACACCAGAGATGTTATAAATCAGTGAGAGGGGACAGGGTCGAGTCTCTCCTATCATGTTCATTAAAGGGATCCTTCTCCTGGATTTAGATTGCTACAAACAACAAGAACGCTAACTGCTTTGAATAAGGCTGATACACTGAGGTCCCATGCCCGAATGCAAGCCAAACATTTCATTTTTTGCTGCCTCATCTTCTGTGACTTCTGATCTCCACTGCTTTCCTGCATCATCATTTCAATCTCTCTGC
>CM060316.1:20116907-20144407 GCA_030674155.1 Stramonita haemastoma | reverse complement strand
TGTTGTTGTGTTGTGCTGTGTGTGTGTGTGTTGCGTGTTGTGTTGCATGAATTGCATTGCAATTTTATAACACCCCATCCCAGCCCCCCCCCCCCCCCCCCCCACCTCCTTTCCCCACCTTCTGCTGGATGCCATGGCTTTTCTGATGTTGATAGTTTTGTTGTGAGTGCACCCTCTGGACACTATGTGCCAGAAATGCCTTCTTTTCTATCCTTCTCTTAGCCTAGTTTGGTTCTTTTCATCCTGCAGTGTTTGTCCCTCATGTTTTCCCTCTTCCCTGCCCAAGTGGACTGTGTACCACTGTCAGTTTTTATTTTATTTCATTCTATACCACTTTGTGTCAGCAGATTTCTCTGTGTGAAATTCGGGCTGCTCTCCCCCGGGGAGAGCGCGTCGCCGCAAGTGCAGCGCCCACCCATTTTTTTTTTCCTTTCTGCAATCGTATTAATTTTGTTTCCCTATCAGAGTGGCTTTTTCTACTGAATTTTGCCAGGGACAACCACCTTGTTGCCGTGGGTTCTTTTACGTGCGCTAAATAATGGTGTGTAACACACGGGATCTCGTCTTATCGTCTCATCCGAAAGACTACCACCCAGACCACCAGTCATGGTCTAATGGATGAGGGAAAAGTTTTGGGCCCAAACGCGATTCGAACCACCGCACACTCTCACCCTCGCTTTCTAGGCAGGCGCGTTACCTCTAGTCCACCAATCCACCTTCTGCTTCCAGTTTCTGTGTCAAAACTTGGGCTGCTCTGCACGGGGAGAGCTCGTCTCCACAAGAGCAGTTTTACCACCCATTTTTGTTGATGCTGTTGATGATTGCATTTCTATTTGTTTCCATGGGAGAGTTTTGTGTTGTTGTTTTTTAGACCATGGATAATTTTTCTGCTGCTGTGTGTTCTTTCCTCAAGCAATTATAGATCCTTGCCATTACTCGCTCTGTCCCCTCTCTTCTTGCAGTCAGTAGTACACACGAATGGTAGACGGGATAGCTCAGTGGTCAGAGCACTCGCTTTCCCCAAGCTAGGGTTAATTAAGCAGCAAAGAGTGTGGTTGCCAAGTGGATGGGTGACCATTTGCGGCCTTGGCTTCAGTACGGTTGTAAATGAGTACCTGCCCTCTTTTAAGGGTAGGTGGGGTAAAGCATCCAGGGAGAGGAAATGGCCCAAGCCTCAGTATTCTTTAGTTTTTCTTTTGTTTCGAGGTTAATGAAATAAGCATTACTGATTAGTGGGTTTTTTTATCATGTCCCCGCGTGTATGCAGCTTTGTAAATTTTGTCATTAGATCCCACACTCTTACGGGAAAGCGGAACGGGTTTTAACATGTGCGCAAGATGTACTGCATACGTTCGCACTCGGGACCTCGGTTTATAGTTTCATCCCAAGGACATTTAATTTTTTTTTTTTTTTTTTTTTGGGGGGGGGGGGGGGGGGGGTGAGTAGAGTGGCACTGATATTAATTCTAGAGGAAAAATCCTCTTGAACGATATTGGAACAATATGCTAGCCCCAGGAGAAGCTGAGGTCTCTGACACCTCACTCCCAATGACTGCATAGGTTATGGGAACACCTTTACCTTTACATGTTAATACACGAGTTCCAGTTTGTTGTGACTGCCAACTGCTGCGATCACAAAGAGAAATAAGCCAAAATGTTGGCTCCACAGTACTATTTTTGTATTTCACAATGGCCTTCACACTTGATTTTCATGCCTAATGAAGACCTATTTAATATCAATTTTAACAATTTAGGGGCAGTGGGGAGGGAGAAGGGGTACTCTGGGGCTTATGAATTAAGTGGAATTGTCCAGTATGGGATATAAATTGATTTTTCACTTGTTAAATAATTGTAAGTCTCATCACTGACTCCAATGCTGTCTTGTTGTTTTGTTTCTACTGTTGTTCGTGCTGACACTCTCCTCTTCTGTCTTTCTTCTTACGACCAAATCTTCTGTTACGGCTGCTGTTGCTACTTTTGCTACTTCTACCACTACTACTACCACCGACATCAACCCACTACTACTACTACTGCACTACTACTACTACTAGTCCTACTGCTACTACTACTGTTACTGCTATCAATACTACTACAGCTACTACTGCTACTATTACTACTACTAGGGCTGCTGTGCTGCTGCTGCTGTAACAACACTTTTTTTTAAAAATCTATTTTTATTTATTCTTTTATATCGAGGATAATGGAATAAGCACTCATGTGCTTTTTTTTTTTTAATCCAGTCTCCGTGTGTATGCAGTTTTGTAAATTTTGTCATCTGTTCCCACCGGCACACAATGGCCTACTCTTACGAAAAGCGGAACAGGATTTAAGAGTGCGCATGATGTTCTGCGTGCGTTCGCACACGGAACCTCTGTTTATAGTCTCATCACGAAGGACTTTGGGGAGAATGGAGTCAGCACTGATGTTAACTCCAGGGGAAAAATCTCCTCGAATGGGAATCAAACCGGGGTCGTCAAATTGCGAGCGTCTTTCTGTCTGTGTTTCTGTCTGTCTGTCTATGTTGTTTTCTCAGTGTCACTTTTGTCTTCTGTCTCTGTTTCTATCTCACTTAAAAGGCAGCAAACATGTTGAGGAAATCTAGTTGTTTCTTATTAATCTTATAGTATATATGCTAGAATAGTAGGATCGTTTTATTTTATATATTATAAACATTCGCACATAGCGTGTTCCTGTGGATAAACGATGTTGAAGGGGACGCCATGTATGGGTTTATGACTGTATCGCTACTTGAAAGGAGAGGGAACAAATGCTCATGCAATAGGTAGGAGTCGGGGTTTTTTTTTCCATCATACTTATACAACAGTTCATGAACCAAGCGAGTGTTTCTTCAGGTGTGTACCTGACCTCGCTGCCTCCCACCACGAGAAGGAGGAGATCATCAGGGAATGTTGGGGGCCCAACGTGGTGGATCACTATTTGAGGAATGGCCGAGTGGAACTACTACATCCGCGTCATCGTGAACCCCAATGAGGACAAGGTGAAAAAGGCCAGCCAAAATCGAAAGTCTTCCTGCACAAGGGGAATTGCGGCTTGAGAGCGGCAAGTGGGAGGGAGGCAAGGTGATGAGCGAGTCTGCACCTGCTGTACTCTACTCCAGGAAGGATGCAGATCCCCTTTAGATGTGCTGAGCAGTTCGAGCCGTGGACAGTCTGTGTGCTTTCAACTGTTGTGTGTGTTGGGGCTCTTTGAAAGAGTGAGTGTCTCTCTGACTTTAGTCTTGTGTTGAACGTTGTCAGTGCGTCTGTCTGTGTTTCTGTCTTCTGTCTGTGTTTCTGTTCGTCTGTGTTTCTCAGTGTCACTCTTGTCTTCTGTCTCTGTTTCTATCTCACTTAAAAGGCAGCAAACATGTTGAGGATCTAGTTGTTTACTTATTATCTTTTATATATATATATATATATATATATATATATATATATATATATATATAAATATATAATATATATATATAGCAATTGCCACATATGTTCCTGTGGATAAGATTGTTTGAAGGGGGACGCCATTATGGGTTTATAACGTTATAACATAACCTTTGAAAGGAGAGGGAACAAATGCTCATGCAATAGGTAGGAGTCGGGTTTTAAAAATTTTTTATCATTTATATTTGTACTACTGGGACTACACTACTACTGTAGCCATTTACTGTTTGATTTGATTTATTTCTTTATATCGAGGATAATGGAATAAGCACTCTTGTGCTTTTTTTCATCATGTAATGATGTGTATTTTATTGCCACTCAACTGTTACCTTTTTTTTCATGGCAGATTCATTCGGGCTTATAGTGGTGTTATTTTGACTTTAGCTGACCATCTTCGTGATATAAATGTGGATATTTGGAGAAAAGAAATTCATGCCCCCCCCCCCCCCCCCCCAGTTCATACTTTTTTTCATTCATGATAAATCTTTTTTAAACCTTTATAATCAGTCCTGAAGGGACCAAGGGATAAGTGATACTGCAGTCTGACTGAAGAAGAAAAAACCTCAGCAAAGTGCAGATGGCAAAAGGCAACGTGCAAATGATATAAATATTGTTTACAGTTTTAACTTTATAATACACAAGACTTTTTTTAAACATATTTTTTGTTGGCAATGAATAGAGATGTTTTACAGTTTGAGTGTTCCTCCTCTTCTTGTTTGCTATGCTGTCGTTAGATCTTCGTAAACATTCGCCATAGCTCTTCTTCCTTCCTGGTGCAAAGTATCTTGGCATGCTTCTTTTAAAGGCGAATAATTAAAAAAAAAAAAAAAAAAGCGTACGTTGCTGCTGCGGTTTTTGGTATGTAGTGCGCGCGCGCGCGCGCGCGGTGTGTGTGTGTGTGTGTGTGTGTGTGTGTGCGTGCGTGTGTGCGTGTCCTTGGCAGGGAATTACATATGTGTGTGTGTGCTTGAATGTGTGGCTGTCTGTGTGTGTGTACATAACATAAAAAACAAACCATCATGACATACAGACCTGAAACGCACAGAGCTGGAGTTTTGTAACTGTTATCGTGTTGGTTTAGCTCCTGTTTGTAGTAGGATAACCAGTTTTGACGTACTGTCAGTCATTCAATCAACTTTTAAAGACATGATACGGTGTCTTTGAGAAGGCCACTGTCTATTCAGCATGTTTGTAGTCTGCTTCATAAAGCCCCAAAACGTAAATGTTACATCAGTAATAAATATAGTTTGGGGACAGCCCAATGCTAATTATAGCTGTGGGAAAACTAAAATATATTCATTTGCGAAAATCGGTTTCTGAGAAAACCGGGGAGGGGGGGGGGGGTACATCCTGATCTGGTAAATAAAGGGTGGAGATTTTTACGATCTCCCACATCAACTTCAAGTGCAGACCTGCCAGTGTTTTAATCCCCACTGGGTATAAACACATGCAGAAGATTTAAAATGCACGTTAAAGACCCTGTAATTCATGTCAGCGTTCGGTAAGTTACAGAGACTAGACACGAACATACCAAACATACTTCCCACGAAGTCGAAATGCGGTTACCTTTATGGTGGGTTAAAAACGCTCGCATACTCAAAATCTCACCACTGTTGCACCTCAGAGCTCTAGCTGAGGAACTAACTAAAAAACCGAGTTGACACACCAGAAGACCTTATGACAGAGAAGAGGTGAGTCAAATCTCCCCTGTCGTGTCCGTTAAAGGGCCCTCCTCCCTGCAATTAGGATTATAAAAAAAAAAAAAAGAAGAAAAGAAAAGAAAACCCCATAAACAGACACCTCCGTAGAGACTGGCAACTGTTAGCGAAAAGAAGTTCCGTGCTGTGTAGCACCAGTTTCAATGCTTCAAGGGTTGCTCTGTCCCGACAGACATGCATGCACTTGCTGTTTGCGTATTGAATCTTACTTTCAAAACGGCCCAGTGGTTTATCGCAGGCGTGAACTGGCGGCGACTGAGAGTGCCGGAATGAATCTTTATTGACGTGCCTGTGGCAGAGAACGATTTCCTCTAGATCACAAGGTTCTGAATCCACTTCTTAGAAAGCTGTCTGGGTGAAAATGTCATTGGGCCGTGTCGAATACATCACGAAATCACTAAAAAAAAAAAAAAAAAAAACAAACCAAAAACCCCAAAACACACACACACCAAAAACACCATGCATCTTTCTAGAAGAGTAGGCCAGGCAAGGCCGGTGGCATGGATAAATCCGACATACCCAGCATGCACCCTGCTACATATAAAAGTCAAAGAATTGGCTCTGCCAGGTACAACTTGCTCATGGTATGCACTTGCTGATAAATCAGTGAAGCGCCCTAAATGACTCCTTAGTTAAGGAAAAAGTGGAGCCACAGGAAGCAGATTTCCAGGCAACAGTCTGTGTTACTTACTGTTGCGGCTTTGGGGTCACACTTGCCCCCACTGTAGGTAGGTACAGCATGACAGAGCCTTCAGGTCGTTATGATAAAAGGCAAAACACACACACACACACACCACACACCACAACACAACACACAGCACAAACACACACACACACACACACAACACACACACACACACACACACCACACACACACACACACACACACACAATCTGGAAAAAAAATGTCCACACATTTTCAAACCTTTTTTTTATAATTTATTTTTTTTGACTATGTGTTTCTCTTATTAGACTCAACCACAGCTGAGAGACAGCACACTAGACGAGGGAACACGGTGACTCCACTATCAGATCACACAACTGTGCTATGTTCACGTCTACAGCACTAAACCAAGCCACGGGAGGATAATAATCATTATCACCGCAATGCAATGCACAAAGTGTACCAGGCACCGTCACAATACAGTCAGTGCATTGGTCGGGACAAAAAAAACTGCACGGTGTTTTCAACGCTCATGTTCAACTATGTCTCTTCAACCACTTGTTATGGGGTGGGTTTTTTTGTTAAGATACAAAATAATGGCTTCATCATGTTCAAGTTATTTCATATGTGTGGAATAAAATAGGATTTTTTTAAGTTGACATGGTCACTACTAAGTATGCAATACTATATGATATCAGTCAAAGGAGTAGTTTTGAAATCGTTATTGTTATGATTAATATCCTTTTGGGAAAAAAAATCGCGAGTGTGTGTGCATTCATATTATAGGGAGATGGATGTGGGGAAACTAGTCACCCTGGTGTGAATGTTCAGAGATTGGAATATTATGAATACAGTGCTCTCTTACCAAAAAATCAATTGGACAGGGTAACACTTGCGTAATATGGAAGACATACATTCTCTTGCGAGCATACAATTTAAGTGTATCATGTTCGCACATGTACATTTTTTCAGATATTAGTATCAACCTTTGCCTTTAACCTGTTCTATGTTTCAACATATTTTAGCCAGGTCATATCTGTTTAAATACTCCCCATGTCTGAACGGGGCTACCTTAATGGTGGGTAAAAAACAACAACAACAACAACAAAACGTGTTGCATACACAATATCTTACCATTGGCGAATCTTGGAGCTCGAGCCCAGGAATGGAAACAAAGTTAAAATCATTTTCAGTTTGTTCCTTTTTTTTCCCTGATGTTTCATGACTGTATGAAGTCTTCATTGCTACAGTGGCAGCGTGATATTGTTTGTGGAATCACTGCCAAGGGGACTACAGGCCTCTCATCCTCCCACCTCCTGATAAAACAAACACTCCCACAAAACTCATCACCAAACAAATCAAAAATCCCAAGGGGACACACCCCACTCCACACCCTCCCCACCAAATCAAAAAAGAAAAAAAAAACTTTGTAAAAAAATTGATACTGCTTCCTTAAAGACCCCCCCCCCCCCCCCAAACAACACCCAACCCCTCCCTCCCTCCCCCCCCCCCCCCCCCCCCATCACAACCATAGGTCTTCCAAACTCAAACTGCATCCAATACATATATGTGCAGTGACTTTCTGAAACGTTCATCATGGTCTAAATATCAAAGAAAATAACTTAGGACAATTTAACTATTGAGGAGGGGAGGGCCACAGGGATGGAAAAGCTGACAAATACAGACATCAGAAAAAAAATTTAAAAAGAAAAAAACAAAACCTATATTGACCTTCCACACAGATTTTTCAGAAGGTGGATAATTATGTTTCTGCTCAAAGAATCAAAGCATCCATACTAAGATGAATTGAGAATTAGACTTAAAAAAAACAAAAAGAACTGTACCTAAACATGTACCATTATTCATGGGGGTTTAAATGAGTTTTTTGCCCTCAATACAGTTGAACACTGTAAGATTTGCTCTGTAATGACGGGATTTTTTTGTATGTTTCGTTTTGTTGTTGGGTTTTGTGTGTGTGTGTGTGTGTTTTTTTTTGTTGTTGTTTTTTTTTTGGGGGGGGGTTAGATGCTGAAGTTCACTTCAGTCAAAGCATCAAAATGGTGTACAAGGGAAGCATGGCCATTAAGAACATGTCCTTTTTATTTCTAATTGAGTATCCTTTCTCTTTTCTGTCTCGTTCTGCTGTTAGGGTTCTGTCATTCCCTATTCCAGTGATGTGGAATACATCATTGTATAGTCTGGTGTTTACGGCCTTAGCAATATCATCCTATGTCTTACGGTTATCAGTCTCTGTTCTGATATAATAAGCACATCTGATCATTTTGTATTCTAATAATAGTTACCATTAATTATTCTGACTTTCTCACACACTTGATCGTTCTATTTTGAGACGTTTGGAGCTTTGTCAAATGTTGATTCTGGTTGGTGTGTGTGGTGGTTGTTTTTTTTTTACCCAATGCTTGGATACATTAAAAAAAAAGTTAAAAGTTAAAGTCTGTCCCGAGCCATAAGGCTCATCAGGCCGGTGCTTATCCCGGTTTCTGTGGCGTTAAGCGACTGAGAGTCATAGACTCCCCCCTGGATAGGACGCCAGTCTATCGCAAGGTTAACCCCCAACACAAGGTTGGTACCCCTTTTACACCTGGGTGGGGTGAGAAAATAGCCGTAAAGTGCCTTTTCCAAGGGCACAACGCCATAGCAGAATAGCTGGGATCGAACCCGCAACCCTTAGATTACGAGTACAACGCCCTAACCACTAGGCCACAGCGGCGGCTTTCTTGGATACATTATAGTTCTTTATTCTGTTGTTAATACATTTTTATCACTTTATGTATTCTGACTTTTGGGGTTTAAACTTCTTCATTTTTTATGTTTATTAGGTCTGTCATTCTAAATTCTGACTCCATGGGCATAATACTTCTGTATTCTGATATTTTGCATACTTTATATTCTGTAGTATAGTTGGGGGAGGTATAAACCTCCTCCCTTTGGGGGAGTTATAAGTCCCTATTCTGATAACTTAGCATTTAACAATTTTATATTCAGACGTTTTGGGGTGTTATTGATAGCTTTTATGTCAGCAAACTTTATCATTATATATTCTGATGCTTACCTCCCCCCCCCCCCCCCCCCCCAATTTTTTAACCCAATTTTGAGGGTAATATCCTTCACCCAATACTCGATTCGAAACTGGCTTGAGGCACACAAGAGAGCAGGGGTGGGGTGGGAGTGGGATGGTGAGTTGAAATGAGCCCAGATAATCTAAGCAACGTCCAAAACAATATAAAACAAGAATATCTAAACATGCGGTATCCACTGTCCAGTAATGCCTTGTATACCGTTCCCATTTTGAGGTCAGGTTGTCACGATCTTACACTGAACACTGAAAATTCATCACATGATAATACAAACGTCACATTGTCACGATCTTACACTGAACACTCGTCACATGGTAATACACACGTCACATTGTCACGATCTTACACTGAACACTGAATATTCATCATATAATACACACATCACACTGTCACGATCTTACAATGAACACTGAACACTCATCACATGATGATACACATGTCACGTTGCCACGATCTTACACTGAACACTTAACATTCATCACATGATAACGCACACGTCAGAGCAGGGCACTACACTGTATCAGTCTGACTGAGACATCTTGGCACACACATCTAAGACACTTTAGGACGAAAGGCTGACGTTTAAAAGAAATGTTATGGGTGGGAAAAAACGTGTGTGTGTGTGTGTGTGTGTTGTGTGTGTGTGTGTGTGTGTGTGTGTGTGTGTGTGTGTGTGTGTGTGTGTGTGTTGTGTGTGTGTGTGAGTGTAGGGGGGAGGGAAAATGTGTGTGTGTGTGTGTGTGTGTGTGGGGGAGAGAGAGAGAGAGAGAGAGAGAGAGAGAGAGAGAGAGAGAGAGAGAGATAGAGAGAGAGAGAGAGAGAGAGAGAGAGAGAGAGAGAGAGAGAGAGAGAGAGAAAAAGAGAGAGAGAGAGATCACATCAATCTGTGCACACAAAACCCAAAAACACACACACACAAAAGAAACTTTCTGCCTGCCTCCCTGTCTGCAGCTACACTGTGTGGACAATGAAGACACTGCTAGTCTCACAACTCAGACACCACTACATTTCGCTACTGACAGTGCAGAATACCATGACCTAGCCAGTCTCCTTACTCCATAACTGCTCCACGTGCACTACTTGATACATCTTTAACTTGGTCACACCAACTAGCACACCATTTCAAATTTGTGCAAGTACATCATAATAACCACCTTGACAACATGACTAAACAAACTAGTGTATTGTATTGCATCGTATTGTGTACCACTTTAGGTCACAGCAGGGTTCTCGGCATGAAATTCAGGCAGCTCTCCTTGGGGAGAGTGCATCGCCACAAGAAAAGTGCCACCCATTATTGTTTTCTTTTCCTGTCGGCATGTGTACTCATTTCCCTATCAGAGAGGTTTCCCACCTCCCCCCCCCCCCCATAAAATTGCCAGGGACAACTGCTGCCAAAAGTTCTTTTACATGCATTAAATGTGTGTTACAAAAGGGGGACCTTAGCTTATCATCTCATCCAAAAGACTAGCACCCAGATCACCACTCATGGTCTAGTGGAGGAGGGAACAATTTTGGGCACAAACAAACCAGCACACACTTTGAAACATGGACTTTTCGCTTCCTAGGCAGAGGCATTACCTCTAGAACACCAATCCAGCAAACTGAAGGATACTCTTACAGACAAGCTACAAGTTACTTTCTGGGGGAAAAAACCGCATGGATATAACTTTTAATATCTAGTGTGGTCTTCTTGATTTTTTTTTAAGGTTTAACATCTGTTTAGAGTACATCACACATTTTGTTCTATTTCTTAAAATGGAACATCTAAAATAATTTGTTGTGTACTGAAGCAATTCTTGTTGTCATCCTTTTCAATGTATGAAAGCATACCATTTCACTTGTGGCATTCAAGTTAGGGTCCCCTTTCACATAGCTTGTTTACTTTTTTGTTTGGTTGGTTGCTTTGGTTTGATTTTGGGTTTTCTTTGACTCCTTTGTTCGTTTTTTTTCTCTTTTTTGTTGTTGTTGAGGCTTTACTACCCTTTACATTTGGATGCCAGAGAAATAGCACATTTTGGGGATACAGAAAAGTGTGGCACTGATTTGGGACATTGGTTTTTTCGTGCCCAGTATTGGGGAAAGAAAACATTGTAGTACTGACGTCAAACATTATTTTCTGTGCCTAATATGCAGGCAGCCTCTACAGGCATCACTAAACTCTAGGGTACATGACAGCAATGGAGAACAATGCCACTGAAGGATGGAGAAATGAAATACAGTCTGTGCAGAAACTGAAATAAGAGGAAAGCAAAATCAAATTCTGTTCACATACAATTCAAATCAGGCTTCTGAAGAAAAGCAGTTTGTTGGACTTGCAGTAATTACTGATTTATTAAACAATTGGTTTTTGTTTTTTAGAAGGTGAACCATGCATTATTATTTCATGGCTACTGAAAATGCCCAGGTTTTCTGAAAGTAGTTTAAGGTCTGCACAATTTGTATATATATATATATATCTACTAACCAGAATAACAGAAATATTCCTTTTGTTGTTTGCTACAAAATTAACAAGTTACAATCTATAGCTCAACATAATTTAAAAACAAAACATAAATTTATTACACATAACCTGAACATTTTACAAATATTTTCACTGCAAAAGCCTTAGCTTGAATATTGGTTATAAAATGCATGACCTTAAACAGTTCATAAACCCCCCAAATTACAAGTAGCAGTTCAACTTAACACAAATCCTGATGTTTTTAACTCTTGGAACAAAAAGTGCAGACTATCTGATCATCAACATGTATCTCACTACTAAACCCTTCCAACAACTATATCAGATTGTCTATTCGTGTATCTGTAAGTATTACGATATCAATTTATAGAGGTCTCACCACCAAACCGTTCTAAGAATTATATATGCCATTTGCTTATGGATCATATCTTACAGTTTACATATATGTCAGTTTATCGAAATATCACTACTAACCTTCAAAAAATTATATATAACATTTTGTTCCTTTATCTTTAAGTATTACAATATCATTTTATCGGGCTATTACTACCAAACCCTTTCAAAAACAAAATACAATATTTATTTTGTTCCTTTAGATATGATAGTATCAGTTTACAGGAATCTCACTGCTATGAAAATGAAATCTATCATCTCAAAACCACAAGCCTTTTCCATAATGTATCATCAAAGACTGCCGCTAAGATATATTGTACATTTGTGAACCTCAGATTTGTTAACAGTTCAGGAATATAGTCTGATTTGATTAAACAAAATTTTGAACAGTGTTTCTTGCAAATGGAGCAAACAAAAAAGTTGAATCATTTTAAGACATCAGATTATGAAACTAATAACCGTTTATTCATAATTCTGACTAATATGTAAGTACTCGTATTCAATTCAAAGCATATCACAACTTCTTTTTTCCCTCCAAGAGCAGGAGACTTGTTCCAATGCCAAAAAAGCATGAACTAAGTGAGTCATGGGAAAGGCGTATGTATAGTCAGTTTGACTCGGTATTAAAAAAGCAATATAAACATGCACATGGTGAGGGTGAAAAAGAGATGGGTATGCATATTGCCACCAATTTAAAAGCACATAGCATTCTTTAAACCTGCCAAGGAGGGGTGCATCATCTGCTTTATGCTAAAAAAAAAAAATACACGGCAGTAAATATCATCTTAATCCATGGTCGTTGTTTTTGATGTAATAACAATCTGCTGATATGGAAGGTACTAGGACAAATAATATCACTTACTGTTCCAATGTTTGTTAGTCTGAGGATAGTTAGAGTAACATTAACACACATCAGAACTGATGGAGTAGGATTATCCAAATACTATGACAACAATCATAAGACCTTTCATTATGGCATTCAGTTTTTGTGGTGTTTCTTACAAGAACAGAGATGACATGGTGTGATTTCAAGTTCCAATGTCACAGACACACACACTGACACAGAGACATTCCACACATATAGAAGACATTTTGATTTTAGACAGATATCCAACATACTCTTCAAGGGAGAGAACCCCTACAGATCCCTCTGTGTACACTTCTAAATGAAAGTAGAATGCTTCTAGTCCCTATCATGAAAAGAAAGAATGAATGGACAAAGTTGTTGCCTGTTAGTACTGATCAACGGGTTGCTTAGTTCCCTCAACCACCTCTTCCACTGGCTGTGAGGCAGACGACATCTTCTCCTCCTCCCTCAACTGCATGGATAATCACAAGGGCACACTCACAACCTTCACCAGTTCTTCACCCTACTCCTCTATTCCACTTCTTTTGGAAATACCATCTGTCCACCATTTTCTCATCCCCTTTCTCTGTAAATTAACAAACATGAACTGGTTAAGGATCAAACACTATCTATACTTGTAGTCAAATAAACGAAGAAACACCCCAATATCTTTTACAGTGTTTTCATGCAGGAGAGGGGGGGGGGGGGTGAGAGATGAGAAGTTTCAAGGTGACATATAGAGTGTGCAGTTTGCTTGGCTTTAAGGATACTTGGCGATACAAATATGACAGAACTGGAATCCATTTCTGCATTCATGCTTATCATTTAACACAAACGAAAACATGAACAAATAATCATTTACAGCTGATTACAATAAAGTAAGAAAAACTCTTTGGAAGGCAAAAACCACTGTGTAATAATAAACTCAGAGGAATGAATAGGTATCTGTACATACATGTTTACACAGCAAACTCCAGCTTACACACGCGTGAGATCATCACCATTGGCAAACGGGGGCGATATTGGCAAACAGAATCTAAATATAATATATCCCAACATTTTTGTGATATGAATACGTATTTCATGAACAAATGGGGGAAGAGTCTACCGAATGTATATTTCGACTGGTCCATCAAAACTGCTGTCCTGGAGTAACACAAACACACATATAGCATGATACACAAAAGCATCTGCACATACAATCAATACAGATATAGTCAGTATTTGCTCTATGTACATACAAAACTATAATATCAGTACTGAATTTTTGGAAGATAAACTCTGACAATATACCGGGACTACAGAGACATTTAAAAAAAAAAATCAAATAAATTGAATTGGCTGGATTAGTTTGTAAGACACATCTCTGAGTTACAAAATGTTCCACAAATACAAGCTAGAGGTGCACACACAACCACATACTCCGAAAGATACTGAGTAAATACGCCATTGCCTTGCCTTCACTGTCAATTCAGTATTGAACACTAAAGTACTTGCATCACCAAGGAAAATCACTAATAAAGAATTGATGAAGAAACAAAGAAAAGCTTGTTTCTATGCCAAATTTAAAAAAAATCTTAAATTCTTATTCATGCAACTAAAATCTGCACTAGTTAAATCCTCCATGAAACTAGCAAAATAAGACACTTGAAAAAAATCCTGCTGACTTTACATTTTAAAAATGTAAGGTATATCAGCAACAAAGATATACCTGATCGTATCACAGACCTCCACCAAAGCGACCCAGCAGCAGTGCAGGGCCACTCTGACTGGTGGCCCCACGGCAGCCTAACATTGATGAGCTCCCTGTGGACTTTTCGACCCTGAGGGTGAGACATAACGAACCTGGATATGGCTGTGGCAGGGAGATTGAAATGAGCGGTGTGGGAACAGCAGGGATAGGAATGTCACAGAAGATGAGGCAGCAAAACAAACAAAAAAAAACGATAAAGCTGATCAGCTTTTCAGTTTTCACTTTTCCTCACTCAGAAGAAAAAGACTTCCATACCCAGCAAACCTACATCACTGACCCCAACATACTTATGATAAACTTGAAGAGATACTTGATTCTCCTGAAAATGGTTAAAGTTTTTCCTTGAAAGTACAAGCTTTTCAACATGAATCTGTTACACTCACTGCACTTTCATAAAAATGGGATGAAATTTTCTTTGAAAAAATATGGCTCAAAATTTATCACAGATGTTTTTGTTTTTTTTAAAAACTATGGGATTGAAAATTTCTTTCAAAAGCCCAGCCATCACAGACCCAGACATTTGACTGTAAGATTACTTCAACACAAATCACTGTGTTCCTTGGTGATATCCATACACAGTATCAACACATCATGCCAAAGTCTGCACAGATAAGATCAAATCACGCAAATCAGTATTCATCAGAATGATTTTTTTAAGTTATCCTTTTTCCTGCTTGTCAGCACAGGTAAGTTGACTTTCTACACCAAGTGTTTCTTCTTCACACTAATGAGCGTGAAAATATGACAGAGGAGATCCACAAATGCAGGAATGTACAGCACTTGAAGGCAGGAACACAATAAATAAGGACACAGCAACATATATATACATTTCCTCTAGGCGTATGGCAGGGAATTCTGCAGAAAAAGCCACGGACATGTATGACACAAGTGGAAGTGTGAGAGGGGTCTTGCTGAACACATTGTCTGCAGGCTTCAGAAGGGAACAGTCACTGTGAGCATTTCAGGCTACTGGGAGGTCACTGCAGCTAGGCGGCGGCACTTCAGAGAGGGAGGGCACCCTCCACTCACATGGCATGGTAACACAACAACCAAGCTCAACAGGAAAATACTATCATCATCATCATTCCATGAACATAAGAGGAAAACAAATACGTAATGAACTCCACACTAAACAGATATATCACACAAAATGGTGTGGACGAGGCTCACATGACTCACATACACTAGTCAGGCTGTGTCCATGGGAACTGAACCCTTTTTCCACCAAAGTAATACTTCACTCCACAACAGCAGGGCGGTGTTGACTCCACAGTAACTACTACAATCAGACACAGATTTCCCCATGACACATATCTGACCCATGCATACTGATATCAATTATAACTAGCCTGTGCATACATGCATGCATCAGCCATAGCTAACCTGTGCATACTTACATCAATCATAGCTAACTTGTGAATACTTACAACAATCGTGACTAGCTCGTGCATATATACATCAATCATAGCTAACCTGTGTATACTTACAAGTCACATACATAAATCATAGCTAACCTGTGTATACTTACATACATCAATCATAGCTCGCCTATGCATACTCATATCAATCACAGCTTGCGTGTGCATACATGCATCAATTATAGCTAGCCTGTGCATAATCTCATCATAGCAGCCTGTAACTGATCAATCATAGCTAGCCTGTGCATACATACATCAATCATAGCTAGCCTGTGCATACATCATCAATCATAGCTAGCCTGTGCAAAACACATAACACTCACATCATCAATCAAGCTAGCCTGTGCATGCATGCATCAATCATAGCTAGCCTGTGCATACATGCATCAATCATAACTAGCCTGTGCATAATACATCAATCATAGCTAGCGTGTGCATACATACATCAATCATAGCTAGTGAGTGCAACATGCATCAATCATAGCTAGCATGTGCATGCATGCATCAATCATAGCTAGCGTGTGCATACATGCATCAATCACTTGGCACTGTCACCTCTACAGATACACTGCTTATAGGTACATGCTCATCACTGGTGAAAAAAAAAAAAAAAAGGAAGCATTTTGCCACAGATGGTTATACACTTGTACCTAAATGAGTTGAATAATCACATTCTGATATAATGCTGATCATGAAATCTCATTCCGCTCACCCATGGGGATGTAGATTATACTTTTAGAATTGTAACTGGTTTCAAGGGTTTTGTAACAAGGGGGAAAATGTTTCTACCCGTGAGGTTACAACATCATCGTACAAAAAAAAAAAAAAAAAAGTCCAAATTTCGACCATCATCAAAAATATATATTCGGTATTTTGTCATCCATCTTATTGCTCATTTCAGACAAAAACTTTACAAAATTTTGGCATACTATGAACAAACACATGAAGGAAGGTTTTCATTCTCCTTCTTCCTAATTCTGTGTTAGGCAACTGTATTCATGAAGTCACAAATATTTGCTGGTGTTTTGTGTACTCCACTCTTCTGATAAGACTATACTGAGAGAGAGAGAGAGAGAGAGAGAGAGAGAGAGAGAGAGAGAGAGAGAGAGAGAGAGAGAGAAGAGAGAGAGAGAGAGAGAGTGGTAGGGTGTGTGTGTTGTGTGTGTGTGTGTGTGTGTGTGTGTGTGTGTGTTGTGTGTGTGTGTGTGTGTGTGTGTGTGTGTGTTGGGTGTCAGTGTCAGTGAGTGTGAGTGAGTGTGAATGTGTGTGTGTGTGTGTGTGTGTGTGTGTGTGTGTGTGTGTGTGTGTGTGTTGTGGTGTGTGTGTGTGTGTGTGCGCCATGGGTGGGTGTGTATGTGAGTGTATGCCTGTATGTGTGTATAATTATGTATGACAATTCTGATTTCATATTTCTAGCATCTGATAGGACTTCAAGTGGTGGATAATTCATTGGAGAACACTGAATTCATTTTTGACAGACTTGACAAAATCACTGTAATAAATGACAAGGTCACAGCCATTTAAACAGCAAAGGACCTATGCACAAATATGGCAACACCTATATGGATGAATCCATTCAAATTTGTTTACATAACAGTCAAATGATCAGACTTAGTTGTACAGATCTTTACATGGTGTCAACATTTTCTTTTTTCACTTCTTAAATCACTGAGAGAGAGAAAAAAAAAAAGCACACAATAAGTGCTTCGTGTGTCACAAATAGAATGGAAGATTACTGATGAGGTAACAAACAAGAGATTAAAAAAAACTCTCAGAAAAAGTTATCAACAAACTGACTTCAACAACCCAGCAGGTGTAAACCGACACCTCGAATATCATATATATATATATATATATGTTATGAATTTATATAGGTCATAAGTTTCCAAGTAATGGATAAACTAGTGGCACTTAAATATATCCAAACAGCCACAGCTGGTAAAACATCCCCAAAACACAAGATGCTGTGTAGAGGCAACTACTCCAAATCACACACATGCACAAGAACCAACAAACGAACGAAATTCAATCCAGCACGGTGTGTTTTATCGCTAAAACATACACACACTTTCAAATATGTTCCCATTTCAGATTCTTTCTTTATCTTAGTGATGATGGTCACTTTGTCTACAGACATGGAACTCTTCACCTTCACCTACCCTTTAGTCTTGTTAACCATTGGGGCACCACTGAAGATTTTCGTAACCAGCTTCCTCCATGTGTGACTAAGGGAAGTTAAACAAAGAAGGGCAGCAATTCTACCCACACAAAAATGAACGATAAATGAACTCTTCATCACACAGGCGTGCAACAAGAAAGACAACTGGTCTATGGTATTAACATATAGTGTCTGGAAGCACAGTTACAAATCACACACTATTTACAGCACTGTTTTTCTGCACACAACGCCAACACTACAAGTGATTGCTGAAACAAACACTCTGTTTCAGACATGTGAACATTCAGACCATAACTTAAATAAATCACCAAAAGAAATCACACAAAGATACATAGATGTGAGGTAACTCAAACAAAACAGTCTTCTTATGTAACATGATACAGTATGTAACCGAAGAGGGAAAAAAAATCATTATGAGAATAACTCACTCACTCCGAGTCTCTCTCTCTCTCTCTCTAACTCATACACACACACACACACACACACACACACACACACACACACACACACACACACACATATATTATATACACACACAAAGTATGATATCATATAAGGCAAGTGGAAAGAGCACAAAACCCCAAACAGAAGTTGTCAGAAATGGTTACTAACTCAAACCAAAGTGATTTCTGAAGGCATTTCACAGCTAACACCACACAGCTATTTTGATTTGACTTGATGGGACATAATGGCTTCACTTGACAGAACAGATACTCCCCAGTAGCAACACAGCACAACCACTTGTGTCTATCCTCACATCACAATGGGCATGCAGGATGAAAACAACACCCAAACCCTCCACCAAACTGTCTCAATCAATCATACACACTCTCACATTGTACGCATGTGCACACACACAAATGAGCACACCACACAGCACGCACACATGCACACACACACACACACACACACACACACACACACAACACACAGACACACATACACACTCTTTCTCCCTATCTGTCTTCCTCCTTCACCTAATATCATTACTATTGTTGAAAAAATGTCAAATCATAGAAACACAAAACAACACACACACGCACGCACACACGCATAAACGCAGCTCATATACACAACACTGCACTGCAATACACTACTGGTATAAGCCTACCTATTGATAATACTACAAGCTCTTTCTGATTCATTAAACATCTTTTACTGTGGTTGGCATTTCATTTTCCCTTTATATTTTAAGCGCATAGTTCCGATTTACCAAACAAAATTTGTTTACAAACCATTATGTTACTCCACTCTAGATGGGTGGGGTTTTTTTTTAGAAAACAAAGTAAAAGTCTTTCATATTTTCTCAAAGCCTCTGAATGAAGAGCAAATTCTATTTAAAAGAAACTGTCACACTGGAATGAATGAAGAATACAAACTTCTGGATCTTTTAAACATACAGGTTTTCCTATTGATCATTCCCTTTTTTATTCCCCAAACTATAAGATTCAATGTAGTTCTATATGTGTAACTCTACAGCACTGACAGATTACCACAACACAATCTCTACACCATCACTCAAATATCTGCGATTTTTTTCATGAAAGTTCACACGCTGCTATCTTTTACTCTGGACATGAACACCAGCATACACTAAACAAGAACACTTTGCTAGGAAGGCATTCATTTATGTTTCTACTTCGTCTTTCAACAGAACCACAGTTATTTACACAAAACAATGATGACACTTATCTGCTTTTATGACGACAAGTTTTCAACATGCTACAATGTCACTTCTATATTTTCATGGGATGACACAGATTGGAGGGAGGATTGGAGAGGATTATTTGACAAGACTATACGGGAAGCTGCAGGAACCATACTGTTACTTCTGTCTCCTGTTTTGGATGAAGACAACAGAAAACATCTCCACACACTGTCCATCCATTGAGGAACAACTCTTTTCCCAAAAGATCTCCAAACCGTTCACCATGACTGCTGATGATGAAGATATGTGTTGTGTATAGCCGGATCAGAGAGAGAGAGAGAGAGAGAAACGGTACCTCTGGCTACTTTCTCCTGGAGCGGGGTCTGGCTGCCTCCCTCCTGTGTGCTCCTGAATGGCCGTTGACAGACACTGGACTCTTCTCTTTGCCTGGACCCCCTTTGGGAAACTGGGGGAACAACACTTCACGCAAATTCTGCAACAGACCTCGGTGGTAAAAACCGCCTGACAATGCAGGAGACATGGGAGAGGAGTGTGTGGAGTTGTTGTTGTCGCTGGGGTGGAGGTTGGCCATTTTGAAGCGCTCGTTGGTGGTCTGGTTGACGCAGACCAGGTAGATGTGGTAGCCAGTGAAGGCCAGCAGCAGCAGGAGGAGCAGCGCCACCGCCCCCACCAGGAACACGCTGCGAGGCTGCTGCATGAACAGGTGCTGCACACATCAACACATAAACACAGCTCTGACTGTATACCCCTTGCCACAGAAACAGCTTTCTTCTCATGCTACATTTTGTATGAAGCAGTAAAGCCACTTACTTGCTTATGTGTGCTAATTCCATTATCCTTTATATAAAAGAATTAATTGATTAATTAATTAATTAATTAATAATAACTGAGTATGAAGTAGGAGAGCCACTTACTTGCTTATGAGCAGACCTCTTTCATATCGCTTAAACCAAGACAGAATCATGTAGCCTTGCTGGTATGTATTTCTAAATGATTGCGTGAATAGTTGTGGAGATGTTTGAAATAAAACAACCCAGATCATACTGACCATGACCCACTGATCCAACATTTGTATCTGACCACCAGATCAACCAAAACCTACCACCGGTAGTAAGGTCAACAACTTCCACATTCACTATTGCATTTACGACAATGTCATTGCGACAGAAGAGTCTTACAGTAGTGAAGACCCTGGACAGCACTTTGAATTTGGTTGCAAGAGATTTGGTCAACTACTTTTCCTGCTGTGAATTTTCAAAACACAGCGTGAAATCCAGTATTATTCAGTCAAGGGTCCAGTGGTAAAATTACCCCCTTCCTTTTACCAAGAGCAAGTACAATCTGTTTCTGCTATAATAAGCACAAGCTGGGATGGAATGGATAGCAAATGAAAGTAGCTGAAAGTGGGTGAAACTGACAGCTGTGAAAATAAAGCTTTTTTTTAGCAATTTCTTTTGGTAAGGACATCAGCCCAAGGTGAACCTTTACAACATCTAGAATTCATTTTCAGACATAATATCCATGGTACGTGCCATTTGGATGCTTAAAAGTGTGAAGAAATTTTGAATTGAGAGCAGTCAGTAGTCAAACACAACCTAGTTATCAGCAATGACTGAGTTACAAACAGTGATCTTCTGTTTGCTGATAATTACTGTTTTGAATACAGTGATGTCTTTTGAATTTTTTTCAGCATTTTTATGCATTTGGTAAGAAAAATGAATTTTTAAAAAATTATCTGTCTGTAATGGGTGTGCATGTGTTAGGATTTAGTTCCCTTGACATGGTCTTTTCAGAGACTTTATACTTACAAAGATATACAGTGAGCAGAGGATTAATACTGTGACAAGAAACTTTGAATACGACCCTGTCACACAACTAAACCACAAAAACCATCAACACAGCCCTCAACCATTGTTCCAAAAAGAAAAAAAACAACAAACAACTGATGCTTCGACCTTGCATGCTTATATTTCACGTAACAAGAGTTTCCATTTCCCATAGCTCTACCTGACACCAACGGCCAAGACTTGACGAGAAGGGCAGCGATACCTGAACAAGGACGGGGAAGGCCATAGATCTACCTGACACCAACGCCCAAGACTTGACGAGAAGGGCAGTGGTACCTGAACGAGGACGGGGAAGGTGATGGGGTGCAGCTTGCCGGTGGCAGCGTCCACGTAGGAGGTCTCCATCAGCCGCAGGTTGTGCACCACCAGCACCAGGGACCGCGTGGTCATCAGCACGCCATTGACGCACACCGCGATCAGGGAGAAGAGGAACAGCAGGAAGTAGCGCAGGTTGCCCGCTCCAACGCAGTTGTTGGTCCAGATGCAGTGATGGTCGAAGCGATGGATGCAGCGATTGCAAAAGCCTGGACAGGGAAAACGCTTTCACTGAACCACCTGGTCTACCATCATTATTTATTTTATTTATTCTTTTAATTGGGGGATTATGAAAAAAGCACTTGTGTGGGTTTTTTTTTTTACATCCAGTGCCCATGTGTGTGCACTTTTGTAAATTTTGTCATCCATTCCCACTGGTACACAATGGCCTACTCTTTTGAAAATCGGAACAGGTTTTAACGTGTGCGCAAGATGTTCAGCATGCGTTCACACATGGGACCTCGGTTTATGGTCTCATTCAAGCTGAATGAACACATTTCAAGCACCTATTTTTGATGAATGTAATCTGTGCACTTGCAATATTGAGAATGCACTTTTTTTCCCACTCCAATCCATCAATACATGTTTGCTAAACTTATTATTTTATGCTGGTATGCATAAAATAATGATATAGGCCTGTGACAGAAACTAATATTGATTTATGATTAACTTCATGCTTTCATGATAAACCATATATGCCAAATCATAAACAAATGCTTGCCCAAATATGACAATCTAAGATTTTCAAAGCCATGAAAATGACAAATGTTTTGTAGTTAAGTAAACAGCAGTGAATATCAGAGGATCTATGATGTGATACAGCTGAGCTTGCAATGCAGTCTGAATCTGCCTTTTATGTACTTACATGAAACAGAGATTTTTGACCCACTACTAAAAATCCCATGTCATTTTTATAGCCATTTTGAGAACCATGTTTTAAAAAAAGAACAAGCGGCACATAAACAAAGAAAGAAAACCCCACAATAAAAACAAAAAACCATCCTCAAAATGAAAATGGCCTCAATTTTCAGACCCATTCCGATGCACTCACTGCAGTGCTTGGAGCGGGCTGGCTTGGTCAGCTTGCAGGTTCGACACTGTGACCCCGGCTTGTACAAGACGTCGTCCACCTTGTAGACCCCCAGCAGGTAATCCACATTGTGACGGGTGATCTCCCCGGGGTTGGTGGTGCAGCTGAGGTGGTAGAAGGCCAGGTTGAGGAAGAGCAAGGCGATGGGCCAAGCGATGTGGTTCACATTGGGTTCGAAGATTGTCAGCACAGGCAGCACATCGATGACTAGAGTGGCATGACCCAGCATGTTCAGGACTCCAAACACCAGCTGCATGACATGATTCCTGCCAAACATGCATATGCACAGACATATATGTAGGTGATAAAGCTTCGGTAGAAATTCTGTCAAACTTGCTAGAAATTCTGAAAAACTAGGTGGCATGGCTGACATTCTCTGCCTTCAGAAATAAAAAGAAACAGTGAAGAGGAAGACTAGCAAAGAAAAAGTATGCTGGTATGACAAATTGCTGGATTTTGTGAGCACTTCACACTGATCTGCTATAGGTTCTTCACCTTGTTCATGGCTTTTTTTTTTCACTTTGTACACAGAAAATCTACATTTTAAATTACTTTGTTCCTACAGGAATATATATCTAGAAAGTCTCACACAAATGATAATTTCTTAAATAACTATTGATCTGAGTACAGACTGAGAAAGAACATGGTTGTACTGACTGCCTTGGTGCTAGGGTCAACTCGAACGACTCACACACAGATGTTGATCTTCTTCCCCTTCTTTGAACACTCAAACAGCAACTACTGTTATTTGTCATATTCATGAGCAAAAATGTGATGCACTGCCATTAAGCACCTGACAAGTCAGGCCCAGCACATCTGACTCAGCATGGGATGTAGATATTTTTTTGTTTTGTTGTTGCTGGCTTACCTGCTTCTTCTATAGCTCCATATAGTTAATGGAAATTTATCATTGTGAACTGATGATCCTGTCCTACTGTTCCCATGCCACTTATTTGATCTCTCCATCAAAGCCATACCCAGATTCATTATGTCACATCCTCAGGCTCAGGTGTCCACATGAAGCCTATCAATGGCAGGCCTCCTTGAGGCCACAAGCCAGACAGGCCCTGTACTGCTGCTGGGTCACTTAAGACTTAGATGATGTTCAGTGGTGCTTGTTCTGAGCAAATATGCAAAACACCACCTACTAAGCCCCCTAGAGATGACATGAACAGCTCAGTTGCAGAGCCACCTGGTGTGGCAGGGGATCCAGAGAAAAGAGAAAAAGAAAACACATCTGAAGGTAGCAAGATTGTGACATGTGGGGTGAGATTGGCGCTGGTTCCACCCACCCCCCCCCCCTCCCCCCAATCTCCTCTCTCTCTCTCTCTCTCTCTCTCTCTCTCTCTCTCTCTCTCCCTCCTCTCTCTCTCTCTCCTCCCCCTTCCCCTCCTCTCTCATATCATGATATAGAATAAAGTGTATAACTCTACCTGGTGTAGAACAAGTAGTGGACAATGTGGTGGAAGCCTCTGACCAAGACTTTTGGCAACAGAAAATGTATGATCTGAAACAGGAAACAGTAACGGGAGTAAAGCAATCATTTACTAGCATACATTGTATACTGTATATTATGTATAATGAAAGGATGCAGGACTGCCTAACTGGTTACACTGTTATACTTATGATCTGAAGCAACAAAGGGTGTGGGTTTGACTCTCAACTCAGACCTGTGTCAGTTCGAGCAATATCTATCCTGGAGTTAACCAAAAAGAACGGACTCCACTCCTCTGAAAGTTCTTCAGATGAGATCATAAACCAAACTCATATGTAACCACATGAGGAACACCTTGTTGCACACATGCTCAGATCACAACCACCTTTTATGACAAAGTAGGCCAGCTAAGGCTGGAAGGGGGCTAACATGAAGTTAAAAATACCCAGCATGCACCCTACTACCTAAAGGGGGTGGGGGGCCATGAGGCATGACACACAGCCTGACATATTCAGAGCAGTGTCCCAGCAACTCCAATGGGATTAAGGAGAGAACAAGTTAGGTCAGATCTATCACAGTGAGCGAAGATTGAGGGGAACATGATTCACTCTGTATGAGTTGCTTTTCTGACTTTTCTGACACAGTTGATATAGATCTGGATAAATGCCCACATGAAACACTTAAACAAAAGAGAGGGATGTGGTATGTGTGCCACGTGTGTGTGTGTGTGTTGTGTGTGTGTGTGTGTTGTGTGTGTGTGTGTGTACATGTATAAAATATGCATGTAAGTGTATATTTGGAAGTGTGTATAATTACATACGAATGTGTTTGAGAATACATATTACATTAGAGTGCAGGAGACAAATCAATTTCTTTCAATATTGATAATAAACATAATAATAAATTTGAATAAAATGATTGATCCTCCCTACAGTAACAAAAAAGAAAAACAAACATGAATTAAAACTTGCCTAAATAAGAGAGCTGGAGCCAACAAAGAGACAAAATTAATAATTAATGATAAAATGATTGCATCATGACAATTGCTTTTTAATGAATCAAAATTCTTTGTGCTTTGCAAAAAGGGGATCTGGAAAACCAAGAATAAAATTGAACTGTCAAAAATTTATGTCAATAAACTTCATTAAAAATAAAAAAAGGGCACAATGTGTACCCTCCCCCCAAACATGCCCACACTCCTACCACCATACCCACCTTCTCTATACCACACACACACACACACACACACACACACACACACACACACACACACACACACACACACGTATACACTATTGTATACAATGTAGACAGGTATGTAAACTGGCATAAAAAAAATAGCAAGGTCTACCTGGCAGATTCCATTCTTGATGTTTCCGATAAGCCCGGTGTTGAAAAAAGGGAATCAGAGTAAAAGTATATGGCACATGCTGCTACAAAGACTATGGTGTATCCAGTGAAGAGGCTTAGGATATCCATCACTGTGGCCACTCTGCACAACACAAAACACAGTTTTGATCAATACATTCTGATCTTGCCAGTTAACTCAAGACGCACACAGTGTTCCCTCACATTGTCATTCAAAGAACTGAACAGTTCTCTGCTGCAGCTGTGGATTCATTCAAGTTCCTGCTTGCTAGCAGTGCTAAATGCAAGAAACTCTACGCTCATCATCGCACACGCTTCAGTTCACCAAGCAGGTGCAATGTCTTGTATCTGACCATTTCATTGATTGCTGCCCTCGATCAGTGGTCCAGAGGTAAGACACCCTCAAAACTAAGGAAATGAGAAGCCAGAGGTTCAAACTCTGTCTCATTTTATATTAAAACCCAAACTTTTCCAAAGCTATCCCCAAACTCTTCCAAGGGCTAGCCTGTCCCCACTAGACCATGGGACACCTATACCTGATCAAATGCAGTGAACATCATTTGTTTTCCCTGTCACTTATGCAGTTCCAAGTAGTTTGTTCCAAACTATACAAGACCAGAATCTTAAATGGTAAATAAAAAACAAAACAATGATGGACAAGAACTTCTGCTCAGCACTGGCTTCAAATGACAATATTGTTGTTCATCATGTAACACTTACATACTCAGATACTGTAGAACTTTTCAGTTTTATGGCACTCTGGGTTCTACAAAATTCCAGCATGTAAGCATGTGTCAAATTGTGTGTTTTTGTGTGATCACTGAGAGTGTGTGTGTGTGTATGTGTGTGTGTGTGTGTGTGTGTGTGTGTGTGTGTGTGTGTGTGTGTGTGTGTGTGTGTGTGTGTGTGTGTGTGTATGTGTGAATAGGGTGGGGGGGGGGGATCTATTTCTTGTGACCGTATTCTTCTCAGTCATCACCATAATATAACAAAGAGAGTAAAACCTCAATCTGTCCAGCCAAGTTTTTGCTGCCTCATCTGTGACATTCCTGTACCACTGCTCCCATGCCACTCATTTCAATTTCCCAGCCACAGCAACATCCTGAGTCATTATACATCCTCAAGGTCAAAGTCCCCAGGGAGCCAATCAATATCAGGCCATCATAGGGCCACCAACCAGAGGGGCTTTGCACTGTTGCTCCATCACTTTGGTGGTGTTCAGTGGTGCCTGTTCTGAGCTAACATGCGCAGGAAACCACCCAGTTCCCCTACTAACAACAGTATTAGCTCAGTCACAGAGCAAGACTGAGTGAGTCACCCATCCAAGGTGGTGACCACCACAAGGTCCCACCAATGGTCCCTTATGTTATGACCTCTGACCCCTAAAGCTTTGACACAAACCCACCACAGGCACAGTAGCATACAGGGAAACCAAATTTGAGATCACCATGAGTAGACCTGAGCAGCTGTGGCCACTGAATCAAAGGCTTTTTTAAGGCACTATTGCATGATGGTCAATGATAATGAGGATAATGTAACGATGCTGAGCATAAAAGTGCATGTGTTTTGAGACTATTTGACAGGGTTATAATCTACGCAACCTTACTAAATAATATATATCCCAGCATTTACCGGTCATGAGAAATACAGACATCTGCAGTGTTGATCAGGTAATGTGAGCAACACTCTCAAATTTGCATAGATCTATAGATCATGTAAAGTGCATGAAGTTTTCCCAATGAGTCCACAGCACACTCACTCTGGGTAGGACCCAGCCGGAGTCAGAAAAATCCCTATGATTCTTTAGTC
>CM060316.1:20096907-20114407 GCA_030674155.1 Stramonita haemastoma | reverse complement strand
GGTGGTGGTGTGTGTTGTGTGTGTGTGTGTGTGTGTGTGTGTGTGTGTGTGTGTGTGTGTGTGTGTGTGTGTTCACCGCTAGGCTCATCCTAAAAGTGTTAAAGTTGTTTTCAGGTTATCATCCACCAGAAAATTTACGCACACCCTGCTTTAGGCCTAAAGAAAATGTTAAGAAATGAATCTCTACTCAGCTGCTTTAATCATGCTGTCGAAGAAACTCAGTATGGTTACATAATTTCTGGACATTTTTTTCTTTAATCACAGTTTTAACAGTGTTACATACACTCTTCATAGCCTAAATGGATTCTTCACAACTGAAGTTAGGATGATGTTGCGGTAAGAAGGGTAAACAGGTTATTTAGATACAGAGGAAGCCTTTATTGATTACAGTAGGGCAGGTGATTTTGATGCTGTGTAAACTCAGGAACAGTTAAAGCCCTAATGGAATTACTTTAAAAACAGGCAGCGAAGCACGGGTAACTCGGAGAAAAGCATTTGTTTCCCATCAAGTGGAAATGTTGTCATGACCGATATTAAACTAGGTTTCCCCCAAAAATGAGAGAGAACGACCCAAGTTCTTTCTATCCCGCTTGAAACAATACGCGTCGGTCTATTAGTTCATTTAACACTTCAATTGCTGCCTCAAACAGGACGTGTTTCTTCTTTGGGGTGGTTTTTATTGGAGGGGGGGGGGGGGTTAATTTCAAAAAAACGTTTGTTTAGGGACGCCTGTTTGTTTGCTTTCCTATTTTGCTTGTTTGTTTTTGGCTTTAAAATGCAGCAAAGGTTGTCTAAAAATTTACCGAGTATCTTTCCATTCAGTTTTAAATTGAAAAAGTCATTACTAATATTTTCCGCATCTCTTAAAACTCTGACGCCAAATTTGATGACCAGAATGCTGTAGCTGTTTATTAGGGAGTGGTAACTACACAGGGAAAAGAACAATGTCTAGACTGGGAGAAATAAACGTGTCTGCTTTATCATGATACTTTTTTTTCGGGGAAATCAGTCTAGACTTCTAGATTATTCTTCGTTTTTTACTCCTGTCAGGCGAGCAGTATGCAAGGCCAAGTAGCCCGTATTGTAAATTTATACGGGATGCCTTTATCATCAGACTGTTATGCAATGGAGTACTCCTTACGCACCTGTAATAAATATGTTTAGTGCGTGGCTCAAGTTTCCTAGCCAGTCAGCTCTGCAAGGATCTACAGACAAGGTCGCAGACAATAAAGTGATATAATCAAAAAGGCACATGCACACACACAACTGCAGTTTTTCTCGTGTGTGTGTGTGTGTGTGTGGTGTGTGTGTGTGTGTGGTGTGTGTGTGTGTGTGTGTGTGTGTGTGTGTGTTAAACTAGTCAGGACACGTGACATTACATTATGGTTTGATTATTCAATAGTGATTCTTTATTGGTATTTCCGTTGCCTACAATAAGAACATCATGCAGTGAAAACATTTCAATTCTGATTTGATTTAATTTAATTTGATTTCTTCTTTTATATCGAGGATAATGGAATAAGCGCTCTTGTGCTTTTTTACATCTAGTCCCCGTGTGTATGCAGTTTTGTAAATGTCATCTGTTCCCACCGGCACACGATGGCCTACTCTTACGAAAAGCGGAACAGGATTTAACGTGTGTGCAAGATGTTCTGCGTGCGTTCGCACACGGGGCATCGGTTTAAAGTCTCATCCGAAGGACTTTTGGGGAGAGTGGAGTCAGCACTGATGTTAACTCCAGGAGAAAAATCTCCTCGACCGGGGTCTTGAGATGTTTGGGATGACATACTTCATGTGACAAATAACTAGGAATTGTTAGTCGGGCTTATTTCCAAAGCGGGTGGCACACATTTAGTCAGGTGTAGGTCAATGACCGCTGTCAATACAGATAGCTTGCCATGTGAGTTCTATTTTAGTATTGCATGTCAGACTGGGGGGGCCGAATAACTGAATAATGCTATGACATACAGCATCATTGCAGATTTTCACGAAGTAATGGGGTCAGAGCAGTTTTGCAATGGAAATCCACTGAAAATGGCTGAGACTGCTCTCCAGCACAGAACAGCTTAGCAAACTAGGGTGCCCCCCCCCTCCCCCCCCCACACACACACAGGGCGCACATACTAGGCCTAGTACACTATTATAGTAGGCTTTACTATGACTTTGCAACACGGTCAGAAATAAGAATTTTCCTCTTCTTTGAATGTCTTCAGCAGCTAAATCAATTAATTAATAGGTAATTGTAAAGAAATGGCTGTTCACATGAAGTTGCATGCACTGCTGTGATATGACCAACAGTTAACTTTAAAGGGAAGTGGATATGTTCTCCCATTCACTTTGCTTTGTTCTCAGGCACTCCTGCTCCATGATTGATCAATGAACCTTAGCTGTTGGCTAAATAAGACAGAAATCCACAACCCCCCCCCCCCCCCTCTCTCTTCTCTCTCTCTCTCTCTCTCTCTCTCTCTCTTTCTCTTTCTCTTTCTCTCTTTCTCTTCTGTGTGCGTGCGTGCGTGCGTGCGTGGTGTGTGTGTGCCCCTACCGTATGTGTGCAGACTGTACTGCCCCAGGCGTCTGTTGTTCAAAACTGAGCACATCATCAAATAGCATTACAGACATAGTCTACCTAAACACTGTTAGCGTTGACGTAAAACACCGTGAAGTGGCTGATCCCCAGATGCTGTAACCCTTTCAGAGATGCCCCTGAAATTCCTCAGTTCTGGCCCCAAGTGGCCCAAGTCCTATGGGTTTGAGATCTATGGCAGCGGACCCACTTACGTGGTGTCTGTCCAGCCGGGCAGCACAGCCAGCCAGGCAGGTCTGTCCCCAGGAGACCAGCTGCTGGAAGTAGATGGTCAAGATGTCACCACCATGGCGGCCTCTGCCGTCAAGACCCTTGCCAAACACAGTCGCCTGCAGCCACCCGCTCTGGAAGTGGTGGCCTGCGTCAGTCGTCTGCTGCTAGAGCCCCAGGGCTTTTCTGGTTACGGGTTCGCCGTCCTCAACGACCGTCCTGTCGTGGTTGGATCTGTGGAATTTGGCGGACCGGCGTTCGAAGCTGGGCTCCGTGTTGGTAAGTATGTTGCACCTGTTTTATCTTGGATATGAAGGAAGAGGGTTGAAGTGTGAAGGCAGCTTTCTCAAGTTATGTTCTTTGGAATTTCCTCTATTCTTAAGAAAAAATAGGGTGGTGCAGTTTGTGCAACTTTGCAAGAAGAAGTAAGTAAAATGCACACGTCTGTGCTGATACAAGGCCAAATTAATGCGTGTTGCCTATGAAATATGCCATAATACTATCTGTTTTTTATTTCACCAAGTTCTTTCTAACGAAGCAAGGGATAATTCTTTTTCACTTCCTACCGTCTTTTTTTTCAAAGACAGGGACCCCTTAGAGTATTCAACATATATTCATAGCATACTGAAACATTGACATAAAATGTGGGACCTTACACATGTAGAATTAATTTTCTGTGTGTGAACACGCCAGAAAAGCTCAAAGGCAAAGGTAAGGTCAACTGACCTGATGGATCACACAAATCCCCATTCTCGAGTAGTAGTCTAATCGCCCATGAGATTTGAACCCATTAATTCACTCCATTGAAATCTGAAATCGCGCGCCCTATTTTTTTCCGCTGCTGCACTCGTACAAGTAACACCCCCAGCCCTACCCCCACCCCGAAACCAACCAAAGAATAAAACCTTTTGATGATAAAACTACACAGATAGGCTAGGCTAACAGGAATAATGGAATCAAACGTGGTAAAGCTCTCAACATGGTGCATTTTTCGAATGAGAAAACTATTTGCTATTGCAAATAAAACAACTGCTCCTGTGAAAGTTTTAGGTACCGGAAGACTAAAATAGTCACGTGTGTAGGCGAGTCTGCTGAGACGAAACTCGATGCTCATGGCCTTTTATCAGGTACACCATCTAAACTTATTCATGAGTCTCTTCTTAGCTGACTTTGCTGTTCCCAGTTTCTCAGTATGGTCCATCTCTCCCATTGTTACCACCTCTTCTACATTTCCCGAGCCCCTCCCTCTTTCTGTAGTTGCTTCAGTCACCAGCCATCCATCTCTCTCAGTCCTCAAAGACAGTGTTCCCCTGCAGGGGATGTGATCCTGGAGGTGAACGGCCAGAGAGCAGAGAAGGTAGAAACAGTGGGGTCAGCCTTGTCCAGACGTGTGGGACAGCTGTCCTTGCTGACCATTCCCGTGGGCCGTAGTGGACAGCTTGTGCACGTGGACAAAGGTCTCTCCCACCTGCCAGCCTCTGACCCCCGCGTGCACCGTGCCAAGGATTTGTACGACAAGGTAGGGAATGGTGTATGTATTGTGATGGCTATCATTTCTTCTTTTTTTTTTATCTGTATCTTATTTGTTTTTTTTTCCCTTTTTGTTGTCATTTCAACTTCTGTTCTGCTAGTACGTAGTTATCAAGCTGTTTGAAAAAATGACATGTTATTTAGTTGTGTATTTATCTATCTGTCCCTGTTTATGTCTGCGTGTCTAGATGCATAGGTCTCTTAAGCCTTTTTCTCTACCGATTCTCCTCCTCCTCCCTCCTCCTCCTCCTCCTCCTCCTCCTCCTCCTCCTCCTCCTCTTCGTTCTCCTCTCTTCCTTCCTTCTTCTTCTTCTTTCTTCTTCTTCTTCTTCTTCTTCTTCTTCTTCTTCGTTTCTGTTTGGTGGGATGCATTGTGCCTGGTCCTCTTCTGTGTTCATAACTCTGGAGGAGGTCTGCCCATTGGCCTCAGCCGAATACACATTCCGACTACAGGGCATGCAGCTCATTAAAAAGTTGATTTTAACAAATTTTCAGATTTGCTTGGGAAAAAAAGCTGCAGAATGCACTGGGTAGGCAGTGAATAAGCTAAGAGAGAGAGAGAGAGAGAGAGAGAGAGAGAGAGAGAGAGAGAGAGAGAGAGAGAGAGGTAGAGAGAGAGAGGTCTGTGTGTCTGTGTGTGTGTTTCTCTTCTACACATAGTTACATTTGTTAATTCTAAGACGACCCTGCAGTGGGCTAAATTCGACAAGTTCCATGTGGCCTTCTGAAACCGTCATTCAAGTAAAGTTTTGAATATCCTCGATACAAAAGAATAAATAAAATAAAATAACTAAATCATTTTTAAAAACAAAAAAACCCTGTCCGGTTCATATCTATCTAGAGAAAAACTGCCGAAACAGTCTGATTTGGGTTTTTTAAACTTTTGTTTGTTCTGATTTCTTGTTTTGATTTGTTGTAAACTTTCGTTCCTCGACTGGAGCTCCGAAGTTCACCAGTATGTGTGATTTTTGCGGATGCGACTGTTTTTGCCCATAGTTAAGGTAGCCACATTCCTACTTTGGCGATGATACCAGTGTACATGCGTACTTTTTTTGTCATCCGTTCTTACCGGCACGCAATTAGCTACTCTCCCGAAATTCAGAGCGAGTTTTAATGTGTATTCAAATTTTTCGGCGTGCATTCGCACTCGGGGCCACGGTTTATACTTCATCCGATGAACTTTTATGGGAGGAGAGTCTGTACTGATGTTAACTCCAGAGGAAAAATCCCCTTGAACGTGTGTCTTTGTGGTGGCTTGAATCCTGGCTCGATCCCATGTCGTCAAACTGCAAGTGCAACCCTCTAACCACTATGCCGACTGCATTCCCCTTAAAATCCTTTGGATGGTACTATAATCCGAGGTACCGTTGCGAATGTGCGCAGAACATCTTGCAAACTCGTTAAAATCTGTTTCACCGTTCGGATAAGTGTTTGTGCCGACAGGAACAGCTGAAAAAAATTCAATTTACAAAACTGCATGCACACGGGAACGGATGTAACCCCCCCTCCCCAACAATAACACACAGATGAGTACTTTATTCCATTATCCTTGGAATAAAAGAATTCTCTCTCTCTCTCTCTCTCTCTCTCTCTCTCTCTCTCTCTCTCTCTCTCTCTCTCCTCTCTCTCTCTCTCTCTCTCTCTTGGGAATTATGTGGTTGAATATTATATCTATTTCCTCTCTTTGAATTATGAGTTTTTGTTGTTCGTGGTGGTGGTTTTTACGGGGGAGAAGTTGCTATTATTTTTTTCTTTTTTTTTGGTTTGTTTTTGTTTTGTTTTATTTGTTATTGTTTTTTTTCTAAGGGGTTTTGTTTTTGTTTTGATAGTCCCTAATCAGGGCAAGGGCGGATGAAAAAAAGTATGTGAATGCTTGCTTATCTGTCACCCATGTAAAATAAAGATTATTCATTCATTCATTCTCGCTGCTTCTTCTTCTTCCCTCTATCTCTGAATCCCACATAGTCGCTTGTCCTTAATCAAAAGTGATCGTGTATGTTCGCATGCGCGCGCGCGTTTGTTGTGGGGTGTGTGTGTTGTGTGTGTTGTGTTGTTGTGTTGTGTGTTGTGTGTTCGCGCGTGCGTATGCGTGCGCGCTTGCACTGCCTGGATACATGCACACGTTCTTACTTTGAGTGTCTCGTTCATGTCACAGCATTTATTGGGTCCCTTAAAATTGTTAGCATTATACTACGTTTAAGTCAAGTTTATCTTCCTGATAATAATAGTATTAATAATATGTTGAAGTTTATATCGCACTATATCGTGTGAAAAGTACATCAAAGCGGTCTCATTCAAATAATTCATACACATGCAGCCATTCTTAATCATGTTAACAAATATTTTTGTATTATTTCCTTTTGATATATCAAAGCGATGTGAAATGCAAAATAGCGCCATTGCGGACTCCCAAGAATTCAAATCAAATCGAAAGTAAAAAATTTACGTTGCTAATCTAGGTAGAATTTTGTGCATAAGTCATTTATCATTTATTGCTCATGCTTCTTCAGTTCAGTCTGGTTAAACACATCTTATTTTGTGCAGTCTCACTAAAGTATTTTTTTTTAAAGATTTTAGAAAAACTGCATCGCATAGCAGTTTGCAATTGTACAAGATGTTTCAGGATTCCGTCTTGTCACCATGGAAGCGTGTAGATACACACACACACACACACACACACACACACACACACACACACACACACACACACACACACACACACACACACACACACACCAAATAAAATAGAGAGAGAGAGACAGAGAGAGAGAGAGACAGAGAGGAGAGAGAGTGTGTGTGTGTGCGTGTGTGTGTGTAATCCATGCATATGTGCAAACATGCCATGACGTGAAGTCGCGCATGCATGTTTGATGGAGTGAGAGAGAAAGAGGGACACACACACACACACACACACACACACACACACACACACACACACACACACACACACACACACACACACACACACACACACACACACACCACACACACACACACACACACACAAACACTTCAAGATAAAATAGAGAGAGAGAGTGTGTGTGTGTATGTGTGTGTGCGCGTGCGTGTGCGTGCGTGTGCGCGCGCGTGTGTGTATGTGTTTGAGAGGAAAGAAAGAGAAAATAGATTTCAAAGTATTTTTGTTTGTTTTGCATCTTTTCAAGATGAAAACTTATGAAATTCACCTTTCCAAAATTGTACACTACAATCTCTTTTCCCTACTCCATAAGTTAACCAGCCTGGAGGACAGTTCGGACAGAGTACAGACACTCACTCACTCACCTACATACAGCCCTTCCTTCACCGATCGAAGTGGCACAGAGATGACTGCCTGGCTGGCTGGAGGAGAAGAGATAGATTATCTTCGTAGCATGTATTAATTAAACACTCTGGATGCAGGCCCCCGAATTAACCTTCCCATTCACACACGGAAGGGTCTGGACACGAGCAGTCTCCCGCCACACACGCTTACCTAGCTGACTGATGTCTTCACAGCGCCAGGCACAGTGCAGACAGAACGCTGGTCCTAGGAAGAAGAAATGACTAATTGAAGGCTTTATTCCGAGTCCTGACACACTGTAGCCAACATCTCTCTCTCTCTCTCTTTTTTCCCCTCTCTTTCTCCTAATGTGCAATGGGAAAGAGCCGGCCCCCGGGTCCCTTTGCCTGTGTGCTCAATACACCAACGTCCGCGTGTTTTGACAAGAGATGAGAGCTGGCAGAATATCAGGCCCATGCAATTACAGTCCTGGGCATTGGCATCGGGAAATTCTTGTCTCTGAGAGAACGGCAATTACACGATATTGTTGCCGATGACAGAGCGCACTCTCCGTGCACGTTACGACTCGCTTGTAGTAATTACACACGCAAACAAGAACACTGAGTCAGAAAGTCTTGTCTGTGTTTGCCAAACGCACACAAAACATTGTTGGAAACTCTTGTGTTTGTTTACCTGATTAGAGATGTCGTCAGTTTTGCAGAATAATCGTCGCGTTTATTGAAAAGCTTGAGGTAAACAACATTTACTGCTACATACTTCTTGCGCAACAATTTCGCGAGTAATGTTTCTTTCTGGCTAAACACTTGTATTGGTGGTTTTGCACATACATTTTACAAGCATGCTTGCATGTTTACACGCTCTTTGTACGCACACGAACATGAAAGAGTGAGTAAGTATGCACATACAAATACACAAACACTTGTGAACGCATGCACACACACACGGACGCCTAAACACCAGGGATGGCATATATGTGCACACCTTCATGCCCTGAGAACAAGCACGCACACAAGGCAAAAAGAGAGAGAGAGGGAAGGGGGGGGGGGGGGAGGGGTAGGCAGACAGACAGACAGAGATACAGACAACGTCAGACAAAGTTGAGGAATGTGCTTGCATATGATACGTCAAGCAAAAATAAGCCTGCAGACTTACTAATTCGCCCTTTTCCACCCCTGCCCTTTTCACCGCCCTCTCTTCCCTATGCCTCCCGCCTACCGTCCCCCAGAGCACCGACAGTAAATGGAATTCATACATCATGACACAGTCAACGGTGATGAACCATACTGTAAGAGATAACGGAGCAGGAAAGTGTGCAGTAATAGGATAGCGTAGTAGATCGATACGTCCTCCAGAGACGCGGCACTGCAATCCACGCCAATGGCAATCCCCTAACCGTAGCATACGTCTGCCGGTTCGTTAGGGTGCAGGTGTTGTGGATAGGTATTCCCTTCTCCAAATATCTCCCGGGGGGAAAATGGATAGTTTCGGAGCCCGGTACACATAGCCATACCAATTTTCTGTATAATAATTTTATATTAAAACATGATCGGGAAACTGTCTCCTTTTCAGTTTCAAAAAGTGGCTGAATTCCACTGGAGAGAAAGTACAATACTTGCATAATCGGATTTACCGCATTTGATAGTGCTATCAATACCTTCTCCAACAGCTTCCTTTTTTTTAAGCTCCTGCTTACAATTTGTATTGCCTTTTTAAAATAATAAATTAAACGTCACTCACTTCTTCACACAAAACCTTACTAAGATCATTTGCTGTATGATATAGCCTTTCATTGTTTTAGACGCCTTCATTGATGTTGGAACAAGTATTAGGATTTTCCGAGAAATTTGGTATGGATTTATCTCTTTTTGATGATTTGACGAGACGTCATTCAGCATATCTTGTCAAAGCAAAGGCAAACATTGGCAAAGTGTCTAAAGACTACAGAAAGCTAAGTAAAGCTCATTATTCTCAGGAAACTTCAGAAATAGCAGTCTGCAGAGAAGTATCATCAATGTTACGTCATGGAGGCCACCAACCACCCCCCCCCCCCCCCCTTGCATTTTCGCCTAATCACGTTGATAATACTGAGCCGTGCTTATTCTTACCATGCATTCTAAGGGCACCGTGTCTTAAGCACTCTACTGACTGGGCAAATAGTAATAGCATAGTCTGGCAGCTAGTCTGTATGAAGTGCCCATTTTGCAAGTGTGACGGGCAGTGTCAATTCCAAATGCAGTCTACCGCGATCTCCTGAGTCATATTTTGACAGAAACTCATCACAGACATGGAGTTGGACCAAAAATATCGAAAAATACCATGGGTCACCGAATCAAAGATACGACTTTGTTGTTGTTGTTTAACGACTTAAAACAATGAGGAGGACGACAGTAGCTATGGTAGAGGAGAAGCCCAGATAAATTTTCAAAGCCGTAATTCACTTGTCCCCATATTACATTATCATTTCGGCAAATACCTTCATGTCGGCAAGAAAATGTGGGCACCATTTTCAAATCAGCATTCACCCAAAAAGGGGTGATAACTCATCTGTGTGGCCCAGGCCTTCCCATTACTTGTCAACCCACAGCAGTCAGCTCTGGACAAGAACCAAGCAAAGCCCGAAAAACCTCGTGGTTTGAGATCACAGCACACTAGTTGGGAATCAAATATGCTGGCCATTGCTCCAAGGTGGCTGATATGACTCTACATGTATAAGTAGCAAAAGGACTAAGGTAGGCCTATCATAAGCTGATTAATTTCCTTCCGTCGCATGTAATTTGTAGTGAGATTTATTCCATAGCTTTGCTCAACATTGGTTTTCAATCGAATGTGTCTAAACATTATGTAGGTAGGTATGTTCTTACTAGCCCCTGTTGTCCGTGAAAATTTGCTTGCCGTTTCATGCAAGTCTCTTCATCATTTTCCTTTCCTTTTTCAACCCACTATACTACAGGTAAATTTGATATTCATCTCATTTTCTCCTGAAAAATGCTTCAAAAAATGAAAACAGGGGGCCATTTTCAAGTATCTGTAGATTTCAGTATTTTTTTCTTCGAAAATGTGTAACAACTGAGTGACATGAGAAATACACTTATGAGGCAGAGGATGAAAGAATCGTGAAAAACAACCCAGGGGCAAAATCTGTCAGGGGGGTATAATATACATCGTAGTTCCACCGACATTAATTTTCGTCAGAATAGCGATATTCATTAGGAGGGTAATCAGCCATTAGTGTTATTTAGAGTCAGTTCTTAAAGTTGGAGGCGGGGGGTGGGGGGGGGGGGGGGGGGAAGAAACTGTATGATCGTTTCTGCTTGTTAGTCAGTTGCTCGAAAGACGGTCAGCCCCTGTATAATTTATAGGAGTTGGCAAAAATTGTCGAGTTTGTTGAATTGTAAAGAAACTAACTGTACAGCAAAATGTGCCATAGAACACCGCTATTTTGCTAGGGTCAGGGCCAGGGGGAGCAACATACAACCGAAAGAGACTATTAATTTGATCAATAGCCGCTGTTCCCATGTTTTAGAGCATTGATGTATTCTCGACATCTTCTCCTCCTCCTCCTCCTCTTCCTCCTCCTCCTCCTTCTTCTTCTTCTTCTTCTTCTTCTTCTTCTTCTTCTTCTTCTTCTTCTTCTTCTTCTTCTTCTTCTTCTTCTTTCTTCTCTCATCCTCCTCTCCTCCTCCTTCTCCACTCCTCGTTCTTCGTTTTCTTTTTTCTTCTCCCTCTTTTTCCATATCTTCTTCTCCTTTCTCTTGTGCTTCTTTATTCTACTTCCACTTCTTACTTCTTTTTCTTCTACCTATTCTCCTTATCCCCCTACTTCGTAAGGAGCCATTGGGGCATCACATTGATGAGTGTTTTATATATACAAAAAAATTTCTCTTTATGTTGGTTACATGCCAAACCCTGTCTGCACTTGGTTTTACTGTGCCTGTCTTTTCTTTTGTAATGCTGTACCGTTTTTCTGTTACTGTCTGTCTCCCTCTCTCCCTCCACCATTCCCGTGAGAATAGTAACAGCGAGGTTGTGGGCTCTTGTGGCGCACTAACGTGCTTACCGTCTTCTTGAATGATGCCAGTACATCTTTTGTATGAACGTACAATAATGTTTAATACTTGGCGCGTTAGTTCTGTGGTGGTAAAGTATAGTCCGTGTATCTGATATCTAGTTTCTTAAAGTTTCACTTTATTTCCATAGTAGTAGTAGTAGTAGTAGTAGTAGTAGTAGTAGTAGTAGTAGTAGTAGTAGTAGGCACCCATCAGTCTCGGAAGACTATAGAGTTGCGCTCTAGTCTTTTGAGCGCAAAGCCTGGGCAAGTATGTATGGAGGGCAAGCTGTTACCCATGCAGCAGACCCCCCCTCTCCACGGCACTGGAATGATCCATTGGAAAGGCAATGACCGATACGTATGGTTCCAGTACCGTTGCAGGAGCCACCAGAACGTTGCCTTATACCTACAGCCCCGAGCCGCTCTGGGACTTCAACTCCCCGATTTTTCCTCAGGGTTGGTGTCTAAACACGACACCTGTGTGCATGCTGGTTTGTTATAATTTGTGTCATCCGCTCCTACCGGCACACGATGGCCTACTTTTCCGAAAGGCGGAACGGGGTTTTACGTGTGCGCAAGATGTTCTGCGTGCATTCGCACACGGGGCCTCGGTTTCGAGTCTCATCCGAATGACTTTGACATTCAGTTCGATTTTTTTGTCAAACTGGGAAGAAAGGGCGAGGCTGGGTACGAACCCAGAAACTCACGGTTTACATATTGGCAGGCGAACGTCTTAATCATCCTGCCACCGTCCTTCCATAGCATATTTCCATAGCTTACATAATAATTATTCTAAGGTTTTGCTATGTTGGGTGCAATGCATAATGCCTGGTCTTCTCCTGTGGTTGTATCGCTGCAGGAGGTCTGCTTGCTGGCTTCAGTCGATGTATTTTTACTTTAGGGCAGCTCATAAAAAAAGTTCTTAAGAAAACATTTAGATTTGCTCAAAAAAAGACAGAAGAATGGACTGGGTAGGTATGTAGGTGTTTGGAAGGTAGGGAAAGAGAGAGGCGGAGGGAGAGACAGACAGAGAGACAGAGAAGAAAGAGACAGACAGACGAGACAGAGACAGAACAGACGGGACAGACAGACAGACAGACAGGAGACAGAGACAGACAGACAGACAGGAGCAGACAGAGAGAGAGAGAGAGAGAGAGAGAGAGGAGAGAGAGAGAGAGAGAAGAGAGAAGAAGAAGAAAGAAGACTAATGACAGAAAAGGGGAAATGTCTAGCACAGAATTTCCCGAAAGTGCAGAGGCTAGTTATGCCAAAAGATCCCCACGGCATCCCCGCGGGGAAACTAACGTTCAATTATAGTGCATAGCAAGACAGAATCGTCATCAGCTAATAGGTCATAATGCACTTACTGGCTTCTGCCTCTCTGTCTGCCTGTCTGTGCTAGGCCTAATACTCCCTCTCTCGTCTTTTCCGCCTGCTTTTGTTTTCTGATTCTCTTGCTTACCGCCGACACACCGTGTGGGTGTCTTTATGTTTGTGCGAAAAATTCCACACTGGGGACAAGCTTTCACTGGGTAGAAAAGCGCACGCAAATTTATCGCCCATACGTTACTATTTTTGATACTATCACTGAGAGCCGTCTTTACTGAGCATTAGTGCAAGCGAAGCGCCATTCGTCTGCAGCATAGCTTAGTGCAGGTAATAAGTTAGAACACATTTTATCTGACAACAAATGTGATAGTTTCTTTAAGATTATAGTGTTCTCTTAATTAGTATTCATGACCTGTAATGTCCTTTTGTGTTCGTCAGTAATCTATAACATTCTTAAATAGACGACAATACCATTTTATTCCCATGCCAAAATATATATACATATGTAAAGCCAGAGCGAGAGAGAGAGGAGAGAGAGAGAGAGGAGAGAGAGAGAGAGAGAGAGAGAGAGAGAGAGAGTCGGATGTTCTGTCGCTATTAATGTATTCATTTTTGGATAAGTTAAAGATATTTCAAAATATCAACAGCATCAGGACTGCATAGAGTTTTCTCAAGAAAAAAGAAAGAGCCTAATGTAGATATACCTGTACACCTCTTGTGTGATGAAGCACAGGCAAGAGTTTATGCGTGTGTGTGTGTGTGTGTGTGTGTGTGTGTGTTGTGTGTGTGTGTGTGTGTGTGTGTGTTGAATGTGTATGTATGAATGTGTGTGTCTGTGTATGAATGTGTGTTATGTGTGTGTGTGTGTGTGTGCGTGCGTGTGTGTGTGTGTGATACGTGCGTGCGTTTCTGTGCTGCGTCTCTCTGTAGTCTATGTGTATTTAGAATGTATGGCCCAGATAGGAGTGTGGAATACTATTTTAGTTATAACAAGATCTGTGCTGGGAACAGCTAGGCTAGGCTGTTGAAGCCAATAGATCGATGTGTTCAATGTGGACGGGGACAGCAGATGGCTTGCCTTGCCTTGTATTGCTCCTGTTCTCGTCTTGCACCTCACTCAGTTCAGGGGGGGTGACAGTACAACAGCTGTGTTACTACTGCAGCTCTGAATCATGACTGATTGCTCCGTGCAGCCGACATCACACCATGTCGTGGGGGGGGGGGGGGGGAGGGGGGGGGGCGTGTGTGTGTGTGTGTGTGTGTGTGTTGTGTGTGTGTGTGTGTGTGCGCGCGCGTGTGTGGTGTGTGTGATGTGGGGGGGGGGGGGGGGCGGGGGGCTGCGTGGTGTGTTGTGTTGTGTTGTGTGCGTGTATGTGTTTGTGTGTGTGTGTGTGTGTGAGTAAAGGAGAGAGAGAGAGAAGACAGACAGAGCAGACAGACGAGACAGACAGACAGACAGACAGACAGACAGAATTACAGACTGAATATTTCATGAAAGAGAGACAGACAGACAGACAGACAGACAGGCAGACAAACAGACAGCCATGGCAGGCAGAGAGAGAGACAGAGAGGATTGATCTGACGAGTGTTTGCAGAACCGTACGCTTGGTTGGTTTATGAGCGCTTTTTTGTTGTATTTGTTGGTTCCGTCATAGTTTCACTTATTCACTTCTTGTTATACACAGGTGTGTATGTATGTGTACATAAGTGTTGCGACTGCCTATGAGAACGGAAAAAAACCCTGCAACTGTAGACCAGTCAAAGGTTGTATCATGATCATTATGCTCTGAGGTTGTCTACCTCACATGACTAACTCGTATACGCAAATATGCATATTATGTACAAAATGAAAGTGGAATGGATCGATGAAAACGTGTCGGTAAATTCGGAAGTATTTTCATGCTTGTATGGCTCAGTTCAAAGTCTGCAGACAGTGCAATATTGAAGGTGTGGTTTTAGGGTGTTATTTTTTTCTTGCTTGCTTGCTTTGTGATGTTAGATTCATTTCAAAGAGTTATTCTGTATGTTGTTTTTTTGTCAAAGATCTATCCTCTATCAAGTTCCTGTAATCTGGAACTCTCTAACATCATCTCTCAGATATAGCCAAAAACCATCGCTTTTAAAACTATACTTAGAAATTACTTGTTCCATAAGGCTAAAATTTCGAAGTCATCAACCTTAAATTAGAATGCACTAGATTGTTCATGCATGTATATGTAAGGTTACCTGAGCGTGCGTGCATGCGTGCGTGCGTGCAGTAGTAGTAGTAGTAGTAGTAGTAGTAGTAGTAGTAGTGTAGTAGTAATAGAAATGTCTTGAAATCAGTAAAAATACTTAGTGTTCCAAAGCAAGTAGTAGTAGTAGTAGTAGAAGTAGTAGTAGTAGTAGTAGTAGTAGTAGTAGTAGTAGTAGTAGTAGTAGTAGTAGTAGTAGTAGTAGTAGTAGTAGTAGTAGTAGTGCTGATGTATTGGTGCATTGTGGTGAATCAGGACTTTTGGTAGAACAAATCTCCTCAAGTAGTCTGGTTTGTCATCTTGCTTTAACATACTGGATCTGTCCAGTTATCCCGCATAATGTTGCAAAACCATGACAAAGGACGCCAGCCTAAAGCCCATACGGTCTCTGAGATGAAAGCATCAGTACATTGACAATCACAGCACACTGTTGGTAAGAAATTCCTGAAGCATGAAACATGTTTCAGGCTGTCAGTCTTGAATTGACTCCTCTGGCATTGGTGCTTTGTAGTTTGGGGGCAAAGGCATGTCATTTTCACTGTCCATCTCACCCACAACTCCAAGCTGTATTGCTCAGAATTTAAATGAAGTAAGTGTGTCTTGAAATCAGTAAAAAAAAAAAAAAACGTAGTGTTCCAAAGCAAGAAATTGTAAGACTATAGACTTTAAAGACCGGTGATAGGACTCTTCCTTGGGAGGACCCAGTTGAAGTCTGTTTCAGGGATGAAAAAAGACTCAAATAAATCAGACCAAAATGTTATCACTTTGATGGAGATGAGACACAGATGATGTCTCAGGTTGATGTTATAAAAGAAAGGTTCAGTCAGGAAGAGATGTGAAAAGTGAGGATAAATGGACAAGATTCACACCAAGGAAACACACTTTTTTTGGTGTGTATATATACTCGTTGTGGATGGCATTGAGTTTTGCACCATCAGTGTGACTTGTTTGTTTTAGTTTATGCCACGTTATTTGGGTCTTTAATCTATCTTCTCACAGTCTTGTCACTATATAACCACTATCACTATTGTGGTAAAAGCAAACCACCTTCGCTTTTATTTTTAGAAACAATCCATCAGCTTGCTTGGGTATGGGTTACATATGATTGTGTCTCTGATGTGCTGCAAAGTTCTGTACTTTTTTCAGTTAACTAAAAAAAAACCCCAAAAAAACTCCACCTCTCTTAATAACGGTTCCCCAGTACCTAATCCCCTTTGTAATAAAATTCCCTGAAATACTATTCATAAACTTTTTAAAATCACAGCTCTTCCATTTAATTTTCCACTAACCCCCCATAATATTACCTTTATTTCCCAGTAGCAGCAATGTCTGTGATGAAAGTTACTGCACTGGAAATTGAGGAAATTAGTATAGAGCACATTAGCTAACAGCAAACATGTAAAAAAAAAAACACACACAACAAGCATCACACTACCCACAAAACTGCAGAAATGAAACGTTTCTTATGTCATATGTGTCACCGAAAATATTTCACAAATTAAGCTAAAGCGAAGCCACATAAACAAACACAAAAGCAGTGAACCTACCTGTGAAAATGACGGTTTTATTCAGCTGCTCTCAGAGTAGTGCGGTGGAGCAACATTTCACGGGGGAAGAAACACAAGTCCTGCACGCTGTGGCAGGTCTCAGACAGATCAGAATCTCTTAGCAGACGACAGGGGCTGAGGTCTGGGCTTCAGTGCCTCAGGTGTCCATCAGACAGGCGGCCTAAACCTCTTATTAGGAGGTCTGCCTCCTACACCAGCTTTGCCCGAGCTGACGACAGTGGCAGTATACCAGAGATGGCTAGCTAGAGAGCACTCAGAGAGGCCGGGGTGAGGAGTGGGGAGGTGAGGTACTGGCTGTTGCCCTGACCTCCATAATCGCCTCAGCAGGCTTAGGGAGAGCGGCAAAGCACACAAGTGTAGGGCTCAGCTGTCCCGCGGCCCTTACTGGGGTCAGTGGTGATGGATCTGCCTGGCGTAGGTATTTGTAAAGCGTTACTGCTGCTGCTGCTGCTACTTCTTCCCTTGATCCTACAGAGTGAAGATCGATAGTCAGCACTTCTTCCACAATCCATCATCCCATCTGCTTACTTTCTCCTTACATTAAACCTCCCATATCACACTTCCCTTATCATCATAACGAAGGTGGTCACATCAGAACCGTGTGGTGCCATACTGAAGCTGCAAATGTATTGGTTGAAACATTGCTGCTGAAGCATCGACAGTGATGCTATGCTCAGAACACACTGTTTAGCTAGCATCTGTGTGCGATGCTGCGCG
>CM060316.1:20069407-20091907 GCA_030674155.1 Stramonita haemastoma | reverse complement strand
TTCAGTTCAGGCAAAGAATTTTTTTTTAAAAGCTAAACTGAACTTTGGTACTAGGTAGACATTTAGTTCAAGCCAAAAATATGAAAAGTTAGATGAATTTTGGTACCAAGTAAACATTCAGTTTAAGCAAAAACTATGAACACTTAAATGAATTTTGGAACCAAGCAAGAAATTAGTTCATGTTAAAAAAATCCGAAAACATAAATGAATTTTGGTACCAAGTAAACATATAGTTCAAGCAAAAAAATATGAAAACTTAGATAAATGTTAGTACCAAGAAAACATTTAATTCAAACAAAAAATATGAAAACTTTAAAATAAAGTTTGGTACCAAACAGTGTAGGCACTTTTTCTCATACACAGAATGGTTCTTCTTTTGATGTGACGCAAACTTGAAACTATGAGTGGACAAGTAACAAACGGGGCATCAAAGTAATGGTTTACTTGGGGGTGGGGGGGAGTAGTCATATTTCAGATAGTAATGATGGCCATGTACAGACTGTTAATCTAACAGGTGATTATGATAGCAATTTACAGACTGTTAATCTAACAGGTGATTATGATAACCATTTACAGACTGTTAATCTAACAGGTGATTATGATTGTCCTTCACAGACTGTCAATCTAATCATAACGGCATTTACAGACTCAATATAACAAGCTATTTTTGATGGCTATTTACGGTTTGTTAATCCTTCAGGCGAACCCAATGACCATGTACAATAGTAAGGGTGAACATAGAGGACGGTTTTGCAGACGGTGTGACCACGACCGGCTGATCGACTTGCTGCAGGACAGTGGCTCCACACCCACACTGGAGATTCTCCGCTGTCAGGCCGGCCAGCACCCTGTCTTGTGTAGGTTTACTTTGTCCGTACTTTCAACTCTGTAGGTGCGCAGTCTTAATGTGTACACACATGCTTGCATGCACGCACGCATGCGTGAAACTCACGCACGCACGTACACACACACGCACGCACGCACATACCCGCATGCACGCACGCCACGCACACACACAAAACACACGCACACACACACACACACACATACACGTCACTGTCGTCAGTATGCCATGGATATGGGTCTCAAATCAGTCAGTAATTGGCCAATTTGTTAGCAGTTACCAATCCACCCCTCTCAAAATAGCAACACATTGACAAATAGTCACTCTAATTTCATGCTTTTGCAGAAATCTGTGTTGTCGGAAATCAACCGAAAGTGATTTTTGCTTCGACAAGAACGCGAAATTGGCCTATCAAATGGTCATAGTTTCTTAATGATAAAAAGTGCAGCAAACGGAATCAGTGCCATAGAATTGAAGTGGCATTATGATATAATTGGTTTCCAGATGATAAAAATGATGCACACAGAATCAACGCCATAAATTTATTTGACATTGTAAAACGGGAGATTTCTTGATAAACAAATAAGTACAGCAAAAGGAATCAACGCCATGAATGTACGTGACGTTACGATATAATTGTTTTGTTTTGTTCCTTTGTTTTTGCAAGATTTTGAGATGTGTAGGTGTATGTGGCTGAAACATTAATAACAGCAAGTGTTCTGCCACACATCATGAATCATCATTGCATATCTACAAGCCGTTTCTAATTTCATTTGTTCATAAAATAAATTCTGATAGAAAAAAGGGAGAGGGGAGGAAGTGAGAGGCGGATTGTTATGAGTTAGACAGTGAAATATGCAAATGTGATCGATGCCTTCAACTGATTGGTTGCAGCTCCAGCAGGCAGTCTGACGTCACTGAACACGTGCTCCTCCCAGTCCAGTCACGGGTCTGACCTGATGCCGTTTGAACAGCACCATGTGGACTCCAAGGGAAAGACCTTCACTCAGCATGTAACACTCTGCTTTTCTCGAGGCACCCTGAGAGAAGAATGAATGATTTGTTTTTTTTCTTGTTATACTAAGTCATGAACTGATCAGAGCTTGGAAAAACGCTCTTTTGCAATTGTCATTTATGCTGTCTGCATCAGAGTAAAAGAATGAACTGTTTATTCAGGTTTAAAATCAGGTCGTATGCAGAGGAGTATGTGGATGTTTTGATAACCAAACTGCAAAAATGAGACAATATTCATACTATATTATTTCTGATCTATTTCTGAAATTGATCATTTCAAGATTTATAACAATGTAGCATCGTGAATCTGAATTAAGATTCTGTTGGCCAGTTATGAAATGGAAAAGAACCTGAAAGTAGAGAGCTGCATCTGCAAGAAGGCTGCAGAGGACAGTCAGCAATCACAGAAGGAGAGACTGTGCCAATGTGCAAAGCACAAATACAGAACATAGGCTCGCTCCATCACCATTTCTAAAGGACATTTTTGTCTTGATCTTATCCCTGATAAAGGAGGGGACTGGATTTAAAAAAGCACACGAGTGCTTATTCAATGTCCTCGAAATAAAAGAATTTGCCTTGCCTTGCCTTGCCTACCATTAAAACCAATCAAAATGGTTTAGTTCGTGACTTTTTTCTCTCTTAAAACAGTAGAATGAATTGTTACATTTGTTTCTTTAAAACCAATCCGAATATTTTACCGTAATTCTATCAATCGTTTTTCTGTCTTCTTAAAACAAAGGAATTCATCTTAGCACTTGCTTACTCGTGTATAACTATGATATGTTCTGTGTTTTCAGGCAGAGTTTTTGCTGACCCCTAAGGAACGACTGATGCTGAAGAGAGTGCTTCAGCAGTATGAATTAAACAGGTACTTCATGTCAGAGAAGTCAGGTTATCTTATCTGTTTCTGTGTCCATCGGCCTATTTGCGGCTGAGATCTCTATGAAACTGGACTGGCATAGAGATAATTAAACTGATGCGACAGAGCATAAAATCATGCATGAAACAAGGGGAAAAACAGCTAGACAAACTGGTAATATTATATGTTGTGTACACATTCCTTTTTAACATCAGCGAATGGACAGGCCTAGAACTCAACAAAAACCCCAGAAAGGCAGAACACAGAGAGAGGAATGGAGGGAACTGGTTGTGAAGTCTTTGGGGGTGCCCCCACGGTCGCCAGACTACGGGATAGATAGATAGATAGATAGATAGATAGATAGATAGATAGATAGACAGACAGACAGACAGACAGACAGACAGACAGACAGACAGACAGACAGATTAGACTAGATTAGACTAGATTAGATTAGATTAGATTAGATTAGATTAGATAGAATGGCTATCAATGAAGCTGAACACTTCTAGGGTTTCTGCGCCACCTCGGTGTGAAGACGTGCCATGTTGTGCAGAGACGTAGGGGTGTGTGGAGTCAGTACTGTGTTGTGCAGAGACGTAGGGGAGTCTGGAGTCAGTGCTGTGTTGTGCAGAGACGTAGGGGAGTCTGGAGTCAGTGCTGTGTTGTGCAGAGACGTAGGGGAGTCTGGAGTCAGTACTGTGTTGTGCAGACGTAGGATCGGGCAGTGCTGTTTGTGCAGAGACGTAGGGGTGTCTGGAGTCAGTGCTAGGTTGTCATGCGTGGCAGAGACGTAAGGGTGTCTGGAGTCAGTGCTATGTTGTGCAGAGACGTAAGGGTGTCTGGAGTCAGTGCTATGTTGTGCAGAGACGTAAGGGTGTCTGGAGTCAGTGCTATGTTGTGCAGAGTGACGTACGGGTGTTGGAGTCAGTGCTATGTTGTGCAGAGACGTGAGGGTTGTCTGGAGTCAGTGCTATGTTGTGCAGAGACGTGGTAGCCTGTACGGGTGTTGGAGTCAGTGCTATGTTGTGCAGAGACGTGGTAGGCTGTACGGTGGTAGGTTGGAGTCAGTGCTATGTTGTGCAGAGACTGTAGGGCTGTACGGGAGTCTGGAGTCAGTGCTATGTTGTGCAGAGACGTGTAGGGCGAGGAGTCTGGAGTCAGTGCTATGTTGTGCAGAGACGTGGTAGGGCTGTACGGGAGTCTGGAGTCAGTGCTATGTTGTGCAGAGACGTGGTAGGGCTGTACGGGAGTCTGGAGTCAGTGCTATGTTGTGCAGAGACGTGGTAGGGCTGTAGGGAGTCGGAGTCAGTGCTATGTTGTGCAGAGACGTGGTAGGGCTGTACGGGAGTCTGGAGTCAGTGCTATGTTGTGCAGAGACGTGGTAGGGCTGTATGGGAGTCGAGTCAGTGCTATGTTGTGCAGAGACGTGGTAGGGCTGTACGGGAGTCTGAGTCAGTGCTATGTTGTGCAGAGACGTGGTAGGGCTGTACGGGAGTCTGGAGTCAGTGCTATGTTGTGCAGAGACGTGGTAGGGCTGTACGGGAGTCTGGAGTCAGTGCTATGTTGTGCAGAGACGTGGTAGGGCTGTACGGGAGTCTGGAGTCAGTGCTATGTTGTGCAGAGACGTGGTAGGGCTGTACGGGAGTCTGGAGTCAGTGTTGGACACGCCTAGCAAGCAGACGCTGTGGAAGTTCATCCTGGTCACCCTGCAGGCCCCGCATCGGGAGTACGTCCTGCACAGGGTCGGCCTGCCTCCTCACCTGCTGACGGGTCAGTGCTGCAGTGTGTGTGTGGTGTGGGGGGGGGTGTGTGTAAGTGTGTAGTGTGTGTGTGTGTGTGTGTGTGTGTGTGTGTGTTGTGTGTGTGTGAGTGTGTGTGTGTGTGTGTGTGCGTGTACGCATGCATGTGTACATGCTTGTGTACCTGTAGGGCTTGTTTAGCAGCAATCTCAATACGCAGCAACCAACAAGTCCCCTGTCTCCATAAAAGAAGAAACAAAGCTATCTGTATTTCTTCCTTATCGATTAGTGCTCTAAAAAATCAAGTAGGCAGACAAACAACTTAACTGAAAAGGCAACCATTTCAGCTATGAAGCAGCGTATTATACAGGCAACAGGTTCAGCTACCAAGTAGCCTGTTATACAGGCAACCAGTTTCAGCTACCAAGTTAGCCTAATATATACAGGCAACCAGTTCAGCTACAAGTAGCCTATTATACAGGCAACAGGTTCAGCTACCAAGTAGCCTGTTATACAGGCAACCAGTTCAGCTACCAAGTAGCCTATTATACAGGCAACCAGTTCAGCTACTAAGTAGCCTATTATACAGGCAACCAGTTCAGCTACCAAGTAGCCTTTAATACAGAGCAAACAACCAGTTCAGCTACCAAGTAGCCTATTATACAGGCAACCAGTTCAGCTACCAAGTAGCCTGTTATACAGGCAACCAGTTCAGCTACCAAGTAGCCTATTATACAGGCAACCAGTTCAGCTACCAAGTAGCCTGTTATACAGGCAACCAGTTCAGCTACCAAGTAGCCTGTTATACAGGCAACCAGTTCAGCTACTAAGTAGCCTATTATACAGGCAACCAGTTCAGCTACTAAGTAGCCTATTATACAGGCAACCAGTTCAGCTACCAAGTAGCCTGTTATACAGGCAACCAGTTCAGCTACCAAGTAGCCTGTTATACAGGCAACCAGTTCAGCTACCAAGTAGCCTATTATACAGGCAACCAGTTCAGCTACCAAGTAGCCTATTATACAGGCAACCAGTTCAGCTACCAAGTAGCCTGTTATACAGGCAACCAGTTCAGCTACCAAGTAGCCTAATACTGAGGCAACCAGACAACCACAGCAACAGGACCAGACAGCTAGTACCTATTAACCAACCAGCTAACCAGTTAAGCGACACCTCACTTATTAATCATATAAAGCACTCAGTCACCTAATCAATAAATCTAACCGTGACCAATCCTTTAATCAAACAACCAGCTGGTTATCTAATTAACGAACACAGCTAATTGTTTGGACACGGTCCGAATGTCTGTTAAAAGAAATACAGATGAGTACACACATGATACAGATAAAGAAAATTGAAAATAAAGGAAAGGGCAAGAAAAGAAAAAGTCAGTAAATGATGAGAGCTCAAAAGTGCATCAGCAATCCCTTGTTATGCGGTTGATCTTTTGTGGTTTATTTTTGATACAGAGTTCCTGGATCAATCTCCATCAAGAAACTGTGTTTAAAAAAAGCACAGAATGAGGAAAAAGTAAGACAGATTAATCAAAATGTATCAGAAAGGAAAGAGCAAAAAACGACAAATCAGTAAAAGATGAGAGCGTAAAAGTGCATCAGCAACCCCTCGTTGTGAGGTTGACCTTTTGTGGTTTACTTTTGTTGCAGAGCTGCTGGATCAGTCTTCATCAAGAAACTGTCTATTAAAAAAATACAGAATGAGGAAAAAGTAAGACGGATTAATGAAAATATATACGAAATGAAAGAGCATAAAAGCCAGTCCCTTGTTGTGAGGTTGACCTTTTGTGGTTTATTTTTGCTGCAGAGCTCCTGGATCAGTCTTCACCGGGCAATATGGCCATGTTTTTCCCACGCTCCACTACTGGCGATGGTAAACTAACGAAATGAATAATTATTATAGATTTCCAACAAGAATAGTATATCGAGATAAAGGTAAAGGTGTCCCATAATCTATGTGGTCGTAGGGAACGAGGCATTAAAGACCTCAGCTTCTCTAGGACCCAGCATATTGAGGGCGGCACCCATCTCCTCTCCCTCGCTGGTTTATAACTTTCCTGACCCTAAAGAGGCGTTACCCATTTACAGTTGGGTAGACTGGTGGACTGTACTGAAGCCAAGGCAAACGAATGGTCACCCATCCACTTGGTAACCATGCTTGATGCCGCTTAACCTTAGCTTGGGAAAAGCGAGTGCTGTGACCACTGAGCTATCCCGTCCCGTATATCTACTATATATAATTATAGACCATATATACCATTCTAGCTGGAAATCCGCGAAATACGAACTTCTCATCTGTTCGTTTGTCTGTCTGCCCATCTGTAATTTTACAATCTGTTACATGTCGTAGATCATCTTGTTTTGTTTATTTCAACAGTGCCCCCCCCCCCCCCCCCCCCGGGGGGTTGTCACTGTTCGTACGTTTGTTCTTGTGTACGATGGTTTACTTATGTTTGCACGCGCGTGCCCGAGAGAGAGAGAGAGAGAGATAGAGAGAGAGAGAGGAGAGAGAGAGAGAGAGAGAGAGAGAGAGAGAGAGAGATACATACACGCGCGCACATACACACACACTTACGCGCGCACGCACACACACACACACACACACACACACACACACACACACACACACACGAACGCATGCACACACGCACCACCAACAACAACAACACAACAACAACAACAACAAAGTACAAAATATCTCTAGATCTGCTAACTATAAACAGTTTCGACAAATCAGAATCAATTTTGGTACTTAATACAGCTTAATATGCTTTTAATCAACGTTGCTAGTCTTGTTTTAAAAGAGAAAAGCTGATAATTCTTTTATAACGTTTTTAATCTTTTTTGTTCCCCTTCTTTTTATTTATTTCTCGTTCTAGATAACGTAGCGATATTCCTTTATATCAACGCTGTGTTCTTTCTCTTTCTAGATAATGTAGCGATATTCGTTCATATCATTGCTGTGTTCAGACGGAGAGGCCACCATATCCAGACAGACGACAAGTCAGGCATCATCCTCATCGGCAGCAGCAGCAGCAGCAGCAGCAGCAGCCCCGTCCTTCCAGCATCATATCGACTTTCTGCTCACCTCCACAGAGCGACAGCAGTTCAAAGCCGGCATTCAGCTCTACCAGCACTCTCAGTAAGTGACTTCACTTGTCCCACTTCTCCTTTGACTGAAACCTTTCTTCCTTTTTCTTTTTTTTTGGATCTTTTTTTCATTCGTCGGTTAGAGCTCCGAGGTCCATCAATGATGAGATTTTTGCTTATGCAACCGTTTTTACCCATTATTAAGGTAGCCGCATTCCGACTTCGAGGATGGTGTCTAAACACGACATCTTTGTGCATGCGGTTGTTGGGGGGGGGGGTTGTTGTTTTTGTTGTTGGTTTTTTTTTTGGGGGGGGGTGTTGTTTTTCATTCCTACCCACACAAAATTGCCTACTCTTTCGAAAGGCGAAACGGGTTTTAACCTAAGCGCAATATGTTCTGCATGTGTTCGCACATAGGCCTCGGGTCTCACCCGAAGGACTTTTGGGGAAGTAGAGTCAGTAGGCCTACTGGTGTTCACTTCAGGGTAAAATCCCCTATAGCGGCGCCTCCGTGGTGACTCGAGCACGGGCTGCCAGATCACGAGTGCAACGCTCTAACCACTATCCCCCTCACCCCTTCCCTTCCTGAAACCTCTGAGGCACTGCCCTGAATTTTGCCAGGGACAAGTTGAACCAGGCAGAGCCCACCCCTCTCCAGTTCATGGGGTGCATGCTGGGTATGTTCGAATTACCCATGCCCTTGATAAATTAATAACTGGCCTACTTTTTCTAAGGATAGAGTATGGGATTTTAACGTGTGTGCTGAACGTTCTGTGTACGTTTGCATACAGGATTTCGGTTTACAGGACTTGGAGGGGAGCGAAGTCAGTATCAACGTCAAGTCCAGGGGAAAAAGAAAATCCCTCTCACGGGATGCCACAGTGGAGTTTTGAACTACCTTCAGTTACTGTCAGATTGCTAACCAGTCTGACCTCTAACCACTAGGCCTAGGCTACCCCGCTTCTTTTTTCCCAGTAACTAGCTTTAGCTTTGCCTCTGTGTGTGTCTTCCTCTCCCATTGATTTTGCTCGTCAGTGGTTCTGTCAGCGTGTTAGCTGCTTGGCTGGCCGCTTTGTTCTGTTCCATTACTTGACCTAGGGGATGGTCAGCGCTTGCTGTAGTGTGGTGGTCAGTGCTGTGGTGTGGTCAGTGACCGATGGGCAATGCCGTGAAAACCATGACACTGTCGCAATCATACCGTCCTAGTCACCCTTTGACAATGTTAGACACGCGTGCGTGCAGGTTCACAGGCAGGCAGGCAGGCAGGCAGGCAGGCAGGCAGGCTAGCACGCATACATGCACATATACATATATTCTTTCTCAGTATGTTTCTGTCTCTGTTTGTCTGTCTGTATCTGTCTGTCTGTCTGTCTGTCTGTCTGTCTGTCTGTCTGTCTGTCTGTCTCTCTCTCTCTCTCTCTCTCTCTCTCTCTCTCTCTCTCTCTCTCTCTCTCTCTCTCTCTCTCTCTCTCTCTCTCTCTCTCTATATATATATATATATATAATATATATATATATATATATCCTTCTCTCCCCCGTGTCTCTCTCTAACCCCCCTGTCTCTCTTTTCTCCACCTTCCTCCCTCTCTGGAAAGTAAAATAAACCCAACCCCATTGTCCCAACTGTATTACTTTTTACAAAACCATACTGTTGCACACATGCGCGTGCACGCGCACACACACACACACACAACACACACACACACACACACACACACACACACACACACACACACACACACACACACACACTACACACACCACCACTCACCCACTCACACAACACACACAACACATACACACACACACACAACGCCACACACACACACACAACACACACACACACACACACACACACACACACACACCACACACACACACACAACAACACAAACAAACAACACACACAACACCACCCCCCCCCACACACACACAAACAACCCCCTCCCCCACACACACACACACACCACATACACAACACACACACACATACACACACACCACTACACAACACACACACACACACACACACACATACACACACACACACACACACACACACACACACACACACACACACACACACACACACAACATACACAATGGCATTACCATCGACTACTACTTTACCCAGATTGTGTGGTACCCTGCTGTTGTGTGGACAGAGACTTGCAGCCGCTGGTGGAGGTGATGGGGTTGATTCTGGACACCCCCTCCAAACGGGTACTGTGGCGCTACGTGCTGCCCCACCTCACCCCGGCACACCAGGGCGTGGTCAGACACATGATGGACATCCCCGACACCACCAGTGGTAAGCCGCGGACTGACCACTAGGCTAGCTTTAGGCTTTAGGCTATCACAGTTCTTGATTAATTGAACCATTGATGCTGGGGGGCAACAACAACGTGAGAGGCTGTATGATCAGTGCCTTTCCCACTCATGAAATTTCACTTTACAGCTTAAGTCTTTAGTGATCAACTATGACTCTCTGACTAGGAGGCTTGACTTGCACAGTCCTTATGTGCTGCAGCCCAGGGGGCTAGTTGGCCTTTGGAGAACATCTCCAACGCTTGCTGTCCGTATGCCCTCTTGGCCGAGAGAGTAGGGATGTACTGTGGGCAAGGCATCTCCATTATAATCAAAATTTTGCCCAATTTCTAAAACAGCAGCTGCCTCCTCTGCTGTTTCGGAGATCATCGTCGAACAAGACGGACAAACAAAACACTAGGCTAGCTGCAGTTATGAGAAGTCTGCTGTGGATGAATTATAGTATGCAATACAAGAGACCGGTTTGGGTGTGCTGTTCTGAGTAGTGGCCACTAGCTAACCATGCTATTGCATTTTGCCGTACACCCAAAACTGACGTTTCATTGTCAAAACTATTGGCGGTACAGTCCTGTCTTGTTGTGTGTTACTATGGTTGAAAAAATCAGTCTGGTTCATCTTAAATGGTAAAAGTATTCATTTTGTTTCTTTGATCTATTTCAGTAACTAACTTCTAACACACACGCGTGCGCGCGCGCACACACACACACACACACACACACACACACACACACACACACACACACACACACACACAAGCACACGCACGCGCACACCCACACGCACGCACTCATGCACAAAATACCGATAACCACACGTAGACTGGCATGTATAGTAGTAACAGAGAAAATGGTTATATGAAAATAAACTGCCGGTACATTTTTTCATAAGACTGAACTGTCAGTACATGTTGGAACAGTTTTATGAAAATACAATGCCAACGTAGGCCTATTTGTTAAAGAAAAGAAGGAGAAATTTTAATGTAGGCCTATGTTGCAAAAAAAAGAACCTTGAAAACAAAGGGCTAACGTATTTGTGTTGCTGGTGTATACATTACAAAACGCTTTGTCAGTTTCAGGCCTGTCCCTGTCGGCAATGGAGTCCTACATTGGGTCCTATGAGGAACAGTCTCAGCACGTGGACACAGCCACCAACACTGAGGACGAGGTTCTCTATGGTAGGGCATTCCTCAGACTAATCTCTGCCTTGAAAATGGCAAAACACCACTGGGATTCAGAGATCACAGAAGATTTTGGTTTGGAGATTTTTGTGTTTGTTTTGTTTTGCTTTTTTTGTTGTTGTTTTCGGGTCTGTTTGGGGTTTATTTTTTTTGGGGGGGGGTTGTTTTTGTTTTTTGTTGTTGTTTTCTTTGGGGGGGGGCGTATTTATTTGTTTATTCAAGAACTCAAGGAATCAGTGTGCTAAAATGTGCCATAACATTTCCGAAGATTTTCCACACGTTCACATTTGCGAACAACAATAATGTTAAAATTCGTGTACACAAGGGGTGTTTTCTGACCAAAAAAAAAACTTACATTCGTAGGTAGAGCTCAGTGAAATGTCGTGACATGTGGCAGATGACGTCCTGTTTACAAAATTGGACAAAACCTTATTTGAAGATTCAGTAATGCCTGGATAAGACCCAAGGACCATTAAAAAAAAAATTCTTTGATGTTTGGATTTTTTTCTTTACACAGTGTTTGTTGATGCCATCGTAGTCATTCTTAATGAAAAAGGTCATGTTTGTTTTTGTCCGTTTAATATCGACTTCTAACCAGCTGCCTCAATGGCTGATAATTCTATACACTTTACTCATTGTGCTGATGTTATTTTTTCCCCTTCAATGGTTGATACTTTTAGACACCTTTATGATTGCGCTGATGCTATTTTTCCATCGTGCAGGAGCAGAAAACAACAAAACTACGAAAGAAGACAGCGTAAGTGCTTTAAAAAATATATACATATGTAACTATATCTATAGAGAGAGAATATATACATATATAATATATTTTTAAAAATAGATATACGTGTGTGTGTTTGTCTGTCTGTCTGTCTGTTTGTTTGTGTGTCTGTCTGTCACTGTGTCTGTGTGTGCCTCCTTGTGTGTATATGTGCTTCTCGACATTGTGCATGAGTTGTTCACATTTTTTAAAATTCTTGTTTTTTTTAGATTTAGTCAAATTTTATAGCGTGTCATTCGACAAAACGTGTGAACAAAATTGTCAAGTTATATCATACGCAGTTTTGGCTTCTTTGCTTGTATTATCAATACATGTTAATGTAGAAGCAGAGTTAGATGGTTAAAAAAAATAACAGAGGCCTCTTCCATAACCATGAAGTTGTGAAACTAGATAAGTAGCAGTATATGAATGTACTTAAAACGTTGTGGCCTTGTATGTAATGATTATGATCATACAATCTACAATGTTGGTCTTCAATTTTACGTCTCTTCACATAAAAGTGATATTAGACAAAAATCTACAATGTTCTGGCTGGTCTGTACTTATCGCAAAAGTGTTCACGTACAGTCTTGTTTTTGCCATACCACAGAGTTCCTCTGACGATGAGAACGACAGCAGCATTGGCTCAGATTCGGTGTCTCAGAGGAAGCCAGTGAAGCTGAAGCAGGCGGCGTCCAGCAGGAGCAGGGATGACCAGACCCTGCTGCAGGAGCTGGCGGCCACACGCCGAGCTGTGGAGGAGGTCAAGGAGGCCATCAGGGGCAAAACTGAAGGCAAAGACAATTACACCGTTCTGGCAGGGACCCCCGCCACCCCCCCACACACAAACACAAACACACACAGACAGAGACACACACACACACAAAACACACACACACACTCACACACACACACACACACACACACACACACACACACACACACACACACACACACACACACACACACACACACACACACACACACACACACACACACACACAAACAAACAAACAACAAAACAACAAACATACAAACAAAAAAGGCAACAACAAAAAACCCAACCAAAAACCAAAGCAAAGATTCTGTCAGAGACACCCCCCCCAAAAAAAAAAACAATAACAAAAGCAAACAAATAATACAAAAACATGATCCCGATACCCTAACTGTGTAAGACGTTGTTCAACAACTAGTTGAGTTACAGGTATGAACTTTGTGTCAAAAGTTGAATGAAATGGTGTAGTTTGCTGTGATATCAGCAGATTTTCTTTGAATTCATGGAAAAGTCCTAAAAATTCATCAAGTAAAGACTTAAATGAAGAGGCGTTTTCATCCATTAGATTCAGCATATTTTCTTTCATAATGTTAATTGCCACCAAACTTTGCACACATGTTTTCTGATATCATGTCAATATCATGAAATAAAATATAGTGATTATCAATACAGTTATTGACCATTTCATATATAGATATATGCAAACATTTTGTTAAAGAAAAGGAAGAAGAAGAAGAAGAAGAAGAAGAAGAAGAAGAAGAAGAAGAAGAAGAAGAAGAAGAATGTGATCGATTCCAGACGAACTTTAGGCTAAAGGACAAATCCCTATTTCATACTACAGCATACCTTTTCTTTCTATTCTTTCTATGTGCTTAAAATAATTATTGTAGTCCGGACATTCTTATTTTTTGACAGTCAGGCAGATAAAATTTGGCACTGTTTGCTTTGCTGCTTCTGATTTTTTTATTTGATCAATTTTTGTAGATTTTTGCATTAACCTAAAGAAAGTCTACTGGTACAAAAGCAGACAAGAACACTTTGGCAAAGTTGCTTTCTTGCAGCTCAACTAGTTGTTGAACAGCGTCTTACACAGTTGGGATACCGGAGTTTGGGTGATCCTGCATACCATTTCATACTCTTTCTCTTCTATGGACTTCCGTTCACATATTTTGTTTGTATAGGTTCTTTCTTTCTTCCATAAGTGCAGGTATTGTTAATTTAGAAGTTTATATTATACTCGACAGCGCAAAATACTTGTACAAAAGCGTTTATATAAGAAAACGCACGTGTATGCATGCACTAATATATATATTTCGCCTCAAACATGTGCATTTATACACACTCAACTCTATTCACAGACGTGCGCTCACTCAGAAATGTACATATACGCACAAAATGATATACGTACATTCATATACACGCTTATATTTGGGCGTACACACTACACACACATATTATACACGCAGCTATAACACACACACACACGCACGCACGCACACACGCACGCACGCACACACACACACACACGCGCGCGCGCACGCACACACGCACGGACCTAGAAGACACACACATACACAGGCGCGCGGGAAGGGACCATGGAGGTTTGTGAATATAATTATAACAGTAAAACACAGATGATTCATGCAACAGAAAGCTGGCAGCCGCGTAATAACCAATGGCACAAAATTCCGTCAAGACCGTGATTGGAAGGAGAGAATGTGCTAGACGTATGATTTGTTATAATACAGGACGCATATCTTAAAAAATGAAGAAAAATACGACCGCAGTGCAGTGTCTGAAGTTTTACAGACTGACTGACTTGCAGAGCCTAGCAACGAGGAGGAGGAGGAGGGGGGTGGGCCCGACCTGGACGCCAAACATTTCGTCACCATCATCCCGGTGGGCTACCCCGGCTTCGACGTCAACAGACGCCCCTTCTACAGCAAGGAGATGGACTCCCCGGAGTTCCAGAAGCTCCGCAAGTTTGTCAGCAACAAGCAGAGAGGCGGTGACACCGACACCGCCAAGTCCGCCTTTCAGGGCCTGAGGTTTAGAGATGCCGGCAATGACAGCTCTGACAGTGATTCTGAACTGGTCTTCGCTTTACAGGTAAGTAGGTTTACAGTGTCGTGCGCTCTTTGCTTTACAGGTAAGTACATATAGAGTGTTGTACGCTCTTTGCTGCTGCTGCTGCTGCTGATGATGATGATTATCATCATCATCATCATCATCATTACCATCATTATTATTATCATTATTATCATCATTATCATCATCATCATCATCATTATTTTCATTATAATCATTATTGTTATCATAATCATCATCATTATCATTATGATAGATAGAGTTTATTATTACTTAGTAAAAATTTATTAATTATGTTTATCATTATATATTATTAATAAATTTATTAATTATGTTTATTATATTATTGTTATTGTTGTCGTCGTCGTCTTCGTCATCATCATTATCATCATCACCATCAACATCATCATTATCATCATCCTCTTCCTCATCATGATAATCAAACCCACCATGGTTGCAGTCCAGCTCTTACCCTGGCGGCGAGGCGTTGAACCACAAGGCCCTGGTGGCCCTGAAGGAGCTGGACGAGGTGATGGCGGCAGAGGCCTCCTCAGACCCGGACTCCCCGCGACACGGCGCCGCCGCCCTGCCTGACAGCACCCACCTCAGAAAGGCTGGCCCCTCTGTCTCCTTCGCCGTCCCCCCTCCTCCCCCTCCTCCCCCACCGCCTCCTCTTCCGCCGTTATCAAGTACGCAATGATGTTTCATTAACGTTTCCTTTATGTGTGTAATAATGATTGATACTGCTCTTATTGTATGGCATGTTATATTTATGTGTGCATTGGCTCGTGTGTATGCACACTGTAGTTGTGAATGCGTGCCTATGTATGGGTGGGTGGGTGTATGTTGCGTGCATTCGTATGTGTTACTTTTTATGAATTTAATTCTACTTTATTTCTACTTCATATGATGATAAAATATTTTTCTGGCTACTGTTTTTTTTTTAAGTATGGCTCATAACCCATATGAATTTCTTTGTTCATTGAGATGATAAAGTACTGCTATATTAGTATTGAGTGTAGGATAAAAATACAAAGACATTTGGTATGGCAAGTTTCCATGTTAGTTTGATACCGTTTTTTTTTCAATCAAGTTCTTATGTTACATCTGTAGTGTGAAATAGCCCTACAGTGGGAGAGAACTACAGTTGAGAAGAGAAAACCTTTGTAGGAAACATCGGTTTGCCGCGTGCAAAACGTGAAATTTATAACTTTTTTCCAAATCGGTACAGAGTACTTTGTAGAGCCTGTAATTATCATGTGCAGACTGGAATCTTTGATTGTAGAACTGAAAACAAAATAATGGCAGTTTTGGTAATATGAACGCAGTTGGGACCTACCAACATGCCCCCCCCCCCCCAACACACACACAACACACACACTCATACACAAGAAACAATCACACACACACATACACATACATACATACACGCACAAAACACACACACATGCACACACACACACACACACAACACACACACACACACACACAAGCCCCCCCCCCCCCCAACACACACACCACACACACACTCATACACAAGAAACAATCACACACACACACATACACATACATACATACACGCACACAAACACACACACGCACACAACACACACACACACACACACACACACACACACACACACACACACACACACACACACACACACACACACACACACAGGTGTACCTTTATTCTCAGAGTCATTGTCATGTTGTGACTGGTTGAACAGCCAATAACGGGGAGATGGCCAGCGGTCAAGAGTGGGGACTTCAGATGAACGTCAAACGCATCAACTGGGAAAAGCTGGACAACAAACGCGTGGAAAACACCATCTGGGAACAAGTCAGAGACCTCCCCCCCCCCCCCTCCCATTCCTTTCAGTGCTTTTCTCCACTTCTTCTTTGTTGAACGTTTACACAGTAGCTATTGTTTTCTGTCAGTCATATGAGGGAAAATACATTGCGCTGCCGTTAAGCCCCTGACAGGTCAGGCCCAGAGTATCCGACTTCGTCGTGGAAGAGAATTGTTATCTGTTCAAGTCTTTCTGGGGAAAAAGATGGGAGAAACAACCAAGACGGTAGAACATAGACTAGACGGAGTTGATAGGTATTAAAGGGAAAAGGTGGAAACAAACAGAAGGATAGAAAAGAGGAACTCCTAGCACAGAATTTTCCAAAAGGTGGGGATGCTATTTACACTGACAGCCCCCCTTCGTCCCCATGTCAGAAACTGATATATGTTGACGTTGATGGTCGATATGACAAGTATCTTCTTTTGATTGAGTTGCAGCAGGTTTATTACGAAACTATATTACATTTTATCATGGTTATGTTGACATTGTAAGTTGTATGTTAATTTTTCGGTTATGCTTTTTTGTTCTTCTAAAAATCATGTTTTGTTGAAAACACAGTCATCGCTTTATGCTAACGTAGCAGTCATTTTTACCAGGTACTATAATTGTTGTTGCAGTTGTCATTTCCAGTTGCATCAATGTTGCGACTTGTGTTTGGGTAGCAGCTGTTTTATGGTAGGAAACTTGTGTTTAGGCAGATGTTTTATGGTAGGAAACTTGTGTTTAGGCAGATGTTTTATGGTAGGAAACTTGTGTTTAGGTAGCAGATGTTTTATGGTAGGAAACTTGTGTTTAGGCAGATGTTTTATGGTAGGAAACTTGTGTTTAGGTAGCAGATGTTTTATGGTAGGAAACTTGTGTTTAGGTAGCAGATGTTTTATGGTAGGAAACTTGTGTTTAGGTAGCAGATGTTTTATGGTAGGAAACTTGTGTTTAGGTAGCAGATGTTTTATGGCAGGAAACTTGTGTTTAGGTAGCAGATGTTTTATGGTAGGAAACTTGTGTTTAGGTAGCAGCTATTTTTACGGTGTGAGGCTTATGTATCAGCTATCTTCCTAGATGAAGTCATCATTGCGGATGTCTCCAGTGGTGATGTTGGTGTTGCAGCTGTGTGACAGAGACCTGACTGAAGTCATCCGTTACCTGGAGCTGGAGTCTCAGTTCAGCACCAAGCCCAGTAAAACCAGTAAGTTCACCGGTAGCCCAGCAAAACCAGTAAGTTCACCTGTAGCCCAGTAAAGCCAGTAAGTTTAGCACCAAGCCCAGTAAAACCAGTAAGTTCACCTGTAGCCCAGCAAAACCAGTAAGTTCCCTTGTAGCCCAGTAAAACCAGTAAGTTCACCTGTAGCTCAGTAAAACCAGTAAGTTTAGCACCAAGCCCAGCAAAACCAGTAAGTTCACCTGTAGCCCAGCAAAACCAGTAAGTTCACCTGTAGCCCAGCAAAACCAGTAAGTTCACCTGTAGCCCGGCAAAACCAGTAAGTTCGCCTGTAGCCCAGCAAAACCAGTAAGTTCGCCTGTAGCCCGGTACAACCAGTAAGTTCACCTGCAGCCCAGTAAAACAAGTAAGTTCACCTGTAGCCCACACCCTGTCTGGAAGCGCCGAATTGAAGCCAGTGTGTTGTGCTAGTGGAATAGTGAGAACTCGAACTCGAATGTTTTATTTAGGAAATATGGATAAGCCAGAGGCGTCTTTACACCAGGTCCTCATAAAAAATCCCACTAGCAAACAATCATAAAGAATTATATAAGATATAGACATAATAAAGCAAATGATAAACGTAATCACTTAGTTATTTTATATAACCATTTATCCAACTATACTCACAATTACAGGCACAAGCAAAAGAGAAAGAACAAGAATGACATCGATCGTTGTGTCGCCAACATACTGCCTGGTAGTATAATTGTGTACCAACACATCGTCAACAAATTGTCTGGTAGTTGTTGTTTTTTTAGTGTACTAGTTTACAATTCGTTGTTCTCAGTCAGCTCTTCTCTTTGTTCTGTTACTTTGTTTTTATCGTTTATCTGCTTGTATGTATAAACTCTCTGCTTATCTGTCTAACTATCTGCTTGTCTGTCTAACAGTCCATCTCTTGTCTAGTTAACTGTCTATCTGCTTGTCTGTCTAACAGTCTATTTCTTGTCTATTTAACTGTCTATATGCTTGTCTGTCAAACTGTCTATCTGCTTGCTTGTCTATCTAACTATCTGCTTGTCTGTCTGTCTATCTCTTTCACGCATAAGACTACAGCTCATTTGCCTCTCCTCCTATATAGCCGTTTTGCCTTCCTATGTCTCTGTGTATGATTGTGTTATATGGGTTGAAGTGCGAGTTGTTTCCCTTCCATGGGGATGTGCACGGACGGTAAACAATTCATGAGTATTCTACTGCTTGTTGCGTAAACATTCATGTGCATGTCAATGTATGCACGCATACGTGCATTCTTGTGTGTGCGTTCCCGCGCGCGTGCGTGTGTATGTTTGTATGCATGTTTGTATGTATGTATGTATTTATGTGTGTGTATATATATATATATATATATATATATATATATATATATATATATATATATATATATATATATATATATATATATATATGGGTCATTCTCAGAAACATGTGAGGCATGATAGTGACCTACTTTACACATCTGCCATTTGGCTGAATTAAGTTTAAAATTGTGGTGAATGCTGTTTACTGGTTGTGTTTAATTTAAAATAATAAAATTTAAATGTTTTTATGACCATTTGTGTTTTTGCTTTTAAATATTGTGAATTTATTTCACCAAATTGCTCATTCCAACATGGCGGATTTGTGACATTTTGGTGCATACTTTATTCAGATTGTTCTTCTGACTTGAAAGACTGCTAATTTGAAACACAACTTGTATTAAAGTAATGCCCAGATGTTGTTTCAAGTTCCCTAGAAGAAAAATTGTACTTTCTTTGTCATGGACATTAAATAGAGGGCAGATTAAAAGCTTGTTGCGGTTTGTGACGTTGGTTTCCCAAAGTAGACCCAATTTTAACAATTTACTCACAAAGAACTATATGTTATCATCAACACATTATAGCCACAAGGGATGAATTAAACTGTTAACAGTATAAAGAAAACATTGTTTTTGATCAGCTGGAGCTCCTATCCTCGTAAATTGCTTGAAACCCCAGATGACCAACATGGTTTCCCTTTTTTCATGTCACAACCAAACGATGTAAATCTGTTGCAAAATCCGGCACATTCTTTCACTGACCGAGATTTTCAGGTAGGTACTTCATCTTGACCTTAAATAATTTATCTCTGACACATACTTTTTCCCGCCAAAGGAGTATCGCGATGCTATAATTAGAGTTCCAGTCTTTGGTTTCTCCCAGCTTTTTCATGTCACAACCAAACGCAGCATTTGATTAATAATAATATTGATTGATATATCACTTTAATTACATAAATCAATGTAGATAATGTTAACAGAATGCATTGTTTCTAATTTAAGATGGTGTTTTTTTTTTTCCATTTGTGTTTAAATTGCTACACTTGGGTGATTTGTGGTTTTGAAGGGTGTGGTTTCCATGTCACAACCAAACGGTTTCCATGTTACAGCCGTAACAAAAAACATCAAACTCTAAAATGACAAATTAGTATAAATAATGTTAATAGAATGCATTGTTTCTAATTTAAGATGGTGGGTTTTTTTTCAATTTGTGTTTAAATTGCTTCACTTCAGTGATTTGTGGGTTTTGAGGAGTGGTTTCCATGTCACAACCAAACGGTTTCCATGTCACAACCAAACGGTTTCCATGTCACAACCATAACAGATCAGTCTAAAATGACAAATCAATGTAAATAATCATAATAATGTTAATAGAATGCATTGTTCCCAAATCAAGTAGGTTGTTTTTTGGATTTAATTTGTGTTTTCATTGCTACAATTTCAGGTTTTGTGCTTTTGAAGGGTGTGGTTTCCATGTCACAACCAAACGGTTTCCATGTCACAACCGAAACATATTACTTCTATAAGGCATTAATATTAAACAGCTTCCATTCTTATGTAAAGAAAACTGTTTAGTTTAATGGATATCATTCTGTTGTTTAAGTTCAGGATAATGTGGGGGATGCTTGCTGTGGTCATTTGTACAAAAACCAAACTTTAAATCTGGGTATACAAAATGTCTTAAGTGTTATTACAAAAAAGCAAAAACATATGCTTTGTCGATGATTGTCATACTTCCAATTTATAGTGTTGTTTTATAGATAAAAACAAAAGCATTTGTGAGTGTTTTTTGTTTGATATTTTGTGTAAAAAGATGTTTTAATGCTACTTTTGGTTTCCATGTCACAACCGCAACACAGCTAAAAATAGAACCTTTATGCCTCAATTACAAAAAAAATAATTAATGATTCATAATTTTTTCAACAGATTGCACTTTGCAACAGAGTACTCTAATATATGACAAGAAGGCAAAAACTTCCAAGGACATTTATTTTTCAAGGTCTATGTCACAAAAACCTCACATGTTTCTGAGAATAACCCATATATATATATATGTCTGTATGTGTATGTATGCATTTATACATGTGTGTGTGTGTGTATATATGTGTATATATATATATATGTGTGTGTGTGTGCGTGCGTGCGTGCGTGCGTGCGTGAGCACGCTGTGACTTGTGTTAGATGTCTTTTGCCTACCCTATAATTTAACATGTTTACGAGTGCTCTAATTATGATCATAACACTTTGGAATGTTGTAACATCATATCAGAACTGTGTAGGTATGGGTTAAACATTGCTGCTGATATATCTATGAATGCACTCTACGCACAACTGTTACATTACTTTCTGGAACATGCAACGTGTTTCATTGCTGTTTTAGCATCTTGAGATATATGACAACCGTTGACTGTGTGCCTGTTTGATATCAAGAAATATGCGCAATGTAGATGTGATACTATCTTGGAATGTGCTTTTTATGTTGCTTTTTATATATACTGTACATTGCTATTACATTACCTGGGGATGTGTGTTTTCGTTGCTATGTTGTGGTTAGGTTACTTCGATATGCACTAGCTGCTGCTAAGTTGTTGTTGTTGTCATTGTTGTTGTTGTCGTTAGGCCTATAGCTCGGAAGTTGGGCTACATGCTACAATTGTAATATCTTGGAATGTGTACTGATTTCAGATAATCCAGAAGATGGCAGTGGTATGTTAGAGGGCAGTAGAGGTAGTGCGCTTATGCGTAGATTTCAACTGAATAAGATACAGCTAGAAGTCTCTCTTCTCTAGACTGCTATGAAACAAAGTTAAGCTTTTGACACACGGCTATCGCTTGTGAACATTATCTTCTTTTTCGTCCCTCAGAGGTTCACCAATAGTGAGATTTTGCGTATGCGACGGTTTACCACCATTAAGGCAGCCGCATTCCGACTTCGGGGATAATGTCTAAACTGGCCAGCGTGCAAGTGTTTTTTGAAATTTTGTTATCCGTTTCTACTGAAAGATAGAACGAGTTTTACTCTGTGTGTGTGTGTGTGTGTTGTGTGTGTGTGTGTGTGTGTGTGTGTGTGTGTGTGTGTGTGTGTGGGCGTGCAAGCGTGCGTGAGTGCGTGTGTGTGCGTGCGTGCTTGCTTGCGTGCGAGCGTGCATGCGTGCGTGTGTGTGTGCGTGTGTGCGCGATGTTCTGCGTGCGTAGCACACAGGGCCTCGGTTTTTAATTTCATCGGGACTTTCGAAGGAGTAGAGTAAACATGACTTTTTTTCGTAGAGCTTCGAAATTTACCGATGGTGAGAATTTAGGTATGCAACCGCTTTTTGCCCACCATACAGGTAGGTGCAATCCGACTTCGGGAAAAACGTGACATAAAAATGTAAACAAGGTAGAGATTTTTCTGTTGCTTTTGCTTTGCTGCTTCACAATTATGATCACTGCTAGTGGCTGAAAGTGACTGTTTCCAGCATCTG
>CM060316.1:20049407-20054407 GCA_030674155.1 Stramonita haemastoma | reverse complement strand
TGGTGAACGTCAGAGCTCTAGCCGTGGAACGAAAAAGAAAACGAAAAAACAAAACACAAAAGCAAACAAAAACCCACCTCCGCCATCACCACCAGCATCTTAAACGAAGCAAATCAAGACAAACATACACAGCAAAATAAACGCCTCTTACACCACCACCACCACCACCGCCACCATATCAAAGAAACATACTAACAACAACAGCAAAAAAAGCAAACAGATAAGGACACAAACACTAAATACGCAACATCGTGATGTAATACTGTATGTTTCAGAACCTTCTATCTTGCCTGTGTAACCAGTAAATCGTGTCTGTGTTGTTGTTTTTTTCAGTTTTCTTTCCTTTCTGCCTCCCTTTATTGTCAGGTTTTTTTTTCAGTTTTGGGTTTTCTTTTTCTCACAGAACCTGCGGTGTATCAGAATGGCGTCCAATGAGTTACGACATAGCAAAAAGTTGGCGAAATTGTTAGAGGTGAGGTGTTCAGATGTAGACATACATACATGCTCCCTGCAGTGGGGAGACTTCTGCCTGGCTGGTTGGCTGAATGTTTGTCTGTGTGTGTGTGTGTCTGTCTGTCTGTCTGTCTGTCTGTCTCTTTCTCTCTCTTTCTCTCTCTCTTTCTCCCTCCCTTTGTCTGTCTCCCTAGCTCTGTCTCCGTCTCTGTCTCTGCATTCGTCTCTGTCTGTCTGTCTCTGTCGCTGTCTCTGTCTCTCTCTCTGTCTCTGTTTCTCTCTCTCTCTCTCTCTGTCTCTCTCTCTCTCTCTCTCTCTCTCTCTCTCTCTCTCTCTCTCTCTCTCTCTCTCTCTCTCTCTCTCTCTCTCTCTCTCTCTCTCTCTCTCTCTCTCTCTACTCAATCTTTCCTTGTAACAAGGAATGCCGGGGGCTCTTTCAGTATAAACAGTATCCCCGCCTTCTGGAAATTCTGTCCTAGAAATGTCCTCGTTTTTATCAATCTCTTTGTTTCTCTCTTTTTCCTCGCATTTTTGATCATCTCTCTTGCGTATGTTCGGCCTTCTCAGTCCATTCTTCTGCCTTTTTATGAGTAAATCTGACAAATATGTGCTTTTCATACGTTATTTGACATTATGCCTGTGCTGTTCTGTTCTGTCGACCAAGAACCGATAATTATGATGATAGATTTAACGGAACGTCTGTCTTTACCAAGGGCTTGAATTATTGGCCTCGAGGAGTGAGAATCTTCTCCTTCTCTCGTTTGCATTACACCCTCAGATATGTCTGAGAAAAATAAAGGCATATCCTTTCCAGCTCCTCTCGTGGGCCGTACAGCTTGGTCTGTAGGGTTATCTCCGCTGGCCACACTTTCTTCCTCAGGTCGCTGAATAGCGTACACCTGTGATTAAGGCATTTTGTCATTTAATGTGTTGTTTTCTAGATTGACGATACTAGATATTTGAAGGGATTAGCTGGAATTGATGTTGAACTGGAGGTGACTGTGATAGGAGTAACTGAAATTGATACATGGTGACAGCCCCGGTATGACCTTTGTAGTCGATGGGGCTATAAACAACATGAAATAAAATTGTTACAGCGGTGCCCTCTTTCCATCCATCTTTTTTTAATACCACTTTCTGTCACAGCAGTTTTCTTTGCTTCGTCCTTCTTTATTTCGTCATGCCTTTCATATATTTTTGTCTGTCACTTTTCCTTTGGCTGTTGTAGCCATACACGTTTCCTCAGATCAGGGCACCGTGTTTAAACACACACACACACACACACACACACACACACACACACACACACACACACACACACACACACACACACACACACACACACACACACACACACACAAAACAGAAAGCGTGGAATGTTGGCTGCAAAACGGCTTTGCACCAGATCATACACACGACTTGCAGTGGTGTGAAGGCATAAACAGCACTGTGTCATTCCAGCGAGTTTATTGGGCGGTTTAGACCATGACAGAGGGTTTTCTTTTATCTTTCACTTTTCTCGGTGGTTCTTCTCTTTCTCTTTCCCCATGCACACGTCTGAGCGATAAATCAGAGCTGCCTTCCATCCAAAAATGGTTACAGGCGAAGAGGTTCTGTAAACAGTTTAATGTAAGTGAGATATTTTTGTCAACAGGCAAGGAAAGTCGGACAGAATGCTCTGATGACGCGTGAAAGCGTTTGAAAAATAATCTGCTTTCGTCATATGGTTGTGCTTTTCTTCTTTCTTCCTGTTGGGAGTCGATTTTCTTTCTTTCCCTTTTCTGTTGTTGTTGTCGTTGTTTTATAACTCTGGAGAACGTGGCAGTTCTATGGTAAGCTTCAATATGCAGCTTTTTGGGGGTTTTTTCTAAGAAGCTGCAATATTTTGCATAAAACACGCATCTATATCTTTGCAGGCATAATATAATAAATATAGCCTTATACACAGCAATCTGCTATATCTTTTTTTCTGTTTCTTTACTAAATTCCATTTTTTTTAACTGCTCGAAAATTTGAGCTTCTCTTATTTTCACACACAAAAAAGCATTTGTCTGTGTGAGTTAATGAACCACTGTTTATGACTTGGCAAACAATCTCCATACATGTGGCTAAAACAAAATGAAAAGAAATACACCTACACAAAAATGAAAGGACACTAGGTTGCCCTTGATAAAATAAATGTGCGCGTGAAAAAGTTCTCTGTAATTTAACGTCTCTTCACTGAGTGATATCAGACGCGCCCTGCGAAAGTGGAAACCCAGATGTGAACATACTTTAGCAGTAGGAAAAAAAACGCAAAGTTGTGTGTATCTTTTATTTCTTGGAGAAGAGTTTTTCTTTGTGTAACAAAAAAAAAAGACAACCAAAAAAAACAGAATGCAATGCCCAGTATTGTTTTTTTTTAATGCATCAAAGGTGAAGCGTGTTCCCGCTAATTATTTTTCAGCGCGTGGGGGTTAAGATAAGATATAAAAGGTAAAAAGGTAAAGGTGTCCCATAACCTAGGCTGTCGTAGGATTAGATAGACTGTCTACTTTTTGAATGGACACAGAAACAAAAGATATTCAGAATTACGTTTAGGTGAGATAAAATTATGTGTAATAACGGCTGAATGCTTACCACTCCCCCCCCCCTCTCTCTCTCTCTCTCCCTCTTTCTTTCTCAGCTGATTCTGGCGATGGGCAACTACATGAACAAAGGCAACACCAGGGTTGGGGAGGCTGCTGGATTCAGGATCACCTTCCTCACACAGGTAGGTACACTGCTGCAGGACACAGCACTACTGCACACAACACTTTATCTTATTTTTAATTTTTACTGCAGAAGACAGCACTACGGCACATAACACTTTATCTTTTTATAATCTTTACTGCAGGACACAGCACTACTGCACACAACACTTTATCTTTTCATAATCTTTACTGCAGGACACAGCACTACTGCACACAACACTTCAGCTTTTTTATTGTTTATTTTTACTGCAGGACACAGCACTACTGCACACAACACTTCAGCTTATTTATTGTTTATTTTTACTGCAGGACACAGCACTACTGCACACAACACTTCAGCTTATTTATTGTTTATTTTTTCTGCAAGACACAGCACTACTGCACACAACACTTCATCTTTTTTTGGTTATTTTTACTGCAGGACACAGAATTACTGCACACATTTTATCTTATTTTTTGGTTATTTTTTACTGCAGAACACAGCACTACTGCACAGAACACGTTATTATTTTTTTAAATTTTTACTACAGGACACAGTACCACTGCGCATAACACTTCATCTCATTTTTTTTAATTTTTACTGCAGGACATAGCACTACCGCGCAGAACTCTTCATCTTTTTTATAATTTTTAATTTCTATTGCAGATCACAGCATTACTGCACAGAACACCTAATCTTGTGTATACCTTAGAGCAGACTTTTTGTGCTCAGTCGTTGTTACCATTGTGACTTTTTTTATTATTGTTGTTGATATTGTCTCATCTTCTGTGACGCTTCTGCTAGCTGCTCCAAAGCAGTTCATGTTTTACCTCTTCGTCCCAACCATACCTATGTTTGTTTATCATGTAACTTCATTAGTTTTACAGATGCAATTTTGAGAGTGTTGCTCAAATTACTTGACCAACGCTGTAAGTGTCTGCATCTCTCGAGCCCGGTTGGTGTTGTAAATGTCATAACATTGTGTAATCAGTAAGCAAGAATCTGATAATTTGATGTAAAAGTGCTTAGCTGCACACACGCGCGCATGCACATGCCTACACTCTCTCTCTCTCTCTCTCTCTCTCTCTCTCTCTCTTCTCTCTCTCTCTCTCTCTCTCCTCTCTCTCTCTCTCTCTCTCTCTCTCTCTCTCTCTCTCTCTCTCAACTACCTTGACATACACTTTTTAATCCATAAAATATTACAGTGACTGTGCATGTCATCATCCTTTTATCTTGGAATACATTTCAGCCAAATGCTTTTTCTTTTTTTGCCCATACGAGTGAATCTGGAATAAAAGCTGCTGTTTAGCTTTTCCCTGAACCAGACACCAAAGATTCAGGATTCTGTGTTATTGTTTAGTTGTGCATGTTATTGCTGGCAGACACTGAAGCAGATAAAAGCTATGATGCTGGCTTAAGGTGCTGCTGAAAAGAATACTGTTTAGGCTACACTCCACCTTTAGCTGCCAGGTCATGCAGTATCTTCTAAGAGTGCTCGCAAAACGGACAAATTTCTTCGGATTTTCATAGACTTTTTTTTTTAATATGAAAAACTGCACTGTGCATTTGTTTGTGGGATTGAGGACATAGTACAATACCAGGCAGTCACCATAAAGTTGGACATAATCATCAGAGTAATGAGGGTTGCTTGTGTTCCTACACAAGGCCATCGTGTGCCGGTGGGAACAGATGACAATATTTACAAAACTGCATACACACGGGGACCGGATGAAAAAAAAGCACATGATTGCTTATTCTGTTATCCTCGATATAAAAGAATAAATAAATAAATAAATAAAAATACACTGTTGACCCCGCGCATGCAGTTTGTGGTT
>CM060316.1:20031907-20039407 GCA_030674155.1 Stramonita haemastoma | reverse complement strand
TTTGCTGTGACAAATGCAGTTTGATAGCAGGCTCGCTACTATATTAGTTATAGGATTATATCATAACAAATGAATGACGTCATGAGTGCATACAGACATGTTAAAAGTGCATACAGACATGTGTTAAAAGTGCACACAGGCAAGTGTTAAGTCCTTCGGATGAGGCTATAAACCGAGGCCCTGTGGCGAACGCACGCAGAACATCTTGCTCACACGTTAAATCCTGTTCTGCTTTTCGTAAGAGTAGGCTATTGTGTGCCGGTGGGAACAGATGACAAAATTTACAAAACTGCATACACACACACGGAGACTGGATGTAAAAAAGCACATGCGTGCTTATTCCATTATCCTCGATATAAAAGAAAAAATACATAAATTAAAAGTGCATACCGACATGTGTCAAAAAAGCATATAAACACGTGTTAAAAGTGCATACAGACACGTGTTTAACGTGCTTACATACACGTGTTAAAAGTGCATACAGACACGTGTTTAACGTGCTTACATACATGTGTTAAAAGTGCATACAGACACGTGTTTAACGTGCTTACATACATGTGTTAAAAGTGCATACAGATACGTGTTTAACGTGCTTACATACACGTGTTAAAAGTGCATACAGACACGTGTTTAACGTGCTTACATACATGTGTTAAAAGTGCATACAGACACGTGTTTAACGTGCTTACATACATGTGTTAAAATGCATACAGACAAGTGCTTAACGTGCTTACATACATGTGTTAAAATGCACACAGACACGCGCTAAAAGTGCTTACCGACATGGAAACGACATTATCTTGATGACTACTGTGAGAGGAAGAGAGGGATGGGCTCCACCAGGGTTAACTTGCCCACAAAACACACCCTGAAAAATTCAGCGCAGGGTCCCAAAAACTGACTTCTTAAGGAGTTTAGGCAGAAATCAAGTCCAAAAAAAAAAGAAACATGAAGTTTTAACATCTCTCCAAATGACGTCAACCTGTAAAATGACTGTTTTTATCCCATCAGTTGATTGGCTTGCTGCCTGATGATATCTCCCTATCCCTGTATCTCATACGCACAGACAGAATAGAATGCCGGAATTCAAAGACGCTGGTAAACAGCTACTAGCCCACATGTCGGCTGCCTATCTGAACAACAGAGCTTTGTGGAGAACGACTGCTTCATGTTTTGACCACATGTCTGTCCCAGCGGGAGACTGCGGTGATATCAACGGCTAAGATTCAGTTTCATAGCACTGGAATGACAAAAACGTTGAAAAAAAACAAACAAAAATTAAATAGGGGGAGGGTATAACCTAGTTAGTAGTGGGTAAAGCATTGAGGTTGTGATCTGATGGCCGGGGTTCGAGACCTTTGATGAACTTCGGAGCTCTAGCGAGGAACACGAGAATTTTTTTTTTAAGTGAACAACACACATCCAGGTCTCCTCTCCCCTCCATGCAGAAAACAAAACAACCAACAACTCTGTTGGTTCTCATGTTTTGGGGTTCGGTTATTACTATGATATGATGTGACACGCACAGTTGAATTAGTCAGGGCAGTCCACGTAACAATCACTTATTATTATACATGGAATTTGTATAGCGCTATCTCTTGTAAAGACAAATCAAAGCGCTTGCATTTGACCTACAGAGCCACAGATCATGCTGCCACCAGGCGCAAAGATCCCCAACTCCAACTCCCCGATTTTTCTTCAGGGATGGTGTCTAAACACGACACCTGTGTGCATGCTGGTTTGTTATAATTTTGTCATCCGCTCCCACTTCTTGGTCATTTGCTATCATAAAATTTGTATTAAATCTTGGGATGCTTCTGCGCAGTTCTTATATGCACGCATAAATGTGATAACTAGATCTATATGCTAAAACTACTCTCTCTCGCTCTGTCTCTGTCTGTCTGTCAGTCTGTCAGTCTGTCTGTCTGTCTGTCTGTCTGTCTGTCTGTCTGTCTGTCTGTCTGTCTGTCTGTCTGTCTGTCTGTCTGTCTGTCTGTCTCTCTCTCTCTCTCTCTCCTCTCTCTCTCTCTCTCTCTCTCTCTCTCTCTCTCTCTCTGTCTGTCTGTCTCACTGCCTACCCAATGAAAGTTGCAATAAATCCATGGTTGATTCTGTGCAGTTATATATGCACTATGAATGTAATAGATATGTTAAGATAAATCTCTCTCTCTCTCTCTCCTCTCTCTCTCTCTCTCTCTCTCTCTCTCTCTCTCTCTCTCTCTCTCTCTCTCTCTCTCTCTCTCTCTCTCCCTCCCTCCCTCCCTCCCTCTCTCTCCCCTTCTATATTCATCTCTCTGCCTGTCCTATCTATCAATCTAAGCTATCACTCAGTAATCAATGTCAACACCGTGGTTGTTATGAGAAGCACAACACCGATAACATCACTCCCGCTCTTTGAGAGACATAACCGCAGAAGAACCAAACCAAGACTAACGAATCACAAGAGAAACAAATCTCTCAAACTGACGGGGATTCATTACCTGCCTTTTTTTTCGCCCTCCCTTCTGGCAAGATCGTTAAAATCTGTCGGCAAGGAGGGCGGTGTTGCACAAGTTTGATAGCCCCCCGCGGTGGGGCAAAAAAACGGTATGGTCAATTCCTATAAATGGGTCCTTTTTTCCTTGCCGAGTATCTCCTACAGCAAGACCTCAACAAAATTTTGAGAAAGGCAGAACAGAGAGAGAAATAGAGGGAACTGGTTGTCAAGTCTTCAGGGGTGCCCCCACTGTCGCCAGACTAATAGATAGATAGATCTTCAGCAAGCTCTGACGTGCGCTTATTTGTCTGTTGATTGTGTCCAGTGATTCGACTTTTCTATGCAGGAGTGTCATAGACGTGTGTACCCGAAGTAAGCAGGCCTTCATTGTGTATTATTATCTGCAGTCGGCCGCCTTTGTTACCACTATGTTTAGCGTAAGACTGGGTCGCTGCGGGCTTGAGATAAATGCACTGTAAACGTTTTCAGATACACACACACACGCGCGCGCGCGTGCGCGAACACACACACGCGCGCGCGCGCGCGCGCGCGCGCATCCCCTTTTGAGGCTAATGTTTTAGTCAGCTCCTTCGAATCGTAGTGCTAAGAGTGCAGGTGGTTGAAGAGGAGGCAGGGACCACACAGTGAAGTATCACTTAGAGTGCATCGGGAATGAAATCTTCACAGGGATAAAATGTTTATTTTTCAGTGGTGGAGATGTCGATACGCTGGCCAGTTTATACATATCACTATGTCTCTATCTCTCTGTCTGTCTCAGTCTGTCTGCCTGTCTGTCTGTCTGTCTGTCTGTCTGTCTGTCTGTCTCTCTCTCTCTCTCTCTCTCTCTCTCTCTCTCTCTCTCTCTCTCTCTCTGTCACACACACACACACACACACACACACACACACACACACACACACACACACACATTGCAAATTTTGCATTAAGAACTATTTTTGCATATAAAATGATGTGTCAGATTCATTATCATCATCATCACTACCGTCGTCATCGTCATTATAATGATGACAACGACGATGCTGAAAAGAAGTTGTAGACTTAATGGCGATTATATAGATTATACAAAGGCGTAATAACTCTTCACAAGAAACCCTCATTCTGTAAGAGAAGGCGTCTCCGCTTCTTCAACGTGTTGACACTTCACCACAGATACAGACGGCAAGGGGAAATGGACACTTCAGATCACCTTAAGATACACAAGGCCTTAGTGTCCAACATTTCTTCCGTCATTGCCCGATGAGGATGAGAATAAGGATGCCATGGATAACACCCAAAAAAAGCCCATCTTCTTTTGGGTTCCCTCACCATGTTAGAATTTTCAGTCCGGTCTGGATGGTAATAGAGTCTGCAGTCTGTTGAAATAGTTTGGCATGGAGCTCTACAAGGCTAGGCCACAAGCTACGTGTGGTGTCTTAAATTCTTGAAGGAAGCACAGGACTGCAGGGTATGGAAGCGGGGTTGTGGGCCTGTGCCACAAGGTACTGGTCAGTGTGGAATATTTTCAGGCGTAGGAGATGGGATATATGCTGTCTGATGATGCCAACTTGAGCACCTGTGTCCAAGTTAAAAAATGTCATCTTTTTCGACTTTTGGTATGATGTCCAGGCGCAGGCGCCATGTTCTCCTGAAGCTGTTTCTCAGGACTGTCTTTGTTTGCTGTAGGACACTTGTGGGTTGACTACTTCAAGTAACTGCCTGCCTTGGACAGAGGGTCCGCCTGTAATTACGTTGCCCCCTATACCACACTGGGAGGGCAGCACCACCACAGTTCTCTGGCTGAGGAGGCTTAGCTCATGTTTGATATCTCTTCTTAGGATCTGCTCTCCTCTGGCGCCTTGAAACTCTACACGTGAAAAAGTTCCATGGGAGATAACTTACAGGTTGCAGTTTACATGCAGTTAGATCAACACTCCAGAGTCAACTAGGTCTGAGAGAAGGACTCACCCACAGTGTTGTGCAAAATTTTGAGCAACGCTATCAAATTGAAATTTCCTTGGTTGTTGGTTCGTTTATCATAAAGGCATGTTCCAGCTGTTACAGTTGTTGGGTGAACATGTCGTTCTGATGTCAAAAAGTTGGTAAAAAAAAAAAAAAAAAAAAAAAGTCCCTGTCGTGTTAGGCTTGCCCATAACCACTGAGGAACTGCAGGCCTTTGTGCTTCTCAGCCATTGGTCTACACTTTGGACTTTTTGCTTAAACTTTATTTTTCTTACTATCCCTCTTCCTTCTCCTTTATTCTTCCTTTCTTTTCCTTAAGGCTATAAATGATTTATCAACTGCTTTTCTGTCTGTCATGAATCGCCATTACAATTCCCTTCGATTTTTGTCGCTGTTTATTTTAAAACTTTTTGGTTATTACTGTGTTGAGTTTTCCCGAATTTCAGACACAAAAAGTAAGAACAGGGAGAGATGGGGGTGCTGATAAACCGTGATTGAAGCTTACGTTAAAGATGCAAGCAATGCGTGGCAGTTTGTTTCTGTTGTACCGCTGCCAACACACACACACACACACACGTTCTCCGATGTTTAATGTCTGCTCTCGCACACTGAGCGGCAGGAGAATGGTGATTATTGAGTCAAGGCTGCAGACTGTCCGTATCTGTCATTTGGTTGAAACGGTGTGTATTCGATATACATACATCACATACATCTTAAGCAGAAAGCGATACATCATTTCATTAAGAACTTTTTTTGGTACCAGTATTCTTATAATCTGACTCTATGGGTTAAGCAGGTTTCACTGGTAAGCATTGAACATAATAGACACATCAATAGACTTGTACAAGCCCACAGCCCAGAGTGTATTCTTGTCCCAGTGGCTGATATGTCATAATGTTTGTATGAAATACTGACATCATGGCACGGACAATCAATACAAACTGAGTAGACTTGTACGTAACATGGTGCTACTATTATCGCCGCAAAATCCATATTGACTATGAAAATGAACCTGGAATACAACTTAAAGTTGACAAAATTAAATTTTAAAAGAAATAATGAGAAAGAAAAACACAGAATTGAAAAAAGACCTCCCATTACCCTGGAATATTTCGTAGTAAATGCTATGCTACATCTGCCAAGAAATATGTTCAACAAACGAAGTACGGGATCTGAAAACTGCAACCAACCATTCACTCCTACGTACGAGGAAGGGGGTAGAAGCTCGAAGGCGTTGGCAGGCAGGCAGATTATTTTAGAGCCTGTAAAACGTTCCACCCTTAATCCACAAGAAGAGGAAACAGATGAGGAAAATGAAGAGAGACATTTTTTTTTATCGGGAGCGAGGAAAGTGATGCTTAATTTGAGAGAGAGACAAAGACACAGACAGACAGACAAACGGACGGACGGACGGACGGACGGACAGACAGACAGGCAGCAGACAGACAGACAGACAGACAGGCGGGCAGATTATTTTAGAGCCTGTAAAACGTTCCACCCTTAATCCACAAGAAGAGGAAACAGTTATTGAGGATAAAGTAGTGGAGGAAAAACAAGTGCAGGTACCAACTTGTTAATCATTTTGAAAATGACTTATCAAAGATTCAATATATTAAAAAGAAATTGAAATGAAAATAAATTCTAGGGAATAATGTCTTTCAGTGGCAGCATTGTAGGCATTTTTGAGAGGAAACAGATGAGGAAAATGAAGACAGACGTTCTTATCAGAAGCGGGGAATGTGGTGCTTAATTTGAGAGAGACAGACAGACAGACAGACAGACAAACATACAGGCAGGCAGGGAGACAGAGACAGGCAGACAGAGACAGACAGACAGACAGAGACAGACAGAGCACAAAAAGACCCGGTCAAAGACCCTGCTCCCCAACCCCCTTTTTCCAATGTAGGCCAACTCATCCACAATCATAGCGCATCCATGACATGATGGTAGTAAGACATGGAGACCAACAACCAACATCTCTTCTCGTTCAGGAGGGCTTGACATCCTCCTATCCTGCCTCAATACTCCTTTATTTCCAGTTGTTGGTTTGGGTTGTTTGTTTTTTTCTTGCAATTTTTTGTGGTTTTTTGTTTGTTTTGGTGTGTTTGTTTACTTTTTTGTTTGCTTCGTCGGGAGGCTGTAATTGTGGTCGGGTTTCAGCAGGGAGAGTTGTGGGACTGGCTGTAAGATAGAGAGGGGTGGGGAGGGGAGGGGGGGGAAGGCAGACAGCGTGGCAGGCAATGTGTGCAGCAGATGTCACCCTACTCTTTTCCCTCCACCCGTGGAGCCCTGTACTGCTTCCAGGAAACACAATGAGCGAAGTGAAAATCCCCTGCAGTCTGACGCAACAGTCACTTTCCTCCTCTCCTGTCTCTGTCTCTGTCTCTCGTCTCTTCTCTCTCTCATCTCCCCTCTCTCTCCTTTCTCCTCTCTCTCTCTCTCTCTCTCTCTCTCTCTCTCTCTCTCTCTCTCCATTGCCTCATTAATTGACGCTGAACAAACACACAACACATCCTAGGCAACAGCGGCAGTTTTTACATAGTTCATTGTGTGGGAGTAGGGGGAGGGGGGGGTTAACAGAGGAAGACAGACATAAGAATGTGAGGGGGAGGGGGAGGGGGGAGAGAGGAGAAGAGGAGGAGGGAGGAGAGAGAGAGGAGAGAGAGGAGAGAGGAGAAGAGAGAGAGAGAGAGAGAGAGAGAGAAGAGAGAGAGAGAGAGAAGAGAGAGGAGAGAGAGAGAAAGAGGAGAGAGAGAGAGAGAGAGGGGTGGTGTGTGTGTGTGTGTGTGTGTGTGTGTGTGTGTGTGTGTGTGTGTGTGTGTGTGTGTGTGTGTGTGTGTGTGTGTGTGTGTGTGTGTGTGTGTGTGTTTGACGAGAGACTGATCATGGAATGATGCAGGAAGTCGAGATAATTTTTTCTTCAGTACTCTTTCTTTCCCCCAATAAACTGGGTTTATTTGTTTGTTTTTAGAAAGGATAAAAAGAAAAGATTGCATTCTCAGCAAAGGGGCAATAAGATAATGACAAGATTGATATAAGCCAGTTTAACCACGTAACACCATAAC
>CM060316.1:20019407-20026907 GCA_030674155.1 Stramonita haemastoma | reverse complement strand
TGATGAAAAAAAAAAGTATGTGAATGCTTATTCTATAACCCTTGGAAAATAAAGATCATTCATTCATCCATTCATTCATTCATTCATTCATTCATTCACTCATTCATTTATTCCTTCAATCTCTCATCATCATTGCCTGTGTGGCTCTGACCTACTTGCTAACCCTAACTCCAGTTGTTCGCCCACGCTAGGCACGATACGAGGCAACACTAGGCCTCATGCTATTACAGCTTGCGCCGTTTCTTCTTCTTCTGTTTCCAAACAACCCGTAAAACGACAGGAGTAAACCGCTTCTGCCTGCCTGCCTGCCTGCCTGCCTGTCTGCGTGCGTGCGTGCGTGCGTGTGTGTGTGTGTGTGTGCGTGTGTGTGCGTGTGTGTGTGTGTCATAAAATTATGAGTGTGTATTTATGCGTGTGACAGAAATAAATCCTGCACATGGAAACAACACACATATATGCACATACCGGCGCACGTGCACGCGCATACTTATCTACACTAGGCTAGCTAAGCCGGCACGGACACATGCGCGGGCTCACACACACACACACACACACACACACACACACACACACACACACACACACACACACACACACACACACACACACACACACACACGTGCATCTGTGTGTAAAAAAGCACATGAGTGCTTATTCCATTATCCTCAATATAAAAGAATAAATAAATGAAAAATAAATATATATATATATATATAATCTATGTGTATGATTATATTTCTTTCTTAATTATATACTTTATGTATATATGTACATATATATATATATAATATATGATACAATTTTTTTCTATATATTTAAAATCTGTAATAATACAATTGTCTGATATATCAGTTCTTGCTTTATTTCATATCTTGTGGAAGGTGTTGGGAGCACACAGAAGAAAGTAGCCAACGTGCTGTGTACACATAACACAGACAGACAGACAGACAGCTTGAACCTTACACAACTGACAAGGAAGATGGAGGCCTGCGATGCTTTAAGCAAACAACGAGCGACCCCCCCCCCCCCTCCCAATCTGTCTCTCTCATTCTTCCTCCCTCCCTTTCCCCCCTCCCCCCCTCTCTCTCTCTCTCTCTCTCTCTCTCCTTCCCTCCCCCCCTCTCTCTCTCTCTCTCTCTCTCTCTCTCTCTCTCTCTCCATAGTCTCTAATCAGGGCAAGGGCCGGTTGAAAAAAAGTATGTGAATGTTTATGTCACCCTCGGTAAATTAAGTTTATTCATTCTCTCTCTCTCTCTCTCTCTCTCTCTCTCTCTCTCTCTCTCTCTCTCTCTCTCTCTCTCTCTCTCTCTCTCTCTCTCTCTCTCTCTCTCTCTCTCTCTCTCACATTATTTCACACCTCTACCCATGTTTAAATGATTCTCGAATAGACCTACTAGCAGAAAAAGCGAGAGAGCTGGGCCCTGGGAAAGAGGGGGAGGAAGGGAGGGATATTTAAAACTGCAAAGGAATTTATAACTGTCAGTAAGATTAGATGAGAGACAGACAGACAGACAGAGAGGGAGGGAGGGGGTTGCCGGGGGAGGGGGGGAGGTGAAGCAGAAATTGTAGTGTTTCAAGCGCCCATCAAGTTACGCTGTAAGCTGCGTCTCTGCAGTTGGTTAGGCACTTCGGGTATGTGCACAAACATATACACACACAAACGCGTGCGTGCACACATTGGGTATGTGCACAAACATGTACACACATAAACGCCTGCGTGCACACATTGGGTATGTGCACAAACATGAACACACACAAACGCGTGCGTGCGTGCTCACCAAGACTGAGACAGCCTAAGAAGAAGAAGAAAAGAAAAGAAAAAGAATCCATCTGATCACATGCGTATCCCATTTATCTATTTGAGCCAAGCGAATGGAGATGTAGAAGTTCTCGCTTTCGCCTCCCACCGGAGCCATCAAATTTCCTTCACGGGGTTTCATTCGCCTCAGATGTGGTTTTCTCTCTTTCTTTCTTCGTTTCTTTACTTTTCCCTTTTCTTTTAATTGCAGTTCTCCCTTCTAGAAGCGGCACAGGGTAGTGTTAAACTGTTAGAAAGAAAGAAAGAAAGAAAGAAGAGAGAGAGAGAGAGAGAGAGAGAGAGAGAGAGAGAGAAGAGAGACAGAGACAGAGACAGAGAGCAAGCAAGGCAAGGCAAGGCAAGGCAAGAGAGGAGAGAGAGAGAGAGAGAGAGAGAGAGAGAGAGAGAGAGAGAGAGAGAGAGAGAGAGAGAGAGAGACAGACAGACAGACAGACAGACAGACAGACAGACAGACAGACAGACACAGACACAGACACAGACAGACAGACAGACAGACAGACAGATTTTGTATTATTCTTTTATATCGAGGATAATGGAATAAGCAATCATATGCTTTTTTACATCCAGTCCCCGTGTGTATGCAGTTTTGTAACTGTTATCTGTTCCCACCGGCACACGATGGCCTACTCTTACGAAAAGCGGAACAGGATTTCACGTGCGCAAGATGTTCTGCGTGCGTTCGCACACGGGGCCTCGGTTTTTAGTCTCAGAGAGAGAGAGACAGACAGACAGACAGACAGACAGACAGACAGACAGAGACTCATACCCAGTCTGTTCATTTCAACGGCTGTCAGTTACATACACCCTGGAATATTTATCTATACGTAGTCAGGTTGAATCAGCAGAAAAGGAGGACCACAACAAGAAACCAAACAAACTCGACTTCAATCTGCACGTGTTATGAATTTTCTTGGCAATTGGCGGCATGTAATGATGCCATGATTGATGACTGCAACGTATTACTATCAAGATGAGCCTGGCTCCTTTCAGCCCACGTTGACAAAGAAGAAGACGAAGAAGAAGTAGTAGTAGTAGTAGTAGTAGTAGTAGTAGTAGTAGTAGTAGTAGTAGTAGTAGTAGTGATGGTGGTGGTGGTGGTGGTGGTGGTGGTGTGGTGGTGTAGTAGTAGTAGTAGTAGTAGTAGTAGTAGTAGTAGTAGTAGTAGTAGTAGTAGTAGTATAGTAGTAACGTTAAAAATTTAAAAAAATGATATAAAGTTTTCCTGACCATCATAGACAGGAACAAAAATGAATTTGGCGGGGCTCAAAATACACTGTGGCTTGATGTCTTCCCTTGCTGTTTTGTTGTCTAGCCTACTTATGATGTATGTTTATTGAATAAACGATGTTTAAACTATTTTGATTACTGTTGGCAGAAAACCGATGTCTTTAGACGAACATACAGACAGACACAGAAACACACTCTAATAACTCACACAGACACAGACACACAGACACACACTGACACACACAGACACAGACACACACAGACACACACGCACACACACACACGCGCGCGCGAACACGCACGCACGCACGCACACACACACACACACACACACACACACAGATTAAGGAGGGAAGCTGGCCTGGCAAGAAGAGAGAGAGAGAGAGAGAGAGAGAGAGAGAGAGAGAGAGAGAGAGAGAGAGAGAGAGAGAGAGAGAGGCGCATTGAAACATGGTATAAGGTGTTAAGTCTAGTCTGCAGCTGATGATGAGGAGAAGAGAAGAGGCCATGGGTGACACAATACGGTACAAGTGTTCGCTACAGCTGAGCTGCATTATACTCTACTGTGCTGTACTGTACTGTTCTGTACTGTACCGGGCTCACTGTTTCCACACATTGTGCATTGACAAGAGGTGCCTCGTGCCTATGTCTCCACAAACCGGTGAATATCATGCAGAGGAAATTAAATCAACCAAGGGTGGCTAGCTTTTAAGCCTCCTTCCCTCCCTCCCTCCCTCCCCCAACCCCTGCCGCCAACCGAAGAGCACCATCATAATAGAATTGTGCCACAGACTGTGTCGTTCTCGAGTGTTTTCCTTCATCTCCTCGTCGCTCATTATTGGCTGACAGTGCAGCTGTCTGTAGTCTAACGCCGCCACTACCAGCGCCACTCACTGCCAGACTGACATGTCAGACACTGCAGCGCAGCCAGCTCCTGCCGGCCCCGTGTGCAGGTATAGAAAGAAGATGGATTTACGCTTGGATAGAATGTAGGCATGCACACAACACGCACGCGAGCGTACGCGCACACACACAGGCACACACATGCACACACGCACAGGCAAACACATACACACACATAACACACATAACACACACACACACACATATAAACACAAATGCGCGTATGCCGGCACCCAAACACACGCACACATACACACACATGCACACCTACACACACTGCGCGCGTGCTACACATCATTACTTAATGTGAAAAGACATTAAATCAAACACACACACACACACACACACACACACACACACACACACACACACACACACACACACACACACACACACACACACGTACGCATGCACCAGCACATTCACTGTTATGCTCATAATACATCATGCTGATGCACATTCATCCTTTATAATTCAGGGCCATGTGTGTTTATTTTCACACCAAACAAAAACGGACTAACCGGGAGAAGGTAGGGGGGAGGGGGGGAGGAGATCACTTATGTAAGGGGGTACATACATCAATGAATCAGTGAATGGGCACACCATTCTCCAAAAATATTATTTTATAAAGGACGAGGTATATAGCTGACAGCTACATTTTAAAGCAGGTTCACTAGGTCAAGATGGGGTTTTTTTTATTATCATTAATCCCATTCTTGTTATGGATTTGTCTTTCATTTAATTATCTGTGTGGAAAGGAGAAGGATGTGCACGTGCGTGCGTGCGAACAACACACACACACACACACGCACGCACGCACACGCACACACACATACACACACATACACACACACATGCACACACACACGCACGCACGCACACACGCACGCACGCACACCACACACCACGCACGCACACACCACACACGCACACACACGCACACACACACACACACACGCACCACACACACACACACACACACACAACTACTACTTGATATTGTTTACCCTGTAAACCAACACAGCAGACGAGAAAAGATGTGTGGTGCATAGTTTTCATTACGGCCCGGCTCTGTAGGACGATGCACGGGCGCGCATGCATATACACACACTTATGCAAGCACGCACGCACGCACGCACGCACGCACGCGACATGTGACAATGGCTGCACAGAAGTAATAATCATTATGCTTAATCATGAAGTGAAAGAGACAGATAGACAGACAGACAGACCGACCGACCAGACAGACTGACAGACAAACATACAGAGATAGATAAACAGACAGACAGAGAGTTCAGACTTCAGACTTTTACTGTACATCGGCCTTAGGCTACAATACAAAATAATGGAGACAGACAGACAGACAGACAGACAGAGACAGACAGAGAGACAGAGGGACACAGAGAGAGAAAGAGACAGAGACACAGAGAGAGACAGACAGAGATACAGAGAGAGAGAGCAATTCTGAATCCTTTTTAATTAACTGAAGCTATCATAGTCTAAAGACACGGGCTTAAGACAGAAGTAAAAGGCATGCTGTAAACAAAAACCTGATCATCCTGGCCTTCGTCTGGCTTGTTTATGCCAGCTGTACTGTGTGAAGAACCACAACAACAAAACCACTCTGGAGTATAGCGCCTATACTAGTGGTAGTATGTCATGGACATCACCACAAAAATCCCCACCCTACATGAATGGCCCGTGTAAAATGTGAGGCGCCTGTAATTGGACCCCGGGCAAGAGGGAGTTCCAGTCTTGATGCTGGGGCTTTGAAGTCCCCGAGAGAGGTGTACCATAACGACCCTGGCAGACAGCTAGCTCCCTCCCCTCCCTCCCTCCCTGCTCTGCTTTACGACCTCAGCTGTGTTTTAGTGACCACGCCGGCATTACATGGAACACGAGAGAACACGGAAAAGAAAGAAAGAAAAAGAAGACAGAAAGGGAGGGAAATACAGTTGTTGTGGTGGTAACATGAAAATGGCGCTAGCTGTCGTGGTGAAAAGTCCCGAAATATCAGCCCAGTCAAGTCATCTTATCTTCAGAGGCGATGACTTGCATTTTTAAAAAAAGTTAAATGAGTAGGTACAACGCCTTACAGGGCCTTATGATTCGTATCAATATGCCTGTTAGTATTGTAATTGCCCTTCAGGGATGATTACAATGTTTTTGACTTGACTTGACTTGACATTTCCTAGCACAGACCTAACGCTTTAACTTTTTACGAACGCAATCTTCAAAACCACATGAGTGCTGGACGTTTGTTGCAAAATCTTCGGTGATGCCCCAAGGGTGTACTACACTACGGGATAGATGGCGAGAGTGAGAATGCAAACTTTGGAGTTAGAAAAGCTACAAAGTAGAACCAGCATACCTTTCCGAAGTCGGGAGATAATTGTTATCTTAAGTATTTCTGGAAAAAACAGGCAGGAGAATGGACCAAGAAGGAAGACATTAGACAAGGAGGTGACAGGAAGAAAAGGAACAAGGCAGAAACAAAGTGGGGACAGAAAAGAGGGAATTCATAGCACAGATTTTTCAGGAGGTGGGGATGCTATTTTTTTTTTTACACCTGACAGGCCCCCAGCATCCCTACAGTGGAATTTCTTGTATAATTCAGTCCGAAATAAAACATACATGCAATAATTATGCTTTTAGTCTTTTTTCTTTGAATATTTGGTTGGTTTCAAAGTCATCAGGGTCAGCTTCTGGCTGTTGTTTCTGCTGTTAAGATTTTATATCCTGTAAATTTTATTTGTCAACTTTCAAGGAAAGTCCAAGAGTTTGGTTGAATAACAGTGGAGAAACTATAGGTGTTCAAGTCATTTTCATTTATTAGTTCTATCAACAAAGTGTCTGGTCCCATTGTCAAACTTGTACACTGTACGATTGTTTATTTGATACTAATTCTATTTTTCTCTTGATATTGAGATGTGAGGAAATCATCATCATTATCACCGTCATCATCATCATCATCATCATCATCATTATCATTATTAATTAATTCCTTAATCTGTGGAAGGAAGCAAACAAAACTACCCACCACTTTAATTTGTCTTAATTCACAGCGCACGAATCCAACATCACTCAGTCAAGAGTGCTATATTTAGCGCATCTTTTCCTGTTACCTAGTCCAAGAATGGTCAGTTCCTGCCATAATTAGCACCAGCTGGCCCTATCTGGGCAGGGATGGGATGGATTATTTAGCAGCTAATAGGAGCTGAAAGTGGGAAACTGACAGCTTTATCTTGTTCACGTGACTTCCTGTGATATACAGATAAAAAAAAAAAAAACATGGCGGTATGACTAAGGGAACATTATCCTAATGTCTTCCTGGAACATTTCTCTGAGGAAATATTGAGGCAGAGAGGAAGGCTACCCCCCCCCTCCCCCCAAAACAAAAAACAACAACAACAACAAACAAACAAACCCAAATCCAGTGATAAAAATATGGCAGTGTGGATAGAGAAGACATCAAAATCTTTGAAAGACACAGGCTTTAGTATATGTACATATCGGTATGGGGACGGAATAGCTCAGTGGTCAGAGCGCTC
>CM060316.1:20004407-20011907 GCA_030674155.1 Stramonita haemastoma | reverse complement strand
GATTTTTCTTTTTCCTGCCCCATCGCTTTGGTTGGATTGAGGAGGTGAATGGAATGAATGTCAAGGCCTTCGAGGAAGATCTGGCTGGGTAGAGAGGGGGTAAAAATGGGGGGGGGGGGGGGGGGTAATGAGAAACTGATGACTGACAGGAACTGATGGCACTGGAAATGACCTGAGCAAGATGTAACAGTGTACAAAGAGTGAACGATGGATTGCCGGGAAGATATATGAACAGCAGCCACAAAACAACATCCAGCAACTTTCACAACAGCTAACGAGAATAATCTGCCAAGTGGAAAACGTTTTTGGAGGAAAAGAGGTTGGTTAATCTACTGGGTGGTGCTGCTCTTGTGGCCACGCGCTTTCTCCGGCGAGAGCAGCTCGAATTTCACGCAGAGAAATCTGCTGTGACTTCTAGTGGTGTAAAAGTATAAGTTGTGAACTACATCATCGTTAAGCTCATTGGCACCAACACAACCACCACCACCACCACCACCACCAACAACAACAACAGTCATGATTATTGATATTTATCTAGTTTCCCAGGCGGTTGCCGTTTACCAATGCCGGCAAGTGGCATGGCATAAATATCGAAGTGTTATGAAGATTTGGAGTGAAATGCACAACAATGGCTTCTTAAGATACAGCTGTGGAGTCTCTATTTTCTGCCTTCTTGGTCTAATCTCTTGCCTTTTTCCAAGAGAGACTTTAAAGATCACATTCCTCTTCCACGCCGAAGTCGATGCGCTGGGCCTGACTTGTCAGGTATGTAACAGCAGCGCGACGCATTTTCGCTCATGTGATAGACAACAATAGGTTTAAGCGTTCGCTGAAAAAGAATAACAATATCATCGTGACACAATAGTGCTGTAACTGTTGGAAGTCTGTTGGTGCGGAACCTTTAGAAACCTGGAGCTTTTCCCCATTGCTCTGTGTTAGTTTTACATCGCTTTGTTTAAACTGGAGTCTAGTGTGGGCGCACCAAGAGCTATTATTGTCTACAATCACACAACTGCCTTTCTTCTTCCCTTGTAGCTGCCGACAAAAAGCGGAAAGTATGTCCAGGCATCTTGGCACTGCACCTCGGCAGCTGTCATGTTGAATCAGTCTGCATGACTGTGACATATACCATTTGTTTCTTCTGGAGGTTTTTTTTCTCTGTGTCTTTTCTCTGTCTCGTTTTGTTCATTTATGGTTGTTTTTTTGTTGTTTTGTTTTTTGGCTTCGTTAAACATTGATTGCTTCCCCTGTGTTTTGGAGATATGATGACGTATCCAGCTAATCAGCCTCTCTCTGCATGTCTCTCAGTTTATACCATGATGTAGACAAAGAGCACAAAGAAGAGGAGTAAGACCAAGAGAAGAGATAGAGAAAAAAACTCATGGGTGAACGCGCGCATGTATGCAGGCGTGCGTGCTCGCATACGTACGATTCATTTCATATTTTGTTGCAATTATATTTTTGTGTTACTTATGTGATGTTTATTTGAACCCCCATTCAGAAGGGGCTATGGCCTATACTGGATAAATTTTGTTTTCAATTCTTCTCTCTCTCTCTCTCTCTCTCTCTCTCTCTCTCTCTCTCTCTCTCTCCCCTCTCTCTCTCTCTCTCTCTCTCTCTCTCACACACACACACACACACACACACCACACACCACACACACACACACACACACACACACACACACACACACACACACACACACACACAGGTGCTGAGGAAAGAGACGCTTTACTCTAGCATACTAAGAGGACTAGGCCAAGAAGAATGAATATGTGGACTGCCTGTGATCGTAAGATGTATATATGAAGGATCTTTGTACTTATAGTACTTTATGTCTTCACGTTTAAGGCCTTTAGTCTCGAATTTGTTTCAAATTTATTGTTTAGCACATTGTCCCTTACTATAACACCGAGGAAGTATGCCTTTTCACATCATTGGTTCCCATATTTTTCTTCAATATTTTCTTTGGAATTGTCTGAGCCAAAACGTAGGGAAAAGAAATTAGATATAAAAAAGAAGAAACAGGCAGTGCCGCCATTCCAACTCCTTTTGATGCTTTGTTCCAAAAAAAAAATCAAGTAAAATCGAAATATTGTGTATGCTTGGTACTGATTGTTTTGATATCTTTCTCGAATACTTTGAAAAGTGTGTGTGTGTGTGTGTGTGTGTGTGTGTGTGTGTGTGTGTGTGTGTGTGTGTGCGGGCGCGCGCCGCGCGCGCGGTGGTGTGTGTGTGTGTGTGTGTGTGTGTGTGGTTGCTTGCTTGCTTGCGAGCACACATGCGTATGTGTGCATGTTTAAAGCCTTTAAATTTCAAGTCGTGTTAAATTTATCGTTGAGTACATTGTTCCTTACGATAACACCAGAACAGTAGGCTATGCTTGTTTTTCCATCGTCTGTCAGGCGATAACTGTAAAGATTTTCAGGTTTAGAAAGCGCAGAAGGACCATAACATTAACAGTTATAATAATATACATGTAAGACTGTGGGGCAGTGACAACAAGGCGTGGCTGTGCCACTGTATGCTCACTGGGTCACTCGTTTCCGTCTGTCCACTTGAAAACATAATGGTACTTGTATCATAATAAGACCCCCGCTTGGCTAGCTGTGAAGTGACGTGTGTAGGTGCTGCTAGCTTTCCTGTGTTGCAATTAGGCAGCGTGCATGTGCGTGTGTGCTAAGTTCCTCTCCTCATCTTGCGCCCACGCACATGTGTGTGTGTGTTTGTCTGTATGTGTGTGTGGTGTCTTTGTCTGTCTGTCTGTGTGTGTGTGTGTGTGTGTGTGTGTGTGTGTGTGTGTGTGTGTGTGAGAGAGAGAGAGAGAGAGAGAGAGAGAGAGAGAGAGAGAGAGAGAGAGAGAGAGAGAGAGAGAGAGAGAGAGAGAGAGAGAGAGCGAGAGCTTCCTGTATGATTTTTTTAAAATATTAAATTGCACGTGAATGCCATAAGCCCGCTCATAAATGTGACAGCTGCCATTTGATTTGAAATGACATGTTGCTCGTCCACAGCTTTTGCTGCTCTGGGTAAACTAACTAGAACTCTAGTGAAAAAAAAAAACCCTGCCATATTGAAAGTTCTTCGACTTTTCCTCTTTTTCTTCCTCGTCAAACGCTCAGACAGCAACTATTGTTGTCTGTCATATGAGCGAAAATGTGTAGCGCTGCCGGAGCCCCACAAGTCAGGCCCAGCGCATCCGACTTCGGTGTGGAAAAAAAGTGTTATCTTTTGAATCTTTGGGGGGGGGGGGGGGGGGGGGGCAAGAGAATGAACCAAGAAGGCAGAAAATAGACAAGAAGGATTGACAGGAAGAACAGAAACAACAATGCAGAAACGAAGAGAGGGATAGAAAAGAGGGAGTTTGTTGCAGATAACTTCCAGAAGGTGGAGGTGCTATTTTTACTGACAGACCCCGGCATCGCCCACTGGGGAAGATGTAAGCTGGATACAGAGTCTGCTTTAGGATACACTTTCTATCATCATCAACTTGATAAAGGACACGTGGGAAAATGTTGGATAAATATGGTAGATCTGTAAGTTGTTCAGGGGTCCTTTGAAATAAGATGAATCAAAACACCTCTCTGCCCCAGTGTGTTAGTAAAAAAAAAAAAAAAAAAAAAAATTTTATATAATATATTATATATATATATATTATCTATATATATATATATATATATTATATATATATACCGTAAAATCCCTAGCATAAGCCCACCATCTAGCAAACGCCCACCCCCCACTTTGGGCCAAAAGTTGTGCACAGGGGTAACTACCTAGCAAACGCCCACCCTACTTTTTTCAAAGAGACTATGCTCACTTTCACTAGGATTTGTGCAGACTGCTCTAAAAGTCATCTTTTCCCCCTTCTTTACCTATTTGTGTTTCTTTCCTTTTTTCTTATTCTTTGTCCCCTCTCCTCACTCCCGCGACAGTCTTACACTGTATCTTTCAAATTGAAAGCCCTCCAGTATCTGGATAACAGGTGGGAATGTTTCGGAGTGTTCCCGTGAATTTTCTGTGGATAGGAAGAGGATCAGGGAATGGAGTGAAAACAGAGATAGACTTAAACAGCAGTACCAGCAGTTAGACCTGAACATGTCGACCAAGGTGTGCTGCATTATCTGGAAGATGAAAGATCTGAAGGCAGGGTATTGCGAAACAAGGACCTACAACGGAAAGCTATGGAACTCTTTGGCCTTCTTTGCCTCAAAGTCCTTTTTTCTATTTTCCTTCACTTCTACTCAGACGACCTAATTTACATGCTTTCGGGGTTTGTATTCACTCAATTACACGGTTGAGCACAAAAATAAATTATTTTGTGCAAAGGGGTCTATCCCTAGCAAACGCCCATCCCCCAATTTTGCCCTAAATCAGTGCACAGGGGGGGGGGGGGGGCGTATGCTAGGGATTTTACAGTATTTTTTTTTAATCAGATACCATTTTCAAAGTTGTTCTTCTTTTTCTTCGTCGAACACCCAGACAGTATGCAACTATTGTATGCAACTGTATTATGACCGAAAATGCGTTGTACTGCCGTTAAGCGCCTGACAAGTCAGGCCCAACACATTCCACTTCGGTGTGGGAGGGAATTGTTATCTTTGAAGTCTTTCTGGGAAAAAAAAAAACAGGCAGGACAAAGGACCAAGAAGATAAGATCTGTGAAAACTGTTGACCTTGCAAAGAACAGAAGACAGTCAAGATGGCTTAGCCACTCTGTGCCGTACTGTGACCTCAAGCAGCGACCTTTGGCTCTGGTGCCAGCCCTTACTCCCCCCCCCCCCCCCCCCCCCCTCTCCCCTTGCTAAGAGAAAAGCGTTAGCAGATGTCTGTGTTGAACTCAGTGTCAGAGATAAAAACAACCAACAAACCATGAGGACAAACATGACTATTCCTGATGTTCACATCATTGTCACGGTGTTTTCTTACTGCTTACCAACAGACATAACACTGAGTGTGTTGCTTCATTTCCCATTCTGTATTTTTCATCTCTCTCCTGAGTGACTTTCTTGGTGAGAGGTAGGTAAGTGTGTGGTGTGGCCTTGAACGTGGGGTAGTATTACAGTTCACCTCCCTCCTACTATGCTACCAAAGGCATTGGCGGAATTGTTTACCTCCCTTTCGTCCTTGCCTGCATGCAAACACAGAGTTCTCCACCTCATGTAATGGAAAGACCTGCGCATTTTAGCTAGTACTGCCCATGTCGTCACAGAGGATGCTCTCTTGTCTAACATTGAAACAAGTACTAGTACGCGCGCGTGCGTGTGTAGATATGTATGAACTCTTGCGTATGTGTTGCAGATTTTTGGTAGTTTTAGTAGTAGTATGGCTTATGAATTCTCGGCTCCATAACGTTGTATTGAAACCATTCTGTTTTCGTCATGACTGTGCCCATGTCATAGCTCTGTGTGTGTGTGTGTGTATGTGTGTGTGTGTGTGTGTGCGCGCGCGCAAACCTCCTCTCCTCTCCTCTCCTAAAGCTGTATTAAAACCATTGGGTTTGCATCATGGCTGTTCCCAAGACATCAGTTACTGCATAACAGAAAACGGTTCTGTCGTAGTAGTGTTCGGCAAAATCGTCTTTGACTGCCATTCGCATTTTCGGTTGTTGTTTTTTCTTACCATATCTTTTTAATACTTTTTTTTTCAAAAATATGAACATATTTAGTTTGCTGTTGATTTGTCTATCTCTCCTTTGTACCATACATACAGTTCCATCTGCCTGTCTGCCTCGCTCTCTCTCTACATAACAGAATTATGTCATGAGGTTTTATCTTCTTTTTGCTTTGTTTTGCTTTGCTTTGTCGACCCAATTCTTGGGGCTGGTGGCCTGAAGAATAGATATCGTTCATCTCTTCTCTCTCTCTCTCTCTCTCTCTCTCTCTCTCTCTCTCTCTCCTCTCTCTCTCTCTCTCTCTGTCTGTCTGTCTGAGTTAGTGGGTGTTCTCTGGCTTTTTGAATCGCGTTTTCTTTGCTTTGCCGGGTGCATGTAATATAATATGAGCAGGCACATGCAGCTGATGATGATGTTACGCCAGTCGTGGGCACGAGGTGGGTAGGTAAGTAAGTAAGGTAAGGCAAGGCAACCCTATATGTCAACAGGACCCCAGCCCTAGGTAAACCCCTAGGGTTTCCAAGCTTGTTATTCTCACACTTCCTCTCTCCTCCTTCTCCCTTCTTTTCCCTACCGAAGTTTTCTTTTTTACGCCTTCTGCTGTCGGCTGAAAATGGCCCACGAAGTTGCGTGACAAAAGCTTAATGTGCGCAACAGAAACAGTCGCCCAGGAAGTGCTAACAAACATGAGGGGTTGGTGTGAATTGTTTTGTCTTCCTGGTACAATTTATTGTATGTAGTCAGTGTAAGGAAGAACGTGAGATATATGACTTTTCTTTGAGAGAGAGACAAGGCAAGGCAAGGCAAGGCAAGGCAAGGCAAAATTCTTTTATTCGAGGATAATAGATAAGCACTCGTGTGCTTTTTACATCCAGTCCTCGCCCTTTTCAGGGATAACATTAAGAAGAAAAAAAAATAATAGAGACAGAGAGAGAGAGACAGAGACAGAGAGACAGAGAGAGTAGTTCCATGTTGTGGGATCTCTGAATGAATGCCAGTGTTTCAGAAACACCGTTGAGCCGAAACCTAGCGTATTTCAACGGAAGAGGTAGTAAGTAAGTGTAGGGCTGCTTGCTGAGGTTTCAAACAGGCAGTGGGCCACATGGGGGAGGGAGAAAGTGAGGGTGAAAATTGCTGATGCAGCGCAGCTTTGAAACCGTCTCTGCTAGCTGCTCCATCCTCATTATATCACACCCTTGCTGCCTGCCGCCTGCTCTGAGTTCCATTCTTGTAGACATATGAAATAAATCATAGAGTCATTTTATTTTTTAATAGAGTGAGTGTAGTGAGGATTTTTTTTTTTAGGGGGGAGGGTGTCTTCTTTTTTCTTTACCGTCATCGCTTTTTCTAGTTCTTTTCCTCGAAATAAATTGAATCCACTTTAGTTCACGAAAGATTTTTCTCTGCGTAAAATTCGGGCTGCTTTCCCATAGGGAGCGCGTCGCCACAGGAGTTCCGCTACCTTTATTTTATTATTATTCTTTTCCTCTCTGCATGTGTGTTTGTTTTCATAATTATCAAAGTGAGATTTTTTTCTACAGAATTTTGCTAGGGAAAAACAACTCTCTTGTTGCTGTGGGTTTTTTTCGTGTGATGAATGCGTGTTACACACAGAACCCCGGTTCATTATCTCACTCAAGGTCTGGTGACTGGGGGAAAAGTTCCCGGGGGCTCAAGCGAGGATGGAACCAGCACTTCTCACTGACAGGGCAGGCTGGATGTCTCCTTGTTCAGATAACAATGCTTTTGTTTTCCTTCCTCGGCTAGAGCTCCGAGGTTCACCAATGGTGAGATTTTGCGTATACCACCGTTTTTAACCACCATTACGGTAACTGCATTCCTGATGTTGTTTAAACACAACACCTGCTTGTATGCAGGGGGGTTTTTTT
>CM060316.1:19991907-19999407 GCA_030674155.1 Stramonita haemastoma | reverse complement strand
TGCAATATTTGCTTGGAATCAGTTCTGTTCTGAGATCATTGTACTTTGGGCACTGAAGCAAAAAGTGTGCTTCTGTTTCTACTACGTCATCACAAAAGGGACATGTTTGTGTATTATTACGATTGGTAAATTGCAGAAAGCTACAATTCAAAGATGACATTCCAATTCTAAATCGTGCCAAATCTCTTCTTACAAAATAGGCTTTTACGTAGCTTAAGTATGCACTTTGTAACAATGATTGTTTGTAACTATTATACACGTTATAGAAATCCTGATTCTCCAAGGCAGAAAGCCAGTCTTGTTTGAAACAGTCTATAAGTCTTTGCTTAAATTCAAATACAAATGATGTAAAGAGAAAGAGAAGAGAGAGAGAGGAGAGAGAGAGAGAGAGAGAGAGAGAGAGGAGAGAGAGAGAGAGAGAGAGAGAGAGAGATTATTGTTACTGCTCTTCTATTTTGAGCATAATGGAATCAGCACTTCGTGTGCTTTTTTTACATTCAGTCCCCATGTGCATGCAGTTATGTCAGTTTTTGTCATCAGAGAGAGAGGAGAGAGAGAGAGAGAGAGAGAGAGAGAGAGAGAGAGAGAGAGAGAGAGAGAGAGAGAGAGAGAGAGAGCAGCTGTTGACATAATATATTTTGATCAGTGCAGACACAAGTGTTGCCCTTCTTTTCCTGGCAGCTCTAATGGATATTAATTATGGTGGGGTCTGCTGCACTTCGCGCCTTTAACCTAGCGCATGATTACCTGTGACGTCTTTTTCACAGATTCTACGTCATCTCTCACCTACTGACGTCTGAACCATTAGCTTCTGCTTGGAGAGAAACGGATAAATCGTCTGTCTTGGGGTGTAAGGCCATAGATTTCACTTTGTGTAAAGCAAACGATCAATTCAAACGAAGGGAACAGTCCAAAAGAGAGTATTTCTAGGCCATGCAGTCTCAGAGGCCGCACAGAATGAATATCCACATTTTGAGTTTAGCAGTTACTGCTCTGGGTAGGTTTCAAGATTCTAGAGACGTTGATGAACTGAATTCCTCTGTCAGTCTGAGTTTCCGTTTGGGTTTGTTGGTCGTATTCTCTCTCTCTCTCCTCTCTCCTCTCTCTCTCTCTCTCTCTCCTTCTCTCCTCTCTCTCTCTCTCTCTCTCTCTCTTCTCTCTCTCTCTCTCTCTCCACACACACACATACACACACACACTTACACACACACACACACACACACACACACACACACACACACACACACACACACACACACACTAATAAACTCTACTAAATCAGTACTGGTCGTAATTTTAACGCCTTATATATCGATAATACTTTTCATTCATACATGCCAAAAGTAAACTCAAACAAAATTGGCAAGGGTGCTTGTAGAATTTCAATGGTGTATAGATCTACTATGTTTTCAGCTGACTGAGAATCGGACAACTCAAGACAGACAGAAAATTCCAAACCTGTGTCCAGTGCCGTGTTGATCACGACCTCAAACTGAAGGACTGGCGCAATGAGACACGTGATCTCTTGACCAATTGTGGTGAGGGCAATGGCAGACAAGTCAGTGACCCTTAGGGAAAGAAAGTCTGGTAGCAGTCTTTCTGTCACAAGACACAGGTTACAGAACTTTTACAAAGCCTGAACTTCCCTTCATCCGTCCCTGCAATTACCGCAATGAGATGTCTTTCCTGTCCTGTCTGACAGTTAAACAGGAAAACTTCTTCATCATTGCCGAACACTCAGACAGCAATTATTGTTGTCTGTCATACGAGCAAAAATGTCTCGCGCTGCCGTTAAGTGTTTAACAAGTCAAGCCCAGCGTATCCAACATCTGCGTGGGAGAGGACCGTTATCTTTGAAGTCTTTCTGGGAGAAAAAGAAAAAAGACAGGAGAATGGACCAAGAAAGCAGAAAACAGCCAAGAAGGAGGTGACAGGATAAAAAGGAGTAAGGTAGAAACAAAGAGAATGACAGAAAAGAGGGAATTCCTAGCACAGAATTTCCAGAGGGTGGGGATGCTGTTTATACTTACAGGCCCCTGGTATCTACGGGGGAACAATGCTTGTGGCTTACAGTGTACACTGATGTCACACCATCAATCCTCTGTCCGAAAAGCCCAACATATGTTTGGTCAGTGAAGCCAGTGGTCAGTAGAAAGCTGTTCACTTGTAGTGTGGAGGGTTTTCTTTTATCCATATCTGTGTAGGAATTTCCAGTGCTCACTGACATGACTTTCAAAAAATTCTGCTATTATTCGTTTGGCTTTTTTTCTCGTTCTTCTTTAAAGCTGTTACAGTTGTGGGAAGTATTGTCGCAAGACTGTATGCAAAAGTACCTGAAAAATATTGAAGTCAAATGAAAGAAAAATTGCAATTGCCAATGTCAAGCTCTTGCTTGATAGTATTTTTTTAGCTTTTAGTATATTCTATCTCTTTTTCTCTTTTCTTCATTGTTTGTTTCTTTAGAAAATATATTTTTCTTCGGAATACAATGAACACGTCAAATTACATATGTATTAAACTATATAAAGATATTGGATATAGAGGAACTGCACACTATTATTTTAAATAGACGACATATATTTGAATCTAAACCCATCCAACACCACACTCTCACACCAACACACGCACACACACACACACACACACACACACACACACACACACACACACACACACACACACACACACACACACACACACACACACACTTACACACACACACACACACACACACACACACACACACACACACACACACACACACACACACACAGATTAATGTATTGAACAGCTATCGCCCCCCCCCCCCTCCTCCCCCCCCAAAAAAAAAAAGAAAAGAAATAATGAACTTATTCCGTCATGTAACGTGTTAGACTACATTTACATTAAAAATAAAAATAAAAAAACCCTTCCTGAACCGGAAAAAAAGAAGAAGAAAACTAAGCCGGATATGCTAGAGTTGAACATCAGTGCACCGGAGTCGGGCCCTGCAATACCCGTTATAAATCAGCACCTGATTGATTGCAAGGCACAGTTACGGCCAGATCTGTCGGCAGCACCCCCCCCCCCCCCCCCCCCCCCCCCCCCCCCCCCCCTCCTTCATACGACTTTCACAAGCCTTATTTTCAATGGAAAATCCAGCCTCACTCTCCCATACCCTTTCTCATTATCTCTGTATTCTGCCTTTCTGTCCTGCCCTTTGATAACAGTGGCGACGGAGAAGGGATATCATATAAACGATGTATTCAAGATGAAAGGCAGCATGGTTATTTAGGCTCTACAACAGCATTCAGGTTCAGTTTACCTTGGCTGAATACAAGCAGGGTTCCTGTACAAAGACTTTTCCTTTTCAACTGTCTGGATTGACGTTAAATCCGTTCACTTGACGCTTTGTACTTCATGAGAACTTTGCAGTTTCATTTGAGAACTAATTTTGTAAGACTTTCAATGCTGGAGGAGTTCGGTTTTTTTTTTTTCAAAGATCTTTTTTTTTCTTTGTTTCTTTCTTGGTTAGAACTCTGAGACTTACAAATGGTGGGATTTTACGCATGCTCCCGTTTATATAGATAGATAGATAGATAGATAGATAGATAGATAGATAGATAGATAGATTAAAATAGATAGATAGATAGATAGATAGATAGAGAGAGAGAGAGAGAGGTGTGTGTGTGTGTGTGTGTGTGTGTGTGTGTGTGTGTGTGTGTGTGTGTGTGTGTGTACCTACACTCAGAGAGAGACAGGCAGACAGACAGACAGACAGACAGACATACTCTCTCTCTCTCTCTCTCTCTCTCTCTCTCTCTCTCTCTCTCGCCTTTCTCTCTTTCTTTCTTTCTTTCTTTCTTTTTCTTTCTTTCTTTCTTTCTTCTTTCTTTCCATCTCACCCCTCTTTCTATCTTTCTGCTCTCTCTTTCTCTTTGTCTGACTCTGTAACTTGCTCAGTGTCTTATCTTGCTACCATCGTGACCTGACTGTTTTCAGCATGTATATGATCTGTCCACAAACGCGCACAACAAACAGACATTGACATCCAGCAGGAACCTGTTCCACCCAGTTACATGCTCACTGTCGAAAACAAACACGCAAACTAACAAACATATACGCAAACCAACAAACATACAAACAAACAAACAAACACAGATCAAGTCATAAGACCGCCCCTGAAATACGATCTGAATGAGTAAAAGAACAAACAAATAAGAGTCATAATATGGAGAGCAGCAAGACGCAAGAGTGTGGATAATAGGATAGATAGCAACAGCAGCGAAGAGTCAGTGTGTGTGTGTGTGTGGTGTCATTAAGCGGGTTCCTCGTCCTTAACTGGATCAAGGTCTTCAACGTGGTCGGCCACGCTTGGTCCTAAAGTTACTGGAAATTATTTTTAACTGCTGAGCACATCTTTTTTTTTTCTTTTCTTTTTCGGGCATATCATATATTTCAGCACACATAAAAACATGACCCCCAAAGTAATGGCCATTCAAATAGAGATTACCATTAAATTTATGAAAAACTCGATCAAGACTGCCAATGGAAAACGAGTACTCCCCTAACTTTCCCTGGGTAAAAAGTATGTTTTTTTCCCCATTCCCACGCGAACAAAGACAAGAGGAATTGTCAGATTCGGAATTGTTTGATTTGCGGTTTTTGCATGTCTGTGTATTGTTAGCCTACATAGTGAAGTAAAAGAGAAAGGAAGTCAGTTTTCACAGACATTTTTCACACCTTGGGGGAAGGGGGGGGGGATGAGAAGTTGTTATTTCTGTGGACCCTGTCCATTTAATGACAACAGCCACTTTAGGGCAGAAGATCCACTTTAGGACAGTAGATGTTCGCCAAAGAAAACAGTGGCAAGTACCGGCAAGTGTGTGTGTGTGTGTGTGTGTGTGTGTGTGTGTGTGTGTGTGTGTGTGTGTGTGTGTGTGTTGTGGTTACGTGTGTGTGTGTGTGTGTGGTGCGTGCGTGCGTGCGTGTGTGTGTGTGTGTGTGTGTGGTGTGTGTAGTGCAGCATGTCTCTGATAACTCCTGTCATCTACCCCACGGAACAATGCTTGGAAGATGTATTGCAGTTGTACTGGGAACGTGCCTGTGGCTCATACACGTCTATCACACACAGCCACAGACAAAACACGTGTAGGATTACACCGCGCGCGCGCGTGCGCGCACGCACGCACACAGGCACATACACAGAGGCACACACACACACACACACACACACACACACCACACACACACACACACACACACACACACACACACACACACACATTCACATACCGTGCGCGTGCAGAGAGAGAGAGAGAGCGCACACACACACACGCGCACACACACACACACACACACACACACACACACACCCACACACACACACACATAATATCCATGTGCATTATGCATACATCTGTGTGTGTTATAATACTACATAAAATATGATACCCACATGTATGTAATGTAAATACATATCATTCTATAATATATACACTAATTTGCATATATAGTTATGTCAGATTTATCATATAACATATTATATATACCTACATATATAATGTATTGCATATGTCATATAACATCACAACACACAGACACACGCACACAGACAGACACACACACACACACACACACACACACACACACACACACACACACACACACACACACACACACAGGTGTGGGAAGAAAGCAGAAATAAAACAGAAACAGACCGACTGACACACACACACACACACACACACACACACACACACACACACACACACACACACCACACACACACACACACACACACACACACACAGAAAGAAGTGAACAAGACCAACCAAAAAAAACCCCAACCCAACCCCACAACAAAAAAACAACAACAACAAAAACCAACCCACCACAAAACTCCAGAAAGACAAACACAAGCCCTAGCTAGCTAGCTGCCGACGCTAGCAAGGTCGGTGGCCCTTACCCACAGCTGACCTGAGATGGCCAAGTGATGGTTGATCTTGGACGCTGCTTCAAATGACAGGGCTAATTCCCCCTCACACTCCAGCGCCCCTCTCCCTTGCTCAGCCACTGGCATTATTGCCCTCTCATGCCTGCCTTGCTCTTTTAGTCGGCGGCAGTGCAGTCGTACTTTGTGCATGCAATGCTTTCCTACAGGGAAGAGACAACGCTTGTTTTGCTCGCACACGTTGCAAGTAGTAGTATAGGATGGATAAACATGCACGTTTGTGTTTGTTTCTTGTGTTATACAGAGACTTGAATATTCACACACGTGCACTGTCACTTGTGTACAGTTATACAAACGTATGTGCAACGCGCGTATACACACACTCTGGCATGCGTGCATGCCACACTCATACACTCTCTCTCTCTCTCTCTCTCTTTTCTCTCTCTCTCTCTCTCTCTCTCTCTCTCTTCTCTCTCTCTCATCTCTCTCTCTCTCTCTCTCTTCTATTATAAATCCTCCTCATATCACCACTCTTCATCGTCCAATAATAATTTTTTTTTAATGTCTCTGATTCAGTGTCCCAGTTGCTCTAGTCTTACATAGTGACCTCGTCCAAGCTTCCCATCAACATCATTCTGTGCCTGTGGTCAGTTTAAGTCAAAGCCCTCGGGGCTGTACTGAAGGTTCACGGAAGAAGGTCCGGGTGGGTGTCTCACTCAGTCTAGCTCCGTGACTAATCTGTTATTGTTGACCGCAGGGGCATTACATAGTAGATAGTGTCTTGCTCAGAACAGGCTCCACTGAACACCTCCAAAGAAACCCAGCAGTGCTGCGTGGTCCCTCTGGCTGGTGGCCTCGCGGTGACCTCACATAGATAGACTCTTTACGGTCTTCTTACTCTGAGGATGGATCATAATGGAAAAGAGAGGATAAGGCAGGAAAAGTAAGAAAAAAAATAGTGGGTGGCGCTGCTCTTGTGGCGACGCGCTCTCCCTGTAGAGAGCAGCCCAAATTTGACGCAGAGAAATCTGCTGTGCCATAAAGTGGTACGAATTTTTTTTTAATTAAAAAATGAATCTAGGCAGTGCTGGGGTGTGCGGAGAGATTGAAACAAGTAACAGGACAAAAACGTCATAGATGTAAAACAACAAAAAAAACCCACCAATTCGTAGCTCTGCATGTTTTCCAAATTCTGTCAAAAGATTGGGCAGAGAAGCCAGCCTCACACAATTAACTCGCTTTTGCGAAATACGATACTCATTTTGCTGGCAAAACAACATTCTCTCCTCTGATGCTAGCATCGCTGAAAATGCGCATGGCTTTGTACCATGTATTTTCAGATGAAGCAGTGGTCCATAGGGTTCCCAGGCAATGGTGCATTCGACGGCAAAGTGTACTTCACTGAGTGGTGGTATGAAGGACAAATGTCTGCAAAGACGACTGTTTTTGCTTGGGTTCACTTGCACCCAGATTCACTAGACTTAACCTATGTTGACTGTAATGAGAGAGAGATTGACTGTAATGAGAGAGAGAGAGAGAGAGGAGAGAGAGAGAGAGAGAGAGAGAGA
>CM060316.1:19986342-19991807 GCA_030674155.1 Stramonita haemastoma | reverse complement strand
TTTTTGTTTTTTGTTTCTTTTTTCTTTCTTTGTATTTTCCCCCCGGGAAAATGGCCTATCCTCCACTAACGGTTTTTAACATCGCGAAAATTTTTGTGATTCGCAACAAATTTGAGTCTCATCTGAGGACTTGTGGGGAGAAGTGAAGTGGTTTTACGAGTTAACCGGGGGGAAAACCTTTAACGGGTCCCGGTAGTGGTTTGAACAGAGCCTCAACCACCCAAAACGCCCCAACTAGAAGCTATCTGCCCCGCCCTTCCCCCCCTATTTCTTTTTTTTTAAAAATAATTTTTTGGGGAAAACGGAATGGCCAGGGGTCAGAAAAAGGGGGCCTGGGCCATAACGGGAAAAAGGGTTCCAGCCCGGCTTAAGGGGTTTTTTTCGGGGTGGTTTTTTCCCCGGGAAAACTTTGGTAGGATTATTCCACTCCTTTGAAAGCCCCTCTACAAAAAAAACCTTTTCCCCCGTGTGCCACACAACTTTTGTGTGTGGTGGTGTTGGGGTGTGTGTTGGGGGGTGTGTTTGTTTTTTGGTGTTTTTTTGTTTTGTGTGTGAGTGCGTGTGTTTGTGTGGGGTTTGTGTGTTTTCGCGGCGTGTGTGGGCATGTTGTGTGTGTGTGTGTTTTGTTGTGTGTGTGTGTGTGGGGGTTGTGTGTTTTGTTTGTGTGGTTGTTTGTAAAAATGGATGTGCTAAGCATTTAGAAATATTCCAAATTACGTTTGGGTCGGGTTTTGTCCAACCATTTAACGAGGGGGGAACCTTCAGGACACCATCCATACCTGCTTTCCTTGTGCACTATGAAGGTGCAAGCGTTTGTCTTGTTTCGTTTGGGGGAGGAAAGAAAGGGGGGGGGAAAAATGGGGGGGAAGAGGGGTGGAGTGGGGAGGGGGGGGGGTCTAGGGAAGGGAAAAGTTCTGACAGGAAAATTTTTTTTTCCCGGCAGTTTCCGGACATCCGCCCATTCAGAAGAAAAACAAATATCTTTCTTTTCCTTTTTTTTCCCCCTCCTTTTTTTTTTTTTTTTTTTTTTGTTGTTGTTGTCTTTTGGGCTACCCCGCTTTTTGCCACCATGCAAGAGACAGGCTACAAAGGGCCTACTTGAATTTGGGGGGGGGGGGGGGGGGGGGTTCAGTTATTGGAGGGGAAAAAAAAAGGGGGCCAGCAGTTGCAATGGTCTACAAGCAGTGGGAGGGGGGGAGGGAGGCTGGGGGCGGGGGTCCCGGGGAAAAACGCTTGTGGTACCTACGTTGTGGAAATAGGGAAAGGGGTCGGTTCTTTGAAACCAAGCAAAAGACTCAAAAGGTTTTTTCTCCTAGACGCGGGTGCAATGCTAATGCCCCACGTAAAGGAATGAAGGCTGGGCTAGTATTTTTGCGACAGCCTATTATATACTAAGGGCCTATTTTTGGGCCCAAATTGTGGGACTCACTGAAGTTGTTTGAATAAAAACGTAGGGTATTTTGTATTTCTGACTACCTATTATTACTAAGGTCCTACTTGGCCAAACTTTGAGACTCACTAAGCTTATTGGGGGTTTTTTGGGGGGCACCCGTTTATTTGGTACCGTTCTGAACCAAAACCCAATGTAAAGGGTTTAAACACAAGAGAGAGAAGAGAAGAGAGAGAGAGAAGAGAGGAGAGAAAGAAAGAAGAGAAGAGAGAAAAGAGAAGGAGAGAATTGGAATGATTTAAAGTATGGTTGGCCCTTTACAAGCAGATACAAACTTCCAATTACCATCAAAAACGCATGTCTTTTTAAACAAGTTTAAACAAATCATGACATAAATTTCCCAAATCACACCATTGATCAAAAACCCCATATTCTGTACAACCTTTTAAAAAAACCCATATTCCCAGTTAAACATTAACTCTGTTTTCTAATTTTTTAAATGTTTGGGACAAAAGGGCAAATTTCATCACTATTTCTTTTTCGTTAGAATTAATAAGAAAATTTAAAAAAACAGGGGTGTCGAATTTTGCTTGGAATCATTCTTTCTGGATCATTGAAAAATTGGGCACTGAAGCAAAAAGTGGGTTCTGTTTTTTATCCCTCATCAAAAAGGGGCTTTTTGTGTATTATTACTTGGGAAATTGCAGAAAGCTACAATTCAAAGATGACTTCCAATTCTAAATCGTGCCAAACTCTTCTTACAAAAAGGGTTTTTCGTAGCTTAAAATGCACTTTGTAACAATGATTGTTTTAACTATTAAACTTTTTAAAAATCCGATTCTCCAAGGCAGAAAGCCTCTTGTTTGAAACATCCATAAGTCTTTTCTTAAATTCAAATACAAAGATGTAAAAAAAAGAGAGAGAGAGGAAGAGAGAGAGAGAGAGAGAAAAGGGGAAGAGAGAAGAGAGAGAGAGAGAGAGAAAGAGAGAAAAATTTTTTTTTTGCTCTTTTTTTGACATAATGGAACAGCACTTCGGTGCTTTTTTTACATTCATCCCCATGTGCATGCAGTTATGCAGTTTTTTCACAGAGAAGAGAGAGAGAAGGAGAGAAAAAAAAGGAGAGAAAAAGAGAAGAGGAGAGAGAGAGAGAGAGAGAGAGAGCAGCTGTTTACATAATATATTTTTTTCTGCAGACACAAGTGTTGCCCTTCTTTTTTTGGGGGGGTCTAAGGGTATTAAATTTTGGGGGGCTGCTCACTTCGCCCCTTTAACCTAGCCATGATTTTCCCGTGACTCTTTTTCACAGAATCATCCTCTCCCTACTGACGTCTGAACCTTACTTCTGCTTGGGGAAAACATAAATCGCTGTCTTGGGGGGTAAGCCCTAGATTTCACTTTGTGTAAAGCAAACGATCATTTTAAAAGAAGGGAACAGTCCAAAAGAGAGTATTTCTAGGCCATGCAGTCTCAGAGGCCGCACAGAATGAATATCCACATTTTGAGTTTAGCAGTTACTGCTCTGGGTAGGTTTTCAAGATTCTAGAGACGTTGATGAACTGAATTCCTCTGTCAGTCTGAGTTTCCGTTTGGGTTTGTTGGTCGTATTCTCTCTCTCTCTCTCTCTCTCTCTCTCTCTCTCTCTCTCTCTCTCTCTCTCTCTCCTCCTCTCTCTCTCCTCTCTCTCTCTCTCTCTCTCTCTCTCACCACACCAACACATACACACACACACTTACACACACACACACACCACACACACACCACACACACACACACCACACACACACACACTAATAAACTCTACTAAATCAGTACTGGTCGTAATTTTAAACGCCTTATTATATCGATAATACTTTTCATTCATACATGCCAAAAGTAAACTCAAACAAAATTGGCAAGGGTGCTTGTAGAATTTCAATGGTGTATAGATCTACTATGTTTTCAGCTGACTGAGAATCGGACAACTCAAGACAGACAGAAAAATTCCAAACCTGTGTCCAGTGCCGTGTTGATCACGACCTCAAACTGAAGGACTGGCGCAATGAGACACGTGATCTCTTGACCAATTGTGGTGAGGGCAATGGCAGACAAGTCAGTGACCCTTAGGGAAAGAAAGTCTGGTAGCAGTCTTTCTGTCACAAGACACAGGTTACAGAACTTTTACAAAGCCTGAACTTCCCTTCATCCGTCCCTGCAATTACCGCAATGAGATGTCTTTCCTGTCCTGTCTGACAGTTAAACAGGAAAACTTCTTCATCATTGCCGAACGCTCAGACAGCAATTATTGTTGTCTGTCATACGAGCAAAAATGTCTCGCGCTGCCGTTAAGTGTTTAACAAGTCAAGCCCAGCGTATCCAACATCTGCGTGGGAGAGGACCGTTATCTTTGAAGTCTTTCTGGGAGAAAAAGAAAAAAGACAGGAGAATGGACCAAGAAAGCAGAAAACAGCCAAGAAGGAGGTGACAGGATAAAAAGGAGTAAGGTAGAAACAAAGAGAATGACAGAAAAAGGGAATTCCTAGCACAGAATTTCCAGAGGGTGGGGATGCTGTTTATACTTACAGGCCCCTGGTATCTACGGGGGAACAATGCTTGTGGCTTACAGTGTACACTGATGTCACACCATCAATCCTCTGTCCGAAAAGCCCAACATATGTTTGGTCAGTGAAGCCAGTGGTCAGTAGAAAGCTGTTCACATTGTAGTGTGGAGGGTTTTCTTTTATCCATATCTGTGTAGGAATTTCCAGTGCTCACTGAAATGACTTTCAAAAAATTCTGCTATTATTCGTTTGGCTTTTTTTTCTCGTTCTTCTTTAAAGCTGTTACAGTTGTGGGAAGTATTGTCGCAAGACTGTATGCAAAAGTACCTGAAAAATATTGAAGTCAAATGAAAGAAAAATTGCAATTGCCAATGTCAAGCTCTTGCTTGATAGTATTTTTTTAGCTTTTAGTATATTCTATCTCTTTTTCTCTTTTCTTCATTGTTTGTTTCTTTTAGAAAATATATTTTTCTTCGGAATACAATGAACACGTCAAATTACATATGTATTAAACTATATAAAGATATTGGATATAGAGGAACTGCACACTATTATTTTAAATAGACGACATATATTTGAATCTAAACCCATCCAACACCACACTCTCACACCAACACACGCACACACAACACACACACACACACACACACACACACACACACACACACACACACACACACACACACACACTTACACACACACACACACACTTACACACACACAAACACACACACACACACACACACACACACACACACACACACACACACACACACACAGATTAATGTATTGAACAGCTATCGCCCCCCCCCCCCCTCCCTCCCCCCCCCCAAAAAAAACAAAGAAAAGAAATAATGAACTTATTCCGTCATGTAACGTGTTAGACTACATTTACATTAAAAATAAAATAAAAAAAACCCTTCCTGAACCGGAAAAAAAGAAGAAGAAAAACTAAGCCGATATGCTAGAGTTGAACATCAGTGCACCGGAGTCGGGGGTCCTGCAATACCCGTTATAAATCAGCACCTGATTGATTGCAGGGCACAGTTACGGCCAGATCTGTCGGCAGCACCCCCCCCCCCACCCCCCCCCCCTCCTCCTCCTCTTCATTAACGACTTTCACAAGCCTTATTTTCAATGGAAAATCCAGCCTCACTCTCCCATACCCTTTCTCATTATCTCTATATTCTGCCTTTCTGTCCTGCCCTTTGATAACAGTGGCGACGGAGAAGGGATATCATATAAACGATGTATTCAAGATGAAAGGCAGCATGGTTATTTAGGCTCTACAACGGCATTCAGGTTCAGTTTACCTTGGCTGAATACAAGCAGGGTTCCTGTACAAAGACTTTTCCTTTTCAACAGTCTGGATTGACGTTAAATCCTTTCACTTGACGCTTTGTACTTCATGAGAACTTTGCAGTTTCATTTGAGAACTAATTGTGTAAGACTTTCAATGCTGGAGGAGTTCGGTTGTTGTTTTTTTCAAAGATCTTTTTTTTTCTTTGTTTCTTTCTTGGTTAAAACTCTGAGAC
>CM060316.1:19973842-19978842 GCA_030674155.1 Stramonita haemastoma | reverse complement strand
TAAAGGTCTGCGGTTGCATACTAGGCATGATACAGCCAGCGGGAAACGTCGTTAGTTGATGCTTAATTGCCTGCATATGGTCTCACTTTCTTTCTTTCCTTTTATCTTCTTCTCTTTCTGCGTCTATACTTTTCCCTCTTTCCATCTTCTCCTCTTCCCCTCCCTTCTCCCCTCTCTTTGTGTCTGTCTGTTTGTATGCATGTATGTATTATGTATGTATGTACGTATGTCTCTCTCGTCTCTGTCTGTCTGTCTGTCTGTCTCTCGTCTGTCTGCCTCTGTCTCTGTCTCTCTGTCTTCTGTCTGTCTGTCTGTCTGTCTGTCTCTCTCTTCTCTCTCTCTCTCTCTCTCTCTCTCTCTCTCTCCTCTCTCTCTCTCTCTCTCTCTCTCTCTCTCTCTCTCTCCCTCTCTCTGTTATTTTCTTTTTTTTCATTTTCCTTCTTTTCCCATGAGGGCGTAGTGCCAACATGACACTGGCTTATCTAAGTACCTTCAATAACTATCTACTCTCTCTCTCTCTCTCTCTCTCCTCTCTCTCTCTCTCTCTCTCTCTCTCTCTCTCTCTCTCTCTCTCTCTCTCTCTCTCTCTCTCTCTCTCTCTGGTTTTCGCCTGTGTTTCTTTATTTGTCAGTCCCATGCTATGTGACGGGTCACTAGTTCTTCTGTAATATTTCCCTCTCCCCCTTTCCCCCCTCCCCCCCCCCCCCCATGCCCTCTGACCTCTTCGCAGCTTTTAGGTACGTCTTTGCCATTTTCCCTTTGGTTTTGTTGTTGTATGTTGTTGTAATTGTGTTTGGGATTTTGTTGTTTCTTTGTGGGTTTCTTTTGTTTGGTTGTTGTTGGTTTGGGGGTTTGTTTTTTGTTGTTGTTGTTTTTTTGGGGGGTATATAAAGTGGCTTACAAGCCACAATTGTTGATTTCAGTTCAGTTCCTCTTTTGTATGTAAAAAAAAGTTTTCGATGTACATCATTATTATCTCTCAGGTGATTTTCTCGTGGTCTTATTTCAGTTTGATTAACCAGAATTGTATTAGATAAAAACGAAAATAGCAGCAACGCATGAAGTATGACTACCACAAGCGTAAGTTTATTTCTTCCCACGTAATTTGAAAAATAATTAAAAACTTATTAGTGTTAAACAGTGCGATTCTATCGTCCAGTATTTTCCCATATGATTTAAGTGACTATAACAATGCATGGTGTCTGACAGTTTCATCGTGTTCTTATACCATAATTCTAATGGCTAAGAGCTAGTGAAGAAAATTAATAGTTATAGAGTGTAAAAATTAATGGCACTACTACTGCTGCTGCTGCTGCTGCTGCTGCTGCTGCTCTACTAGACTAGCTGCTGCTGCTGCTGCTGCTGCTGCTGCTGCTGCTGCTGCTGCTGCTGCTGCTGCTACTACTACTACTACTACTATTACACTAGCTGCTGCTGCTGCTACTACTCTATACTACTACTACTACCTACTACTACTACTACTACTACTACTACTACTACTACTACTACTACTTACTACTCTACTACTACTACTACTACTACTACTACTTACTACTACTACTACTACTACTACTACTACTACTACTACTACTACTACAACCACTGATCCTCGATAGCTATATATGGCAGATATTTAACAGAGGGCTTGTGGTGAATAGCTCTTAGATGCTAATGTGGTCAGAGTGATGTGCTTGTGATCTGCTGACCCAGGTTCGAATCCCGTTCACGAGAATTTTTCCTCTGGAGTTAACATCAGTGCCGACTCCACTCCCCCCAAAAGTCCTTTGGATGAGTCTATCGACCGAGGTCCCGTGTGCAAACGCACACAGAACATCTTGTGTGTACGTAAAACCTGTTCCGCTTTTTGGAAGAGTAGTCCATTATGCTGGTGGAAACGGATGACAAAATTTACAAAACTGCATACACACGGGGATTAGATGTAAAGAAAAATATAAAAAAGAAAAAGCAAAAAAAGCACATGAGTGATTATTCCATTATCCTCGAAATAAAAGAATAACAATTAATATAAAAAAAAAAACAGCTGGACATGATGCAGATCATGGTATAACAACAAACGATATTAACAGCTGACTGAGTGAGAACTGTGATGGTTTATTCATAGCATTGCTTCTGAATGTCAACAATATTTCTGAATGATTGCACGTAGCAATGATTTGATAGCTGAAAGTGAGAAAAGACTCCTCTAAAAGTGTTATCAGATAATCATTTCTTTTAAGAGATAGGTGGTGGATGTTCCGCGCCTCTGACTCTCTCAACGAAGGCAATGATGGCTGTACGCTGGATGTGCACCACAGGGGACTTCGTGGGGTAATGCCGTGGTGTTGGGATTGGAAGTGAAGAAGCTCTGCTGTGTAGGTATCCAACATTGCCTTCCTTCCTGCTCTCTGACTCCTTGCTGCCTACCAATTTTTCACCTTCACTTTCAAGTCACTCTCCCAAAAGTCCTTCGGATGAGACTTTAAACCGAGGCCCGTGTGTGAACGCACGCAGAACATCTTGGCCACACGTTAAATCCTGTTCCGCTTTTCGTAAGAGTAGGCCATCGTGTGCCGGTGGAACAGATGACAATATTTACAAAACTGCATACACACGGGGACCGGATGAAAAAAAGCACATGATTGCTTATTCTGTTATCCTCGATACAAAAGAATAAATAAAATAAATTGTAAAAATTTTTTAAGTATGTAATACGTGGCAGTTTCAAAATCTGACCATCAATGGAGTGATGTTATAAGTTTCTCACATAGCCATATTATCGTCCAAACGTAATCAAAAACAGATTTGTTTTTTTTACCAATGTTTCAGCTTCGTGTTACGTGTTGTAATACGTGGCAGTTTCAAAATCTGGCCATCAATAGAGTGATATTATAAGCTATTAACATAGCAATTTTATCGTCCAAACGTAATCAAAAAAATGTTGTTGTTGTTGAAAGTTTGGAAATGTCATTCCTGGAATTTAACATCGATTTCACGGTTTGTTCATGTTAGCATTCTCAGTAATTGTACACTTTGTTTTTCATCGCTGATTCGGGTGGTGGCACAGGATATTCCCATGTGCCCACGCCTTTAGCTTTACGTTGCTTCTGCGAAATATTGTCTGGAGGGTGGTGAAACCACAGCTTTTCATTAAACAAGAAATGCCAGCGCTAGCAACAACAAAAAACCCATAAAACAAAAAACAAATAAAAAAGGAAAAAAAAATAGACGACAGTGTGAAACATTTGGCCGTTTCGGTGCAGCGGGAAAGGAAAGTGTTCCATTATTTGATAAAACTCCACCAATTTTGCTTTAAAAAATGATAACCTACACCCAGCAGCGGTCCCCTGTGCCACTTCTCTTCCCTAACGATTCCTAGAGCCCTGAAAATGCAGTGGCATCTCTCCAGACAGGGGGAGACAAACGATAACTCAAGGGAGGGAAATGGGGAACAAGATAAAACCAGTTTGAACTCAGATAAACCAACCACCTTCCGTCTGCTTTTGGTGGTTTTTTGTGTATACTACAGTATTCTCCCCTTTAATTTCTTGTCTTTTGAGGAGAGGGAAAGTTGCTTTTTTGTATGACTTTTTAAAAAACAAAACACGAGAAAAATATTCTCTTTTTTTTCTTTTTTCTTTGTTGTGTGTCTGTGCATGAGTGCGTGCGTGTGCGTGTGTGTATGTGTGTGTGTGTGTGTGTGGCGCGCGCGCGCGCGAGTGTGTGTATAAATGTGCGTGCGCAGTGTCGGTGTATGCGCCGGCATGCTAACATTATCTGTGTATGGGTGTGTGTTGGTTTATAAATACAGCACACAAAAAAGAGCTGTTGTTGTTATTGTTGTTGTTGCTTTTTAGCTTGTTTGCGCGTACAGCAAGCATTCCGGAGCAAGATGACATGAGGCTGGAGAATTTGAGAAGAGGGGAGAAAGAGGAAAAGATCCGCTTTGGCATCAGGAGGGCTTGTAGCTCTAGGTGGAGTGTGCCTGTACTTCTGTTTGTTCTGTACTCTACACTATTTTCACTCACCGTACATGTCTCTGCAGAAATTTGGCCTGGCGGAGAGCACGTCGCCGCAAGAGCAGCGCCACCCATTTTTGATTTAAATGTGTTGTGGATAATCTCGGTAGCGTATCGTGAATTAATAGTTGGAAAAAAAATTCCGATCTCCCAGGTCAACTTCAAGTGCAGACCTACCAATGTCTTCATTCCCTTGGTGTGTACACACATCCAGAAGATAAAAGATATGCACGTTAAAGATCCCTTAATTCATATCAGCATTCGGCGGGTTACGGAAGCACGAACATACCCAGCATACATCCCTAAAGTCGGAATGCGGCTACCTTCATAGAGGGCGAAAACGGTCACATATACAAAATATCACCATTGGGGAACCTCAGAGCTCTAACCGAGGAACAACCAAAAAAAACCCCGAAACAAACAAACACAAAATACCCAACAACATCGACTGGAATCAAGGTTAATATCTATCTTAATTATTATTCCACTTATTATGTGTGTTAGGGTATGGGGGAAAGCAGTTTGGTTCGTTAGAAATAATGAGAATATACTTGTCACTTTCTGGCCCTGTTCTGAGCAAGAACTATTGGTTGGGAGAGGTAGATTTCGTCTTGAAGAAGAAGAAGAGCACAGTGTGTGTGTGTGTGTGTGTGTGTGTGTGTGTGTGTGTGTGTGTGTGTGTCTGTGTGTGTCTGTGTGTGTCTGTGTCTGTGTCTGTGTCTGTTGTCTGAGTGTGTGTGTGTGTCTGTCTTTCAGTCTGTGTGTCTGTGTCTGTGTGTGTGAGTGTGTGTGAGTGAGTGAGTGAGTGGTGAGTGAGTGTGATGTGTGATGTGTGTGTGTGTGTGTGGTGTGTCGTGGTGGTGCCATGTGTGTGTGTGTGTGTGTGTGTGTACGTGTGTGTTGTGGTGTGTGTGTGTGTAAATACACGTGGTTAAGGAAGGGGAAGTTTAACTAGATAAGTCAACCCCACTCTGTGAGTGCCAA
>CM060316.1:19931342-19971342 GCA_030674155.1 Stramonita haemastoma | reverse complement strand
CATTCCCCTGAGAATCCATAGGATGAGACTTCAAACACTAGTGCTTACTCATTATTCTTTAAATATTATTTCAAAGGCAGAACGTACACACACACACACACACACACACACACACACACACACACACACACACACACACACACACACACACACACACACACACACATCCAGTATGCAACTTATGGTGGGCGAAAATTTTTAATAATCATGTGTATAATTTGTTAGGGGCAGTGTTTGGAGTACTTCTGCTTTTTTTCTGATGCTAATTATTTTGCATTCAAACATTTTTCGACGTGGTGGAATGCTCAGACAGGAACTATTGCTGTCTGTCATGTGAGTGAAAATGTGTTGCATCATGTAACTCATACCTGACACGTCCTCAGAGGACCTCAGTCAGACAGTATGGGCCTACTGAAGGCCGGGAGAACGGAGGGAAAAGAGATGTTGGCTTCAGATGTTGAACTACCGACAAAATAGGTTTGGGTAACAAAAGAAAACGGGAAATTTTCCACAATGGGGATGCCGGGGGCCTATCAGTATAAATAGCATCCTCACCTTCTGGAAATTTTGCTTTGGAATTTCATCTTTTCTATCCCTCTCTTTGTTTCTGCCTTGTTCCTTTTTTTCCCGTTACCTCCTTCTTGTCTATTTTCTGCCTTTCTGTTGCATTCTCCTAAGTTGTTTTTTCCAGAAAAGCTTAAAAGATAAGAACCTCCCCCCTCCCCCCGGCCAAAGTTGGATGCACTTGGGCCTGACTTGTCAGGCGCTTAACGGCAGCACAAAGTAGCTATGCTCATATCACCGACAACAGTAGTTGCTTTCTGAGTGTTCGACGACAAAGAAGAAGAAAAAAACTTGAGATCTTGAACTGAAAACTCGACCAAGTCAAGAGCCGGCGCCAAAACTGATTTAAAAACAAAAGTACACCAGGACAAAAGACAGATTTTGGTAGAAAGTCGGTCGTGTCGGCACAGTCTTGCCAAGCACATATGGATTTTAAATGGTCAAGTCTGTTTGTTTGTTTTTCTGGCAGAGCAACGAAGAATGAAGGGTATATATTGGCAGCTGATTCACGCAATATCTTCAGTGAGATTTAAAGAAGAAGGGCGACAAGAAATCAATTTTACACAGTCTTAACTATGTCTCAAATCAGCAATGAGTGAACGAGATCATTTCCTTTTATTGAATGACGTGAATAAGCATGAATATCAGGTTTCTTCTCTCCCCCCCCCCCCCCCCCCCCCCCCCCCCCACCACCAAATCCAACCCTCAAAGAAGACATCCAATCAGTAATATCACAAAAAGAATGTAGATCTATCTAGTACTAAAGAACTTAGAGAGATTTTTTTTTTAAAAGACCTGCTGTCTGCATTCTATGTACTCAAATAACAGCAGAGAAAACACCAAGAATGAGAAGAAACAAACTGCTTTAGGAGGCGAGGAAAATAGCAGAACTCTGTGCTGGCAATGTGTTGGCTACACTCCACCTTTAGCTTCCAGATCATGTAGTATCTTCTATAGAGTGCTAGATCTAGTCGGAAACAAATTTGTGCTGATTTTCACAGATTTTTTCAAGTACTGTACTTGTATGAAAAAATCTACTGTAATACGTGTTTTGGGACTGAAGACATAGCCCAATACCAGCAAGCTGGAAATGGTAATCAAATAAGAATTGTTTGTGTTCCTACAGTGTTGACCTTGCAGATGCATATTGTTGCTAGGAAGCTAGCAAACAACAGAGAATTGAGGGGGTACAGTGTTTGCCGAATATTTCTTTTTAAAACTTCCACCCCATTAAACTTGTGCAAAATCATATGAGTTTGAAGTCAGAAGCTAGACTTTCACCAAAAAAAGAGTTGTATTTTTTCTTTTAATTTCTGTAGATGCCTTAGTACATGCTGTACGAATGCAAGAGTAAAAAACATTTTTTTAAAATATTTTAAAAACCAGAATGAAAAAATACCCCAAAACGTAAAAACCAGGATTCAAATTCTAGATTCAAAATATTCTAGAAACCAGTGTGTAGTGTAGCCTGTATAGCCTGTACAGTCCAACAGACGGTCACGGTGGTCCGTGCAAAGCAAGGCACGTGCTGACAGTGAAGCGGCCCTTTCCGCCCCACTTAGCGCGCTGGAGAAGGGGTATCCGCCACACCGCCACTTCTCAACGCGCCGGGGCCAAGTGGACTGGAGTGTGGTCAAGAGGCCCGATGCTGACCACACTGTACACACAGGGAAAGGGTTGTCCCGTTGACCTGTCCACTTCAGCAGTTCTTCCTTGGCCTTGAGTTAGGAATGACGCAATGGGCAGTGAACTTTTCCTTGACTTCTGTATCCCCTTCTCCCTGTAGTGCCGCCACTCCTGTTGCTGACCTTTGCTGCCAGAGCGTGACCTCTATCTAGGGAGTGATTTAATTCATTGAACACACCAAGCTGATCAGTTTGTTAAGTCTCTGGAACTCGAGGCTAAAGTAATTGCAAAGTTGCTGAGGGGTTTTTGTGTGTGTGTGTGTGTGTGTGTGTGTGTGTGTGTGTGTGTGTGTGTGTGTGTGTGTGTATGTGTGTGTGTGTGTGTGTGTGTGTGTGTGTGTGTGTGTGTGTGTTTTTAAACTTCACTTTGTGCTTCTGGTACGGAGCCAAGCATTAATGTTGTACTGTTTTTGTTGCTTTTTGTTTTGTTTTGTTTCGTTTTCTTGGGTTTTGAGAGAGAGAGAGAGAGAGAGAGAGAGAGAGAGAGAGAGAGAGAGAGAGAGAGAGAGAGAGAGAGAGAGAGAGAGGAGAGAGAGAGAGAGAGAGAGAGGAGTTGTTAATTGTCGTCATTGACGGAGAAGTCAGGTACGTAAGCTGAAAGGTTGGGTGTTATTTTGTGGAACACACACACCCCACACACACACACACACACACACACACACACACACACACACACACACACACACACACACACCACACACACACACACACACACTTACACACTTACACACACACACACACACTTACACACTTACACACACACACACACTTACACACACACACACACACACCATACACACACACACACTACACACACACACACACACAACACACACACACACACACACACACACACACACACATCACACCACACACACACACACACTCACACACAACACACACCACTCACTCACACACACACACACTACACAACTACACACACAACACACCACACACACACACACACACACACACACACACACACACACCACACACACAACACTACACACACACACACACACACACACAACAACACACACACACACACAACACACACCACACCACACACAACACACAACAACATCCCTATCCGAGGCCAAGAAGGGCGCGTCAGCAACAGCTGCTCAGAAGGAAACTGAAAGTGGAGATGGTGATGGGGGGAGGGGGGAGGGAGGGGGTGCTGCTGAAATTGAAAACATTTTTATTCTAATGATTGGGTGTGGCTTAACTTTCAGGGAGGAGTCAAATTGATTCTTACTGCTTCAGAGAGTGAGGGGATATGGAGGAAATGTCTACATGGCTGTTTCACTGTCCATTTACCAAAAACACAAGTTTGCTCTCTGAAATAAAATGAAATACGCTTGTTGGCTTTAGGCTCTTCAGGACTGAAAACTCGCAGAGTTTTCATTAATTTCATTCCATGTTGTTCTAAAGCCCCACCGACCACAGCTGCCATATCATGGCTGTCATCTTATTCAAGTTCCACAACGACGATAGTATCCACTTCAGGTTCAACATCAACCCCATCCTTCAAACATCCACCATCACGAATTCTATGAAGAAAAACAACACCATTATGTCAAAATACCTTAAGTATTCCAATCCTTGAGATAAAAAAATCTAGACTGTGCCGAGGACGCCAGCCATTCTGCTTAATTTTTTTATCCGCAGGTTACAAAAAAGCGTACGAAAAACCACAATGAACACTTCAATGTACAAAAACAATACATTAGAAAATGGCATATGGACAATTAATAATACCGCAAAATGGACATCCAGTGCCTATCCAAGTATTAATGATTTCACTACCTGGTTGCCAAAACAAAACAACACAAGCGAAATGTCGTACAATAAAATAATCACTTTGATTTGCTTGAAAAAATAAAAGAGAGACAGGTGAATGGTTTAGAAGACTGAAAATAGACAAGAGAGATGATAGAAAGGCAATGAAAAATACAGAAACAGTCATTGGGTACCTCAATACTCAGAGGCTGGAGATGCTAAAGGCCATGGCCATTGCGGCAGTTGTTGAGTAGAGTGTTTCCGTGATCAGAATGCAGGATAGGGTTTTACACGTCAGGGAATTGGTTGACCTCTTCCTCAAGCATCACTCTGACAGTGCAAGGAAATCAAGTCGGCCGATTACCTTAATGCTTGTAGGATGCTATTAGTATGCGTAAACTTTACACTTCTCCGACATAGGCCAGTCTTGCAAGTGATTTGGTCAAAAAGAACTAATTAATGAACATTAAAACTAACTTTCCAGAGGGGGCGGGGGGGGGGGGCTGTCAGTATAAATAGTATCCCCACATTCTGGAAATACTGTGCCAGGAATTCCCTCTTTTCTATCCTTCTCTTTGTTTCTGCCTTGTTTCTCTCCCTCTTCCTGTCACCTCCTTCTTTTCTATTTTCCGCCTTCTTGGTCCTGCCTTTCCCCTCCAAAAGGCCTAAAAGATAGTACTTCTCTCTCTACACAAAGTCCGGATGTGCTGGGCCTGACTTGCAGCACTTAACGTAGTACAACACATTTTGGGTCATATACAGACAACAGTAGTTGAAATCAGAGAGTTTGACAAAAAAGAAGACTAACTTGAACCAGGTAGTGCATTCAGAAGAAACGATTGATCACAGAGCAGAAGCCAGTCTGCACCATCAGGATGGTTTGAGTTAGCATGGTGTGTAAAGGAAGCCCCGTCTTTGGGCAAAGTCGTGTTCAGACTCTGTAACAGGTGTGAGGTACAGGGGAAATACTGTTTCTTCTTTGTCGTCGAACGCACAGACAGCAACTACAGTTGTCTGTCATATGAGCGAAAATGCGTTGCGCTGCCGTTAAGCGCCTGACTAGTCGGCCCTGTGGATCTGATTTTGGCTGGGAGAGAACTGTCATCTTTTAAGTCTTTCTGGGTGGGGGAGGGGGGAGGCATGAGAATGGACCAAGACGCCAGATAGTAGACAAGAATGAGTGACTAGAAGAATCAGAAACAAGGCAGAAATAAAGAAAGGGACAGAAAAGAGGGAATCCCTAACACAGAATTTCCAGAAGGTGGAGATATCATTTATTTACATACCTCTGGGATCTCTACGGGGAAATTTTTCTGTATGAGGTAACGGAACAGAAAACATCAAGGCTCAGATTTTTCTAGCTTTTTTTTTTCTTTTTCTTTTTGTTTTTTGTTTTTACTACGAGCAAGGAGTAGATGATCTTGATAATGATGTTGAGGTACAACTTGTTTTCGGACAGCAAGCTGGTTTGATGTTCCTTGTCACGGTATATTCAGACATCAGCTTGATCTTAGTGATAAATTCACCCCTAGATTTCCTCAGCTTGACAAATGCTTGATCCAACCCACGTCCATCAAATAGAAATTACCTGGCTACCTATTTCAAGTCGTCCTACTGACACACATATATGCACATACACACGCGCACATACACGAACAAATAAAAGTGTGTGTGCAGATGCATGCATATATACACACAAACACAAACACACACTCATGCACGTACACGCGCGTGCACGCACACACACACACACACACACAAAACACACACAACAACACACACAACACACACACACACACACACACAACACACACACACACAACACACACAACACACACACACACACACACACACACACACACACACACACACACACACACACACACACACACACACACACACACACACACACACACACACACACACACACACACACACACACACAACACATTAAGATTGTCTATCTAGAAAAATAATAAATTGTAAAAAAAAATTACACGCCGTTTTCATTTGAAAGAAGGCGATAAGGATCAGGTCTGGCGCTTTCATCTTCATGTCTATGATGAACATGTCTGTATAATGTGTTAGAGAAGAGGAGAGAGAGAGAGAGAGAGAGAGAGAGAGAGAGAGAGAGAGAGAGAGAGAGAAGAGAGAGGGGAGAGAGAGAGAGAGAGAGAAGGAAAACAAAACACAAACGAAAAGTTATCATTTTCACATTCTTGTCACATGGATGCGTATTTGATGGAACATTTGCTTCTCTTTTTTCTTCTCTCTCTCTTATCTGTCTCATTATTTGAAATTTATATCTAATCACTGTTTTTGTTTGTTTTTTGTTGTTGTTTTTTTCTTTCTTTTCATTCGTGTTGCTCATACTTTCGTGCTTGCTGTATGTTCTTTGTTGTTTTTATTGTTGTTTGTTTTGGCATATTTTTCTCCTTTGTCCTCTTCTCCTTTCCTGAATAGACAGAATTTGAAAGAGAGCAACGTGTGTGTGTGTGTGTGTGTGTGTGTGTGTGTGTGTGTGTGTGCGTGTGTGTGTTGTGTGTGTGTGTGTGTGTGGTGGTGTGTGTGTGTGTGTGTGTGTGTGTGTGTGTGTGTGTGTGAACAACCAAACCGAGCAATCAGCCCAACTTTTTAAAAGTCAAGAGACAAAGAATGGAAATGACTGATTTTACATCAGCTTTTGCAAGGAAAGAGAAAGAGAGAGAGAGAGAGAGAGAGAGAGAGAGAGAGAGAGAGAGAGAGAGAGAGAGAGAGAGAGAGAGAGAGAGAGAGAGAGAGAGATTAAAAAAAAAAGAAAGAGAAGGAGAGAGAGAGTCTATCTTGGTTATGACTTAAGTGCATAAAATCACTGGACTTTTATCTTTTGCTTATACATTACTTTGCCTGCCCCCCCCCCCCCCCCCCCAAAAAAAAAAAAAGAAGAATGTAGTTTTACTTTGCTGTAAAGGTGTCAAATTACACTCAGTCTTCATACCCGCAGAACATCTTGCGCACACGTTAAATCCTGTTCCGCTTTTCGTAAGAGTAGGCCATCGTGTGCCGGTGGGAACAGATGACATTTACAAAACTGCATACACACGGGGACCGGATGTATAAAAAAAAGCATATGTTTGCTTATTCCATTATCCTCGATATAAGAAATAAATAAATAAAATAAATAAATAAATACCCTGTAGCCCGTGTCTTCCATCTTACATTTGCACTGTACTGGTACACGGCAGTTCCAGAGTGGAAGTGCTTCTCATGATGTTAGGCTACATCATCATCATCATCACCACCATCATCATCATCGTCAGCCGGTACTGATGGTGATAGACTGTTTCCATGGCAGTGTGCCAAGTTCTTCTCCTATCTGTCTGAGGCGAGGACCAGTTGTTGGCGCTGTATCTAGAACATCTTAATGTAGAATGGGGATAGCTTTTAAAGTCTGATTGGCGAGTATGTGTGTGTGTAATGTAGTGTAGTGTAGTGTAGTGAAGTTGTTGTGTGTGTGTGTGTGTGTGTGTGTGTGTGTGTGCGCGCGCGCGCGCGCAGTGTGGTGTAGTGTAGTGTAGTGTAGTGTAGTGTAGTGTAGTGCAGTGTGTGTTTGTGTGTGTGTGTGGCTATTTTTTTTTTTTTTTTGATTCTTGTATTTTATTCTGTTCTTTTATTTCGAGGATAATGGAATAGCAATCATTTGTTTTAACATCCAGCCAGTCCCCGTGCTCTGTGTGTGTGTGTGTGTGTTGTGTGTGTGTGTGTGTGTGTGTGTGTGTGTGTGTGTGCAGTAGTGGTAGGGGAAAGGATAGGTTGTCTTTCTTGTTTCTTTTTTTCTAGCGATGCTATTCACGTGTTACTCGTCCTGACCTCAACACAGGCATGCGTATCCTATGACGGCATGGGAGCTAACTGTCCTGAAACCTGCAGGGAGTTATCTGTCTACCATAAAATTACCAGCCCTGCAAGCTTAAGTGATGTTATTGGGTTTCTGATTTTTTTTCTCGTTTGTATAGTAGCCTACCTAGTCTACAGCTCCGAGGTTCACCAATGGTGAAAAATTTTGCATATGCGATCGTTTTTGTCAGCCATGAAGGTAGTCACATTCCGACTTCCAGGATATATGCTGGCGGTATGCTCGTGTTTCCGTAACCCACCAAACGCTGACATAAATTACGGATCTTTAATGGGCATATTGGATCCTCTGCATGTGCATAAACACGAAGGGAAGTAGGGCACTGGCAGATCTGTGCTTGAAGTTGACATACGAGATAGTAAAAGTCTCCACACGTAATTCACCAGACTCTGCCGCCGAGATTCAAACCTACTACTTCATGGATCCGTGGGATTGAAGTCGAACAGTCTTAAGCACTCGGCTATAGTGTCCATTGGTACTTTTTTTTTTTTGTATTCTTTTATATCGAGGATAATGGAATAAGCACTCATATGCTTTTTTACATCCAGTCCCCGTGTGTATGCAGTTTTTGTAAATCGTATCATCTGTTCCCACCGGCACACGATGGCCTACTCTTACAAAAAGCGGAACAGGATTTAACGTGTGCGCAACATGTTCTGCGTGCGTTCGCACACGGGGCCTCCGTTTTAAGTCTCACCCGAAGGACTGTTGGGGAGAGTGGAGTCAGCACTGATGTGATCAAGCGAACGCGGGACCGCACTGCCCGCATCTGCTCCAGAAGACAAAGATAACAGCGAGGTCAGCCAAAGGGTCCAACAACTACTAAGCCATCCTTCAATTTGCCGGCTGAGGAATGTGACGTAAGGGGGCCAGAGGTATGAAAGCGAAGGAAACCAACACCAGTCACCTTGAGACAAGGGCAGAAGGGCTACATCCTTCGTTTTCTAGCTATGTTCTCCATTCAACAAGGGCTGGATGATAAAAAGAAGTATGTGAATACTTACTCTGTTACCCTTGAAAAAAAAGATTATTCATTCTTCATTATCTAGTCACATTCTTCATTATCTAACTATATGATTTGTTATCTAAGTATAAAAAAGACACAATCTTCATCATCCCATAAAAAGCAGTTGCAGAATGTAATACTGACAACTGCGGGGTAAATATCATAGATTAGAACGCACACACACGAATAACCTTTTGACCAATATTCTTTTAAACATGTCAGAGCAATCTCAAACCATTTTTTTAAAGCCACCCCCCCCCCCCCCCCCCCCCGTGCACACACACACACGCGCACACACAATAACCCACGCAATAACACAAACCACACACGCACACACACACACACACACACACACACACACACACACACACACACACACACACACACACACACACACACACACACACACAGTCCTTCGGATGAGACTATAAACCGAGGTCCCGAATGCCAACATACGCAAAACATCTTGTACACACGTTAAAACCCGTTACGCTTTTCGAAAGAGTAGGCCATTGTGTGCAGATGGAAACGTATGACAAAATTTACAAAACTGCATACACATGGAGACTGGATGTAAAAAAAAAAAAAGCACCTGAGTGTTATTCCATTATCCTGGAAATAAAAGAATAAAACAAAACAAAACAAACATAGTAAAGCGAAAGAAAAGAAAAACTTCCTCAAAGAAAACGAACTGTGCACAGGTCTCTTCCTGAAGTGAAGTTGAAATTGAAACAGATGGAAACATGCCTGTCTTCCTCTTTCAAATTGAAACGATGTGAACATGCTGTCTTCCTGTAATACAGTTTCAAATGAAACAGATGTGAACATTGCCTGTCTTCCTGTAAGTGCAGTTTGAAATTGAAACAGATGTGAACATTGAGTCTTCCTGTAAGTCAATTTCAAATTAAACAGATGTGGAATTGCCTGTCTTCTTTTAGTGCAGTTTGAAATTGAAACAGAGTGGGAACATTAATGTCTTCCTAATGCTCAGGTAGCCTGTTTTTGAAGAATTGAAACAGGTGGGAACATTAATGTCTTCCTCTCAGTGAAGTTTGAAATTGAAACAGAGTGAGAACATTAATGTTTCCTCTCAGTGCAGTTTGAAATTGAAACAGAGTGGGAATATTAATGTCTTCCTCTCAGTGCAGTTTCAAATTGAAACAGAGTGGGAACATTGCCCCAATTTGGGGGCAGGTCAGGTGTTCAGTGTGGGTGGCATGCTTGTCCATGTTACCTGCAGCTACACATAATTATAAAACTCTGCTGACAATGTACCCTACAGGTTAGAGATGAAAGCTCCTAAGTTCAAACTGTGATTTTCTGTTAATTTGTGTAATTATGATGGCACTTCAGCATAATTGTAAGTACATTAGAGTACAATCATGTACATCACATCCCCCCTCTCTCTGTCTGTCTGTCTGTCTGTCTGTCTGTCTGTCTGTCTCTTCTTCTTCTGTCTTCTCTCTCTCTCTCTCTCCTCTCTCTTCTCTCTCTCTCTCTCTCTCTCTCTCTCTCTCTCTCTCTCTCTCTCTCTCTCTCTCTCTCTTCTGTGTGCGCGTGTGTGTGCGCGCGCGTGCGCGCACGTGCGTGCCTGCGTGTGTGTATCTCAATGGTGGCATGAAAGAATAAAAGAGATGATTTTTCGAGAAGTAGAGACACCAGCAATATAGAAATACCAGCTGTATCTGAAAAACAAGAAACAAAAAACAAAACAACCCCCCCCCCCCCCCCCCCCCAAAAAAAAAAAAACCGAAGAAAACCCAACAAAAGCCCGTGGTTCCCCTTGTGGCAGTATTTTTTTCCGGGTGGGCAAAAAAGTGGAAAAGGGATCCACGTACAGAACACGAGCGAGTGCAAAACCTGAATGTTAAAGAAAGCAGAACTCTTTTCTCCTTACCCATTCACTTTAGGCTACCCCCCGTGGGTGCGTATTGTAGACTGTGTCCTAGTTCCATCCGACCCTGTTTCAGAAGAGTATGGAAATAAAGAATTGGGGTAGGAGGGCGCGGGGAGAAAAAGATAGAGAGGGGGGGGGGAGAGGGAGAAGAAAGAGAGAGAGAGAGAGAGAGAGAGAGGGGGGGGGGGGAGAGAGAGAGAGAGGGGGGGATGAGAGGGAAGAGAGAGAGAGTTAAGGAGAGAGAGGGAGGAGAGAGAGTAAGAGAGAGAGAGATGGATCGAGAGAGAGACGGAGAGAGAGAGAGATAGAGAGAGAGAGATGGATCGGAGAGAGAGACGGAGAGAGAGAGAGAGGCAGAGAGAGAGAGGAAGAGAGAGAGAGTTAAGAGAGAGAGAGATAGAGAGAGAGAGTTAGAGAGAGAGTTAAGAAGGAGGAGAGATAGAGAGAGAGAGAGAGAGAAGAGAGGAGAGAGAGAGAGATGGACGGAGAGAGGTATGAACGAGGAGAGAGAAGAGAGAAGATGAGAGATGAGAGAGACAGAGCAGAGATAAGAGAAGCGATGTGACGAGAGAGAGAAGAGAGCATGAGAAAAAGAGAAGAGAAGAGTTGGAAGAGATGAAGAGAGATGTGAGAGAGTATGAAAAGAGACAGAGAGAAGACAGATGAAAAGACGGGAAGTGAGAGATTGGGAGGGTGTTAACCTAAGAAAAAATTGATATGCCTCGTTCTCCTCCCACACCAACCCATCCACAGCCAGTTTCAGACTTCCCCTAGAAAAAAAGACAATCTCCAATATAACTCGTGGTGTTATTTAACAGGAAAGACAACTGAAAACGGTAATCAATATTTAGCATATATCATACCTCCCCCCCCCCCAATATTCAACTTTCCCCAATGTTCAACTTTCAATATCCTTCCCCAATATTCAACTTTCCCCAATTTCAACTTTCCCAATATTCAACTCTTCCCAATATTCAGATTTCCCCTGTACTCAAACTTCCATCTCAGTGATATACTCTTCTCTCTTTGAAGATATTCCTAAGTGCAGTGACGTCTGAGAAGAGTGTAGCCACTCACCTTTGAGAGGGTGATCTTGAAATAAATAATTATCAACAGTATTTCAGCTGAAACGTGTCATGTCTACCAGATGCATAACTTGAAAAGCTGAGCATATTATCATTCCTGTTGAGCGCACTTAACTCCTTTGGCTCTTTTGTATATATGTGAACACTGTAACTTTCTGAATAATATGTTTCTTAAAGCAAATTGATATAGCTGATAAACTTAAAATACACCCCCAGTGTTGGCGTATATACCTTGTTACGTTTCTTAACATGAATATCTCTTTAAAAAAGAAAAAAAGGAATGTTAAGATTGGCAATACCACTGAAACAACACAGAGAAAACAGTGTATGCAGCAAAATAACCCAGTGTACAATTCATTTAGCATAGGAGCAAACGTCAAATGATTGTCAAATCTCTCGGAAAAACATTCTGTAAAATACAAAGTGATTAATTGTGAGACAATGAAAACAAAAAAAGGACATTTTTGAATAAAGAAATAAAGAGAGGGAAGGAGTGTGATAATAATTGCTGATGGTAATTCCTTTTTTCCAAAACTAACTTTGACACACACAAGAGAGACAGAGACACAGAGAGAGACAGAGACAGAGAGCAATAAATAACGAAAAAAGTTTATTGTTGCAAACTTAAAGCCATACAGCAAAATGGCCATGGCAAAGCCATGTATTGACATAGAAAACTATAGCAATGGCGCGTGCGTGCGTGCGTATGTGTGTGAGGAGAGAGCGAGAGAGAGGGGGGGGGGAGGTGGTAGTGATGATGGTTGGCGATAGCCATTTTCCTTTCGAAGGGTAATAGGTAGGTTGGTGGGTTTTTTTCAGCTTAACATAAATAGAAACAACAGCTTGCAAATACTTGAGAGCAACAAACAACACACAACAACAACAGGAAGCACAAAAACCACTCTATAAACGCAACATGCAATCTGCATGATCTACACTCATTAGCACCTTAGCTTCATCAAGAACAAGGATGATATAATGATGAAACCTTTACAGGCGGCTGTCACTAATTACAGGATTATAATGCAATCTGGTTCCGCCTATCTGGCAAGCACTCGTAGCATCCCCCCCTTGCTGTATCTGTTTGGGGCTGTTTTTGCCTGAATCAAACCCAGATGATCTCCTAAACTGCGGTGCCACTAGGCCCTTACTAGCACTGCTTCCTGTCCCGTGGCATGCATGCTGCTAGGGTGATCTCAGGCTGTTGTGCCCGTGCAATTGCTTCCGACGTGCGTGGGTACAGGAGAGAGAGAGAGGGGGGGGGGGGTGAGAGGAGAGAGGAGAGGAGAGAGAGAGTGAGAGAGAGAGAGAGAGAGAGAGAGAGAGAGAGAGAGAAAGTGCGTTGTGTGTGTGTGTGTGTGTGTGTGTGTGTGTGTGTGTGTGTGTGTGTGTGTGGTGTGTGTGTTGGTGTGTGTGTGTGTGTGTGTGTGTGTGTGTGTGTATAAATTAAGTTTAAGTCGAAATTTTATTTCCAGATGGTACATTGAGTAAGCAATAAATTTGCTGTTTTTCCGTCAAGTCATCCATCTAGCAAAAACAAACCCACCCTAAAAATCCACTTAGACGAAAAACAAACAAAAATGAAGCAGCAACCAAACAAGTGTGTGTGTGCGCGCGCGCTCGCGCGTGTGTATGTGTGTGTGTGTCTGTCTGTGTGTGTGTCTGTGTGTCGTGTGTGTGTTGTGTGTGTGTTGTGTGTGTGTATGTTGTGTGTGTGTGTGTGTTGTGTGTGGTGCTGTGGTGTCTGTGTGTATATATGTGTGTGTGTGTGTGTGTGTGTGTGTGTGTGTGTTGTGTGTGTGTGTGTGTGTGTGTTGTGTGTGGACGATATACATCAGGCAATGAAATCAATCTTACCATCTTCTACTGTGCATGGAGTTACATTTTCTGAACCCGGAGATCTGGTTTAAAGACTAAATCGATTTTGCATGTTAAAATAGAAACAGGTACAGCCTGACATGACATGACTCACATATTTACAAACAGACAGGCACATAGACAGACAGACAGACAGACAGACAGACAGACAGACACGCATACACATACATACATACATATCATACATAATACTACATACATACATACATACATACTACATACATACATACAGACAGACAGACAGACAGACAGACAGACAGACAGTATATATATAATATATATAATATATATTATATATAATATATTATATATATATATATTTATATTATATATATATATATATATATAATTATAAATTTTCTCTGTGTGTGTGTTTATCATTTTTTTCATACAGACATACATACACACACACGTGCATCGCGCGCGCGTGTGTGTATGTGTGTGTGTGCGCGCGCGCACGGGCGCGGGCGCGTGAGCGCATGGCGCTGATCAAACACTTATGTTTCCTTCCTCCTGATAATGGCTGTCGCCACGGTTCGGGGAAAATGTTGATGTCTGCTTATTAGAATTAGTCTCCATCCGAAATGGCATGATGGAGAATTCAGAAGGGGCGTGTTGAGTGTCTGGAGCCATCAGAGAACAAGCTGAACTTCTGTGGAAGTGCTGAATAGAATAGACGGCTTATGGGCTCACGTGTCTTGTGTCCTTAGATGGACTCCTTGTCGCTAATTGGATTAAGGCGTTCAGATGTGTGAACCCGGTCCAAATACAACTGGAAATTATTTTGAAACTAATTAGCATGCACATCGTTTTGTTGTGTGTTTTTTTAATCAACAAATAGCAAAAAACATAACCCAAAATAACGGCAACAAGAATATATCAGATAAAGAAAAGCTAGGTCGAGATTGCTAACATGAAACAATCATTCCCTCAGCAAATATTATAGCACGCACTATTCCACCGGAAGTTTCCACAGGAAGTTTCTAGACTGTGGAGGTGGGGGGGGGTGTAGTTCTTATCTATGTTGAGCCTGTTCCACTGTAGGACAATCATCACTTCACGACACAACGCGTGTAATGTATATCTCTGACGCTATCTATCTTTCGTTAGCTGCGGGGGAAAAGCATATAACGTATATTGCAGCTGCCACAGGCTGTCAGCACTATTGGGAGATGGAAAAGTGCACAGGCTTCCGCCTGGGGCTGTCTCCTTCTTCTTGTCTGTTTTTCTAGTCCAGTTTTCTTTTTTTTTCCATTTATTATTTCGGTGTGTTTGGTCCGCGACGGGAAAAATAAACTCTTAACAATAAAGAAGCCCCCCCCCCCCCTCTCTCTCTCTCTCTCTCTCTCTCTCTCTCTCTCTCTCTCTCTCTCTCTCTCTCTTTCTTTCTTTCTTTCTTTCTTTCTTTCTCTTTCTCTCTCAGTTTCACACTCAGCAGTTGTTGTTGTCAGTAAGTGAGAGGGAGGAGGGAACAAAACCTCCGTGGGAGAAATGTGGGTGGTCGGGATGTGTGATATTATGATCATTAAATTTGATATCAGGGAAAGTTTGATCAGTCCGGGAAACTCCTCACTGCACCGAACTGGTGCCAAAAGGAAAGAGAGAAGTAGAGGGACTAGTCCCTCCTGCAGAATTTGGGACTGGTGATGAGAAAACTGAAGTTACAAACGTTTTAGGACCAGACAATATCAATATAAAAAGTCTGTCTTATAGAATCCATAACAAACAACCCAACGCCCCCCACCTCAACAAAAGTCGTTGCAGTACTTATTTACCAAACAAAAAAGGGAGTAATATGCAAGTCAGCATTTTACTCCTTGGTTTAGTGTCTAGTCTATTCACTAACCAGATGATTTAGATAGGCAAACTTTCATACTACAGCTAACAAAGGAGAGGGAAATTCCAGTGCCCTTTGAAAGACGAATAGTAACCTCCCATGTAGAATGATATAGGACTCCAGCAATTGATTTGAAAGATAATGCGAGAGGCAAACAATACACTCTGACGTCTACGTACTTTCAAAAAGGCATTCCATGACCTATGTGGTCGTATGGGAGCGAGGCATCAGAGACCTCAGCTTCTCTAAGGACCAGCATATTGAGGGTGGCCCCATCTCCTCTCCCTCGCTGCTTTACCTGCCCTTACCCTAAAGAGGGAAGGTACCCATTGAACAGTTGGGTGAACTGGGGGACTGTACTGAAGCCAAGACGCGCAAACGGTCACCCATCCAATTGGTAACCACGTTCGATGCTGCTTAACCTTAGCTTGGGGAAGCTAGTGCTGTCACCATGAGCTATCCCGCCCCCGTACTTTGAACTTGTGTAATTTCCTTCTTTGTATACAAGCCTTTATGAAAAGGATAATCAAGGTATAAATGCTGGACAATAATAGAATGAGAACATGAGCATGTCACATTGGAGTCTATCAATCCTCATTTCTCGTCAGATAATTATTGTCTCCATTTAGCAAATTTTTTTTGTTGCCTCAGCTCCGTGGGTCAGCAATGGTAAAATGTTTGCAAAGGCGGCCATTTTGGTCAACCACTAGATCTATTTAGTTAATAAAAACAGGGAGGCAGAATGCTGTGACCATTAATTGTAACCATACTTTTCATAGTTTGCACTGTAGGCGTGTTGCGAGAAAGAAAAATCGTTTTAAGTTTGGGTTATGTCTGTACTAAACCTTGCTGACTGGCATAATACAAGGGAAGTATGCTTCTAGTGGACGGTGGCAGGATTGTTAAGACGTTCGCCTGCCAATATGTAAACCGTGAGTTTCTGGGTTCGTACCCAGCCTCGCCCTTTCTTCCTAGTTTGACGAAAAATTCGAACTGAATGTCAAAGTCATTCGGATGAGACTATAAACCAAGGCCCCGTGTGCGAACGCACGCAGATCATCTTGCGCACACGTCAAAACCCCGTTCCACCTTTCGGAAGAGCAGGCCATCGTGTGCCGGTAGGAACGGATGACAAAATTATATTTAAAAAAAAAAAACAGCATGCACACAGGTGTCGTGTTTAGACACCATCCCTGAGGAAAAATCGGGGGGTTGGAGTCCCAGAGCGGCTCGGGGCTATATATGGCAACGTTCCCGTGGCTCCTGCGACGGTACTGGAACCATTCGTATCGGTCATTGCCTTTCCAATGGATCATTCAAGTGCCGTGGAGAGGGGGGTCTGCTGCATGGGTAACAGCTTGCCCTCCATACTTACCTACCCAGGCTTTGCGCTCTAAAGACTAGAGCGCAAAATCCATAGTCTTCCGAGACTGATGGGTGCCTATTACTACTATGCTTCTAGTTTGACTGAAATTACGGCGTATGTGCAACAATGCCGCAAAACTCAATCTGTTTATTGCATTTTGTTTATTGAGCCAATCAACACTTATTATTTTTATATTGCTCCTCACTCACTAACTGTGTAGTGATATCAGGGGGAGGCAACAGACTTTTTAGGAGGGATCCCCACTCCGACTCCTGCAAAGCGGCTGTCAAAACTTGTTGATGATTTATTAGAGTCCCAGGGAAGTGCTTCGAGTTAGGGACTGTGGCAGTAGGTCATCCCACTTCGGCGCCTCCGGCCACCCCCAAAAATTGCACAATTCTTTAAAGCAACGGGGCCAGAACCGCGCAAGCACTAGAGTGCTGCACGAACCCAAGCTCACGACATAACATGGCTGCCAAAACACCAGTGCTTTCCCTTTTATAATTCCCCTGTCCACCCAAGTCTCCAGTCCAGTACTTAACACAGTTGGCCTAAAACGTGAAATTCTTTACTTTTTTGCTTGATTCACGCATGCTTCAATATTTTGCGATCTTTATTTTTCGTTGGTGCAGTTTAACACTATCATTTCGCAAGAGGCTGGTGATGCTGTTTCTCTAGAAAAACAAAGAAGAGCGGCATGTCTCTATGTTTACAACATTTGGGTTTTCCCATGATTTTTACGCCCCTCCCTCCCTCAGCAAGAGAGAGAGAGAGAGAGAGAGAGAGAGAGAGAGAGAGAGAGAGCATAAAACTCTCTAAACCAATAATCAATTAGGGCACAACGTGACAGCCAAACAGCCCTGCTGCCAAAGTTAACAGGGGTGTGGGCCATGCCAAACTGGCTGTGCATAATAAAGCTGGAACAAGCAAGCAGAGAGAGAGAGAGACAGAAGCTGACATTGAACAGCATGCTAACCATGTTTTCCCTCTCCTTGCCAGGGGTCGGAAAGTGGACCTGGGCAAAGCTCATTGGAAAAGAGCTTGTCAGAAGCACTTTTGATGGATAAATACTTCCACACACGTCTGCTGAAAATACATACCTGCAAATTGCTCTGTCTTGTCTGTCTGTCTGTCTGTCTGTCTGTCTGTCTGTCTGTCTGTCTGTCTGTCTGTCTCTCTCTCTCTCTCTCTCTCTCTCTCTCTCTCTCTCTCTCTCTCTCTCTCTCTCTCTCTCTCTCTCTCTCTCTCTCTCTCTCTCTCTCTCATACCCTAGACTGTCGGCCCGTCCATTCTTTGTTCTCTCTCTCTAAGCTCCTTCGAGCATCCTAATCCATCTTTCCTCTCAGCTTCTTTTCTCCTCCTTCGAGCTTCGTTTCATAACCATCGTTTGAAAATCTTTGTTTCATAACATTCGTTTCATAAGCTATAGGGCCTATCTGATCAAAGCCTCAGCCACCCCAGTGCTTCAGTGTACAGCTGAAGGGTCCACAAGATGTGATGGTAATTGGCGCCTGTGTGTGTGGAAAATGAGGCATGAGACCCATCAAACAGAAGAACCAGAGAGCGTCTGCTACCATGTAGAGAGACCCTATCACGCTTTCATCTTCCATTTTCGAAGTTCAGGCGGACGTTCGTTTAGTGCAGTAGCACTGTTGTACCTGAGTACGTGAGAGCTCTGACAGACTTGAACCTGGGACTGAAGTTGGATGGGTGCTCACAAACACCCACGTATACGTACCCCATGCCACCCCATTCTTCCCCATCCCACCCCACTACAAACATGTGTGCAGACTAGGCTAGGTAGATCAGTTTGAACCTTTTTCTCAGCTTGCTGTGTGTTTCCTCCATTATTGTAATATCATCAACGAAGTGAAGGCTTATCAGTTATCAGTGCGTGCGCGCGCGCGTGTGTGTGTGTGTGAAGAGAGAGAGGGGGGGGTAGAGAGAGACAGACAGAGAGAGAGACAGAGAAACAGAGAGAGACAGAGAGAGACAGAGAGAGTGTGTGTTCTTAAGAACAATACTCTGTGTGTGTGTGTGTGTGTGTGTGTGTGTGTGTGTGTGTGTGTGTGTGTGGTGTGTGTGTGTGTGTGTGTCCTACATTAGCTAAGAAAAAAGCCAACGACACAAGAGAGAGAGAGAGAGAGAGAGAGAGAGAGAGGAGAGAGAGAGAGAGAGAGAGAGAGAGAGAGTGTTTTGCTTTATTAAGTACGTGACCGGTTCCTCAGACTAAGAGCTTTTAGCTGTTGTGAGCGTGTTGTAATTTATGTCTTGGCTCAAATGAGAACAGACAGTTAAAAGCACTTCTTCCCAAAGCCGAAGAGGTTCCATGTCAGCCTCAAGAAAGTTTCGGTTGGTGTTATTGCAGGGAAATGAGGATTTGCGCTTAAAAAACCCTCTTCGAAAAGTAGGTCAGTTATCAGCCTCACTTGGCTGGCTGAAAATATCCATTACCTTCCCAAAGTCGGAATGTGGCTACCTTCATGGTGGCCAAAATGGTCGCACACACAAAATCTCGCCATTGGTGAACCTCGGAGGTCTAACGGAGAGACACAAAAAATCCAACAAATCTTCCGTTTATTCATGATGTTTTCAAAGCGAAAAAGCAGGTATGATCAAGTGTGCACCAATGTTTCAGTAACACAATGTAGTATGCCTATCGATTCAGGTAACACACAGAATGCTAATTATCTGTTTCTTTCGTTGACCCTAATGTTTCATGTTCATTGTCTTTAAATAATCACATAAATCATCTTTTCTACTTTAACTGTCAGGAGGTATGAACACATTTTGATTTTTTGGTAATTCATTTTTTTCCTGTGAAATATCTTCTCCCTTTTTAAACCACCCGTAAGTTCATCGTGCCGCCGCTGTGGCCTAGTGGTTAGGGTGTTGTACTCGTAATCTAAAGGTTGCGGGTTCGATCCCAGCTATTCCGCTATGGCGTTGTGCCCTTGGAAAAGGCACTTTACGGCTATTTTCTCACCCCACCCAGGTGTAAAAGGGGTACCAACCTTGTGTTGGGGGTTAATCCTGCGATAGACTGGCGTCCTATCCAGGGGGGAGTCTATGACTCTCAGTCGCTTAACGCCACAGAAACCGGGATAAGCACCGGCCTGATGAGCCTTATGGCTCGGGACAGACTAACTTAACTTAAAGTTCATCGTTCCACTTCGCACAGCGGTTAAGTTTTTATCACCATCAGAAGGTAGTATAAAGACCACACACACACACACACACACACACACACACACACACCACACACACACACACACCACACACACACACACACACACACAACACACACACACGTGCGAGCATATTTATATTTCTTTTCTACCTGGTGTATGTTTTTGTTGATAAAAAGTCTGATGACTACAACTTTTTCCCAAGATTGTTGTTGGCTACAAGTTAGTTAGTTAAAAGTTAAAGTCTGTCCCGAGCCTAAGGCTCATCAGGCCGGTGCTTATCCCGGTTTCTGTGGCGTTTAAGCGACTGAGAGTCATAGACTCCCCCCCTGGATAGGACGCCAGTCTATCGCAGGGTTAACCCCCAACACAAGGTTGGTACCCCTTTTACACCTGGGTGGGGTGAGAAAATAGCCGTAAAGTGCTTTTCCAAGGGCACAACGCCATAGCCGAAAGCTGGGATCGAACCCGCAACCTTTAGATTACGAGTCCAGCGCCCTAACCACCAGACTACAGCGGCGGCCTGTTGGCTACAAACAAACCAAAAAAAATTAAGATGGTTCTGAGGGGAACAAATTGCTTATCTAACTCCCCTTTTGTTGAAAATTCTTTAAAACTCTAAAACAACTTTCCAATACGCCTTCAAGCATCTGTTGGGAAATCTTATAACTCGTGTACTTTTTGTGGCATCCTCGACGTCATCGTTTTAGACCCTGGGTGTTTTCTTTTTGGGATTGCCAAGTAAATGTTAATGTTGTTATTGTTTCTCTTTTACTTGCTTTTTTCTTGTGCACTCTCTCTCTCTCTCTCTCTCTCTCTCTCTCTCTCTCTCTCTCTCTCTCTCTCTCTCTCTCTCTCTCTCTCTCTCTCTCTCTCTCTCTCTCTCTCTCTCTCCCTCCCTCTCTCTCTCTCTCTCTGTTTCTGTCTCTTTCTATCTGTCTGTCTATCTGTCTCTCTGTTTCTGTCAGTTTCTGTCTGTCTGTCTGTCTGTCTGTCTGTCTGTGTCTGTCTGTCTGTTTGTCTGTCTGTCTGTCTGTCTGTCTGTCTGTCTGTCTGTCTGTCTGTCTGTCTCTCTCTCTCTCTCTCTCTCTTCTCTCTCTCTCTCTCTCTCTCTCTCTCTCTCTCTCTCTCTCTCCTCTCTCTCTCTCTCTCTCTCTCTCTCTCTCTCTCTCTCTCTCTCTCTCTCTCTGTCTGTGTGAGTGTGTGCGTGCGTGCGCCGGGTGCGCGCCCGCGCGCGCGCGCGCGCGCGCGCGTGTGTGTGTGTGTGTGTGTGTGTGTGTGTGTGTGTGTGTGTGTGTGTGTGTGTGTGTGTGTGTGCGCGCGCAAATAGAGTGAATCAACCAGTCCTGGGTTACTTTAACTAACCCTGTATGTGTTATGTGTGTGTGTGTGTGTGTTTCAGGCCTGAAGATGACGGCGTCGGGACGCCCTGTGCTACTGACCGTGCTGGTCATGGTCAGCTTTGTATGCATCACCACAGCTCAGAATGGTCAGTCAGCCTCGTAGTGCAGTGCCCTGCCTCCCTCCCTCTCTCCCTCCCTCCCTCCTCACTTCAAGCTTAATGTGGCGGCAGGCTTTAATTGCTGAGCCCCCATTGGTGGCGTCTTTTCTTCTTTTGCCAGTGTCCCCATACAATTCTTTGTTTTGTTTTGTTTTGCTTTGTTTTTGTTTTGCTTTGTTTTTTAAATCCTGAGTTAGCACTTCGTGGTGGTTGTTTTTTTCGATTGTTTTGTTTGCCCTGTGACGGTTTGTTCAGTTGCTAGTTAAATGGAGGACAGGGCCGGTCTATTTTCTGCTGGGTTGTTGGTTAACCCTGAGGTTGGGTGGCCCTGAAGGTTAAGAAGGGTGGGAAACGGGGTTTGGAGTACAGCTTGTTTCGTTTGTTTTGTTTTGGTGTGTGTGTGTGTGTGTGTGTGTGTGTGTGTGTGTGTGTGTGTGTGTGTGTGTGTGTGTGTGTGTGTGTGTGTGGTGAGTGAGTGAGTGAGTGAGTGTGTGTGTGTTGTGTGTGTGTGTGTGTGTGTGTGTGTGTGTGTGTGTGTGTGGTGTGTGGGGTGTGTGTGTGTGTGTGTGTGTGAGGGGAGGCTTTTCTGTTTTGTTTTGTTTTTTGTTTTGTGTGGAGTGGGATTTTTTGGTTTAATTTTCGTTCCTCGGCTAGAGCTCTTAAGTTTACCAGTGGTGAGATTTTGCGTACACCACATTTTTTTGCCCACTATGAAGGTAGCCGCATTCCGACTTCGGGGATGTTTGTTTTGTTTTAAAATGTTTGATTGTTCCTTTTGTATTGTTTGGTCTCATCTGTACTCTTGTAATTTTTTTTGAATATTTTTATTCGGTTTATCGGATGATTGTGTCTGTGTGTTAGGTGTGTGTGTGTGTTAGTGTGTTAGTGTGTGTGTGTGTGTTAGTGTGTGTGTGTGCGTGCGTGTGCGTGTGTGTGTGTGTGCGTGCGTGTGCGTGTGTGTGTGTGTGTGTGTGTGTGTGTGTGTGTGTGTGTGTGTGTGTGTGTGTGTGTGTGTGTGTGTGTGTATCAGTAAAAGTAAAGGGAGTAGGTGGGTGTTATTTTTGAAAAATGTGAACAGGTTAGAAATGAGATAGAAAGCCTGTTGATATCATATGATTTGCTTGTTGTCATTGAATTTGCTGCACCCAAACACGTATCATTCTCTGCACCCACCGTCTATACATTTATGGCATTTTCACCTACCTAGACTTCTTAAAGAAAATCAACATCTTGTCATTTTCAGATTTATTGACACCGGTGGACCCTGAAGAAGGTGGATTTTCTATGCCTGGTAAGTCTTGTTCTTTTGAAAGACAGACATTGTTTGTCAACAAGGCAAATTCTTCATAAAATGATGCGAAAGTGGCGTAGATGAGCTACTGATTATATGACAGTAAAGAATAGTGACGACTTGCATGTGATTTAGGAATGTTTGTAGGTCTGTGCAAGCTTCAAAATTTCAAATTCCATTTGTTGAAAGATCCAAGAGGTTCAGATAAACATGGTTGTGTTTCGTTATTGTCATTGTATGTAATGTTGATCGAAACTCTAAACATAGGCTTTATAAATATGTATCGTACTTGTACCTACAACCTTCACAATTAACACACGATATCGCTTAACCTTACCTGCAGGCTGCGAAAAACAGAAGATGGATCTCGTCCTAATGCTGGACTCTTCAGACAACGAGAAGTCTTTCCAGGCCCTGAAGAGAACGGCCGTCAATCTGGTCCAGATCGCTAACCCCGACAACGGCTTTCGTCCGTGTGGGCATCCTGGCCTACAGCTCGCGGATCAACCGTCGGGTGGAGCTGTCCGAATTCTCGCGGACCGTGGACCTGGTGGCGGCCATCAACGGCCTGAGGTACCAACCCGGACAGCGGGACACGGCAGACGCTCTGGCGGCCATGCGGCAGGTGCTGAGGTCGTCCGGAGGTCGGCAGGATGTCCAGGACGTGGCCTTGCTGCTCACCACCGGCAATTCCGTTCTGAGAGCCGAGGAGGTCAGTAGTGTTCGGCACTGACGGAGTGAGTGAGTGTGTGTGTGGTAAAGCTTGATTCTGTTGTAGGGAGTGAAATCCTTAGTGTGTGCTTGATTGATGGTTAGGATCGGGATTCTTCTTCCTCAAACTCTCAGGCAGCAACTAGTGGTGTCTCTTATATGAGAGGAAGAGTGTTGCGCTGCCGTTAAGCGCCTGACAAATCAGGCCCAGCGCATCTGACTTTGGCAGGAGAAAGAAATTGTCATCTTTTAAGTCTTGCTGTTGAAAAAGCCAGGAGAATGGATAAATATAAATAAAGCATAAAATAGACAATGAGGCATCAGGAAGAAAAGGAACAAAGAGAGGGATAGAAAAGAGAGAAATCCTTGCACGGAATTTGCAGAAGGTCGGGATGCTCTTTATACTGAAGGGCCTCGTCCTCTTCTCTGGAGGGTTTTTTTTCCCTTTCTAAAGCCATTACAGATGTCACTGAAAACTCTCGAGCATCCTACACATCAAAGCTGTTACAAGAATCTTGTTTGTCAGGCTGTGCAATAACAATTGATCTGTGTAAATTGTGAACTGAAGGCAGAATGCTAAGTAATGGGAATGCACCTGCCTTCACCCATTACTGTGTTTGTTACATGGATAAAAACGGTTACAATTGCAAATTCTTAACCGTTGGTGAACTTGGGAGGTCTAGCTGAGGAACAAAAAAAAACCCAACACTTGTTATATAAGCGTTGGAGGTTTTTTTGGGCTTAAGTATCTTTCTTGTGTATGTCGTTTGTGTGTACGTGGGTGTGTGTGTGTGTGTGTGTGTGTGTGTGTTGTGTGTGTGTGTGTGTGTGTGTGTGTGTCTGTCTGTCTGTCTGTCTGTCTGTCTGTCTGTCTGTCTGTCTGTCTGTCTGTCTGCTTGTCTGTCTATTTGTCCGTCCGTCTCTCTGTCTGTCCGTCTGTCTAGAATCAAACATACGAAAAAAAATCAGCTGAGCAAAAATGAGCGGCACATTCATACCCAGTGTTCTGGTAACCCTCAGGTGTATTCTGGTCATGTTCCTGTTTCTTCTTCAGTTTTCTCACTCACTGAACGCTGACCTGAATTATGGCATCTGTACCCAAGAGAGTTTCACTTTTCTGCAAGCGTTCACAGGGGGAAGGAGGATACAGACACTGGCAACCCTCCACAAGAATCCACTGTGGAGATCTTACACATCCCCATCATCCTCAGCCCAACAGGGGCCTTTTAACTGTCTTACCAGTAACTGCAAACTTTCAGGATTGAGAAACCCTATGCTCACGTCTATTTTCACTTATGTCCTAAATGTAACTCAACGCTGGGTTTTTTCATAACAGGAGGGACAGGCCATAAACTCATCACTGCTAATTAGTGCACCCTCTTTCCCCCCGCCCCCCCCCCCGCCCCTCAGTTTCTCTGACCCTTGGAAGAGGGGGGATTGGGGGAGGGGGAGGCAGGAAGAAGGAAAATGGCTGGTATGGTGTATTTTAGGAAACAATTTAGCTAGGGTGCTTGCTAAAGGAAGCAATGTAGGGGGGAAAAAAAAGAGAGTGGGTGATGGTATAGGAGCATGGTTCCCTCCATCTACCCTCCCGCTGTGAATCAGAAAATTGCTTTTCCACAAACTTTTTGGTCGTGGGAACTACTTTAACATATCTACCGAAAAATACCAGTTAATAGATTCCCCTCGTGCCTTTGTAGTTTAGAAAGAAAAAAAAATGTTTAAAAGCAGACTATGCAAGCAGTTATAAGGTAGCCTCTTATAAAAGTAAGCTACATCAACTTCTATGACGTTTCGCTGTAGTGGACGATACCATCTTTAAAAGATTGAATTAAAACTACTGTTGCTAAACATCAATGATTCTAAGTAATTTTCCCAACCTTTTTTTTCAAACAGATACTGCAAAGTAAATGATTTGTTATTTGCTCAATAGTTTCCGCGAAAATTTGAGGTGGATTTTTTTTTTGTTTCTACCCCCCCCCCCCCCTCTCTCCCTCCTCTCCCTCCTCTCTCTCTCTCTCTCTCTCTCTCTCTCTCTCCTCTCTCTCTCTCTCTCTCTCTCTCTCTCTCCTCTCTCTCCCTCTCTCTCTCTCTCTCTCTCTCTCTCTCTCTCACACACACACAACACATACACATACACATACACGCACGCACGCAGCGCGTGCATACAAACTGGTGTGTGTGGTTAAGCTATTGATATTTTTACCAAATTCGAAAGCATCATCAGATAACATTTTAGCTCAAACTCTACTTTTACTCCAAAGGGAATAAATTATCTCATAAACGCTATCGTGATTCAGCATGGCTCCTCAAAGTAGCACCAGACACCCTTACTTGCAAAAACACCTAACTTTAGCCACAGAGATTCCAAGCATATGATGACACAGGCTATGGCATCCCTAACAACGCCACCCTGATCCCATCGTAATTACGATACACTTCCTTCGTACCACACCGCATTCATGCAGCCTGTTACACTCCAGCTTCACAATGCCTTTCTCTGTCACTGCTGTGAAACCGGTATTTTTAGACTTATTATTTTTTCATCCACTGAGAGTCGAGGCACTCATCATCCTGTTTGTGCCTATTTAGATGTTAACTTTTTTTTATATCCCTCTTGCACCTATTGGAGATATTAAGCACACATTCTGTTTGCTCGTTCTACTTGTTGATATATATAACACTATATTATGCGCTCACGGAAATTCCAGACATGCTATTTCATTTACGCCCAGTGAGATTCTACACACACATGTTCCTACTTTTACCCATTGACACCCTTATCGTTAAATCATCCTTATTTTCTTCCACTCAGGTAAAAAATACTCAGGGTACACATCTTTGATGTTACCCACCAAACTTCCCCACTTACGTTATCTAGTTACACTTACTTACATCTCCATCTAGACCTATCTCAGTAGCTTTGCACCAACATAAGATTCATATTTCCCGTGAATATGGCCGTTCTCCAAGATTCTCAGAACAGGCTCATGCCATTTGCGTCCACAACATTTCCATCACGCACCGCCCCGCTGTTGCTAGGAAGTTTGCAGACACACTCCGCCCATAGTGTGATGCCAACTTTGATTTCAGGGCTACTCAACTCTCAGTGTTAAAGTGCTATAACCTCTACAGGTACTCCTTACACACGACAGTTGGTACAGCCAAAGGTGTTCAAAACGTATCACCTTATTACACCACTGAAATCCTTGATATGTTATAGAAACTATCCCCTGTCACCACCAAAATGTGTCTGCTAGCACAGTCTCTATGTATATCATCCTGAATAAATGTTTGAAGTGAACACTTCGTACTTTCCTTCTTATGTCTGTAGAAATCCCCAACACATATAATTTTTATCACCAGGTGGCACTATGTTTATTGCATCTAGAGAAGTTCTATCACTCACCCAAGAAATTCTCATCCCCCCTCCCCCTGACATTCCCCCCAACCCCCGACATTCCCACCACACACACTCCAGGCATTCCCATCACACACCCCAGGCATTCCCATCAAAGGCCCCATACATTCCATCACACACCACACACATTCCCACCCCACACACCCTAGAAATTCCAACCACACATCCCATATGTTGCCATCACACCCCCCACACATTCCCACCATACACCCCACACATTCCTATCACACACACCAGACATTTCCACCACACACACACCAGATATCCCCACCCACACACCCCAGACATTCCCACAGACATTCCCACCACACACCCAAGACATCCCCCCCCCAGGTATTCCCACATTTCCTGACATTCCCATCACACATCCCAAATATCCCCACACAATTCCAACACACGGCACAACTTCCATCCAGAAACAACAGGCACTTTACTAGCTGACCACTGACCACTGGCTGCTGGTTGCAGGTGTCTGCAGAGGCTCAACAGGCCCGTGAGGAAGGGGTTCACATGTTCACGGTGGGAGTGGGGGTGAGCGATAAAAGGGAGATCAACAGCATTGTCAGCTCCCCTGAGGAAACCAAATTCCTCGTGGACAACACTGCAGACCTGGAGTTCCTGCCTGACATCGTCTTTGCCCAGATGTGCATTAGTAAGTTATGGTGCCTTGTGCCCTGGTACCTTGTGCCTTGGTGTGCATTAGTAAGTCCTGGTGCCTTCTGCCCTGGTACCTTCTGTACAGATGTGCATTAGTAAGTCATAGCACCTTCTGATCTGCCCAGATGTGCATTAGTAAGTCATAGTACTTTCTGCCCAGATGTGCATTAGTAAGTCATAGTACTTCCTGCCCAGATGTGCATTAGTAAGTCATGGTGACTCCTGTACAGATGTGCATTAGTAAGTCATAGTACCTTCTGATCTGCCCAAATGTGCATTAGTAAGTCCTGATACATTCTGCCCTGGTACCTTGTGCCAAGGTGTGCATTAGTAAGTCCTGGTGCCTTCTGTACAGATGTGCATTAGTAAGTCATGGTGCCTTCTGCCCAGATGTGCATTAGTAAGTCCTGGTGCCTTCTGTACAAATGTGCATTAGTAAGTCCTGGTGCCTTCTGCCCAGATGTGCATTAGTAAGTCCTGGTGCCGTCTGCCCAGATGTGCATTAGTAAGTCCTGGTGCCTTCTGTACAGATGTGCATTAGTAAGTCATGGTGTCTTCTGTTCAATAAGAGATATGATGTGTGGATTGATTGTTCTATGGGGTTTATAATATTGACTTGGCTTTGAAATTCTTGAAATCTATCCTTATAATTTGTTTTGTTTTGTTTTTAACATGGAAAAAACGTAGATGAGTGAGTGTTATATACAAAGCACACAAGCAGAAGATGATGAACGCATAATCAATAAATGGTAATACATGACTGTATACGAAATATGCACGTAGAAGATGGAAGATACATGATGATATGAATTGCAATATGTATGACTTAACTATATGAGGAAAAAATCGTATGGATTTCATTTTAGGTTTAGGTGTCAATATCGATTTTTGATACAAGTTCATATAGAAATGTTGATAGCTCTGAAGAGAATGTAAATGTAAATGTGGCATAATGGTTCCAAAATTGTCAGTCATGTTTCAGTTTTTGTCACTAAGATGTTATTACTGAGTACACAGTTTTCCAGATATGCTACACATCTTCCAAGAAATCTACATACCTCATAAAAAGGGTCAAAACATATCAAAAAGAAGAAATTGAAAATTTCCTGGTGTTTGTCTAACAAATAGCTCAAATGTTGACACTGGGTTTTATATTAAATTTGTTTATGTACCCAGCGTTTCCTTCTGGTGTAAGTCTGTGACTGGAATGACCATGATGTCTTTTTTTGTTTCAGGACTGCAGGCACACGCATCACTCAAACAACAAGGTTAGTCAAATAATCCCTTTTAAAAAGCTTGCTGGATTACAAATACTAATACTTTATTATCTCAAACTAGAAAAATTCATATGGATTACTAGCAAAAGACGAAAACATTGAAGGATAAATTTAGGAAGATGTGACGGGGCGGTAATTAGATTACTTCCCATGCGATCAGAACTGCCAATCGCAGCGTCGTGGATCTAACTTAGATCCATACCTGTGAATTGTGCAAACGCTGTGTATCGTTGGGGGGTGATCGAAAACTGTCCGGTGCTCTTTGCTCTTAGCGGTAAAAATGTAGTATTTATGCAGGCTCTTTTAAGAGGCCACATTCCACTGTCTGACCATGCTGTCGTCACCGAGAAGTTGGACAGAGTCGCGGCAGATCAAATATCTGCACTCTGTTACAAAGAGATAGCAAATATGTCACCACAGAGCTTACAGCAACAAACAAAATTAACGCATTACCTCCTCTGTGCAAATATCACAAGATAAACGTTCGCCTGCACATGTACACCTGTCCGCGCGCGCGTGTAGTGTGTGTGTGTGTGTGGGTAGGGGGGGGGGGCGTGTGTGGTGTGTGGGGCGTGATTGCGTGCGTATATACAAGGGTGAAGATAGAGAGAGAGAGAGAGAGAGAGAGAGAGAGAGAGAGAGAGAGAGGAGAGAGAGAGAAGAGAGAGAGAGAGTTTCGATAATATTGATTATGAGTAAACATTTTAAATATAAGTTATGTAAAAAAAAAAAAAAAAAAAAAAAAAGAAACAAAAAAGAAAGCTTTAACTTTGAAAATGTATAACCATTTCAACCTAACATATCAGATAGTTTCATATAACGATTTCATATAAATAAGAGCTATAAACATTCTTAAAACACAATCTCATCCCAAAATCATCTCTCTCTCTCTCTCTCTCTCTCTCTCTCTCTTCTCTCTCTCTCTCTCTCTCTCTCTCTCTCTCTCTCTCTCTCTCTCTCTCTCTCTCTCTCTCTCTCTCACACACACACACACACACACCACACACACACACGCACGCACGCACGCACACACACGCACTTCAACTGCTTATTCCATTATCCTCGATATAAAAGACAAAAAAAAAATTTTAAATAAATTAAAAAAAAAAACCGACCTCTGTAGATGTCTGTATGTAATGAATCATTTATGTGAGGGGTTTATGGATAAATCTGTTTACTACGGAAGTATAGTTAGGGGCGTTGTATGGCAGAGTCATAATCTGAGTGTAATGTCCTACAAAACCATTCTGGTGCCTCTTTTCCCCTCCCACTCGTCTCCCCCCCCACCCCACCCCCCGACTTGCTATGAGTTATGCAGGTGAGGCAAGGCGTTACCAAAGTGTTTGTGAGTTCATCCGAACATGGGGTTGTGAAAGAGCCCCTAACTTCTGTGGGGTTTTTGCCTTCTCCTTTTGAAAGTTACACAGCACCTGAGATTTTGAATGATACAGCAGCTGTAAAGAGATATTTATAGTAGTGAACCAAAAAACAAAAACAAAAAGGAAGCAAGCGCGCACGTGTGTGTGCGTGTGTGTGTGTTGTGTGTGTGTGTGTGTGTGGTGTGTGTGTGCGGGCGGGGGGGGGGGGGGGGGTATGTAGGTAGGAAGGAAGATAAAGAACTAGCTAGACAGGCAGATCCCCTTCTCGTCCATTCCAATAGCCCCCCCCCCCCCCTCCTCTCTCTCTCTCTCTCTCTCTCTCTCTCCTCACACACCACACACACACACACACACACACACACACACACACACACACACACACACACACACACACACACACACACACACCACACACACACACACACACACTCACACACACACACACACACACACACACACACACACACACACACCAACTCTCTCTCATTCACCCACATGTCGCGCGCGCACACACACTCACACACACATGCACGCACTCATCATGTACGCACTCACACGCCCATGAGCACGCACACATGCACAAGCAAGCGCGTGTGTGTGTGTGCATGCTGGAATAGACAGATTGATTGGGAGTTTTTTTTCAAGTTTACATGTTTTTCTTGTTTCAGATGAGGAACGTACTGCAGACAGTAAGAATTTGTGTTGTTTGTATAACTGTACTGTATCTTAATTTTTTTTGTCTCTGCGTGTGTGGTGTGTGTGTGTGTGTGTGTGTGTGTGTGTGTGTGTGTGTGTGTGTGTGTGTGTGTGTGTGTGTGTGTGGTGTGTGGTACGTGTGTGTGTGTGTGTGTGTGTGTGTGTGTGTGTGTGTGCGTGTGTGTGTGTGGTGTTGTGGTGGTGTGTGTCGTGTGTGTGTGGTGTGTGTGTGTGTGTGTGTGTCGTGTTGTGTGTTTGTTGTGTGTGTTGTGTGTTGTGTTGTGTGTGTGTGTGTGTGTGTGTGTGTGTGTGTGTGTGTGTGTGTGTGTGTGTGTGTGTGTGTGTGTAGTTACAGATATGCACAACAAATGGCGACAAAGCAAAACAAAACCGGCTTTTAATAATGATAGTTTACTGTGTGTGCATATGCAAAAGCCCTAACAGCATGTTTTATTGTCACTAAATTGTTGTGACGTTCCTTAACCACTTTTAACCTGAAACAAAAAAAAACGCTATCATTTATGTTGTTTCTTTCTTCTTTTTTTCTTTTTTTTTTTTACAAAAGTGGATGACTTTTTTTTTTCTAAACAGTTCTGGTTCAAGAAAATAGTGTTTGGATTTTTACTTTGTCTCCCTAAGTTTTCAGTCCTGTCACAAAAATAGTAGTTTTGTGACAAAAGTAACATCATTCAGTATTTACTCTCTCTCTCTCTCTCTCTCTCTCTCTCTCTCTCTCTCTCTCTCTCTCTCTCTCTCTCTCTCTCTCTCTCTCCTCTCTCTCTCTCTCTTTACAAGAAAACGGACAGTATGTAAATCAGCTTTAACCTTTTGCTCTTACAAGAATGCTATTTATATTTCAGTGTTAAAGTTTAAAAGGGATCCATTGACTAGAATACTTGAAGTATAGTCTGGCCCTCCCTTCAGAAGGGTGATTTGATCTGAAAAAATAAGCATTCACTGTGGGCTTGTCTTGCATCCTCAGTGATTATATAGCCTTTGTATTTGGACTGTGACGCCATCATTCTCACAGTGCCTTTTAGTCTCATCTATTTTTTCATTTTCTTTTTCGTTCCTAAGCTAGGGCTCCATGGTTCACCAACAGTGATATTTTTCTGGTATGCGACCTATCTCTCCCCCCCATCCCCCCCATATCCAATCCCCCATTTAGGTAGCCACATTCCGACCTCTGGGACGATGTCTAACCTCGACACAGTCATGTGTGCATGCGTTTGTGAAATTTTGCTAACCCTTCCTAGGCTGAACGAGTTTCTACATGTGCCCAAGATGCTCTGCGTGTTTTCGCACACGGGACCTTGGTTTATGGTCTCATCCGAATACCTGTGATATTCAGTTATCCATTCGTCAAACTGGGAAGAAAGGGTAAGACTAATCGAACCCGGAACCTCCCCGTTTGCTTGTTTGGCAGGTGGACGTCTAAAGTACTAATCTAATTGATTTAAATCTTTTTTCTGGGGTGTTAAAAGGAGAGCTGGTGGTAGGTGACCAGTTCTTGTCAGCGTCATGAATAATTATACAGTGCGTGATGCTGCGGTTCAGGTTTCGGAATGACCAACGGTTTTTGCAAGGTGTCAGTGGTTCTCTTGCAGTGTCCAGAAAGCTGGACGTGGCAGTGGCCTTCCATTCCGGCACCACCTTAAAAATCAAACAGCTTTAACACAATCCTAAAGCCTTTCCTCCAAAACCTCTTCAACGAGTCCGAAATCAACGGTGGTCAAGTGCGCGTGGCTCTGGGCTACTTCAGCAAAAACTTCAAACCGGTGGGGAACTTACTGAAATTCACCACCAAGGCCAACTATTCAGAAGCTGTTTCAAACCTGCCGAAAAAAGTCCGCGGGAAAAAGGTTAACGGCGGGAAAACGTTGAAGAGAATTCGGGCTAAAATCTTCAAGAAAAAGCTGGGAGACCGTCCTGGTGCGGGCAATGTGGTGTTGCTCATCACAGACGATAAAAGCAACATCAAACCCGAGTCCTTCCTGGAAGAAGCCGAGACACTGCGTGATTCCGGCGTGAAGATCATCACTGTGGGTATCGGCGGCAAAGCCGATGAGAAGGAGCTGAGGGCTGTGGCCACCAAGGGAAGTAACACCTTCATGGTCCCTGCTTACCAGGACTTGTTACAGGCCAGTCTTACTGAGGAGCTCCGCGCCGCTATGTACACACGTAAGTTTTTTGTTGTTGTTTTTTTCCTGTTTGCCTGTGGCACTTTCAGTGTTAACAAAATATTGTTTGTTAATTCTAGTGGACTTTTTTTCATGGCTTAAAAGATTGGAAGAATTCTTGCATTTTAATTAAAATGTAAATAGGAAATATAGGATGAGAATTTTTGACAATTTAAAATGGATCACAGACTGTCATTTTTCCTTTAAAGTTTTACATACATAAAACGCAAATAATTATTATATACATATATATTTATATATTTATGATATTCTATATAAAAATATTGGAGAAAACATTTATGTACTTCTTGTTATCTCTTTCCTCTGCATCTCTCTCTCTCTCTCTCTCTCTCCTCTCTCTCTCTCTCTCTCTCTCTCTCTCTCTCTCTCTCTCTCTCTCTCTCTCTCTCTCTCTCTCTCTCTCTCTCCCATGCACACACACACACACACACACACACACACACACACCACACACACACACACACACACACACACACACACACACACACACACACACACACACATGCGATTATACAAACAGGCAGACGGCCAGACAAACAACTGAGGAAGGAGGGAGGAAGAAAACAAGGTTAATTAATGCCTTTTACTATTTCTTTTTTCCCTGTAGCCCCTCCACCAGTGGTGGATCAACTGCTGGAACCTGGTCCCACTGTCACCAACCTGGGTAAGTTGTCTGTGTGCAAGGAAAAAGAGACATCTCCCCCCCCCCTCCCCATTTTTGACTTCTCCTCCCTCTCCATTCCCATCCTTCTACCCATCTTTTATGACAGAGTGCGGATAAATGTTAAATGAAATTGAACACACACATACACGCGCGCGCGCGCGCGTGCACGCACGCACGCACACACACACACACGCACAGGCACACACTCACTCACTCACTCACTCACTCACTCACTCACGGACAGAAAGAGAGAGACAGAGAGAGAGAGAGAGAGAGAGAGAGAGAGAGAGAGAGAGAGAGGTGTGTGATGGTGTGTGATGTGTGTGTGTGTGTGTGTGTGTGTGTGTGTGTGTGTGTGTGTGTGTGTGTGTGTGTGTGTGTATGAGAGAGAGAGAGAGAGAGAGAGAGAGAGAGAGAGAGAGAGAGAGAGAGAGAGAGAGAGAGAGAGATTCGGTCTTAGCAAACATACTCAACCTCTTTTCCCAAACCCTCTATGTATAGTTTATGATAAATGGTGACAGATTTTCACAGAGTACTATTCCAATGATGTCCATGTCAGTTGTTGTTTTTCCTAAACAGACCCCCGAGAAGCAGACGTGGCCATCCTGTTCCACATGTCGCCAAAGCTGAAAATCAAAGACCTGAAAAAGTCGTTGAAGCCTTTCCTGCTCAAGCTCTTCCAGTTCGCGGATATCGATGGTGGAAAGGTGAAGATTGCCATGGGCTACTTCAAAAAGCGATTGAAGCTCCTCTTCAACCTGCAGAAGATCGGATCCCGCGCAGACTATGCCAAGGCGCTGTCCACCAAAATCACCAAGAAGGTCCGCGGCAAGAAAGGCGATGGGGGATTGGCCTTGAGGCAGATGCGGGACAGGGTGTTCACCAAGGCTAGAGGTGACCGACCGGGGTGCAGAACGTGATTCTGATCATCAGAGACGACAAGGATGTGGGGGACCAGTTTCAGCAGGAGGCTGAGGAGACCCGGAGCATGGGCATCAAGGTGGTCACCTTCGGCCTCAACAAGGCGGACCAGAAGGACCTCCTGGCCGCTGCCTCTAAGCCTCGCGACCAGAACATGCTGTACACCGCCAAGTATTCTGACCTGAAGAAAGACGATGTGGTGGACGCCGTTAGGAGTGCTCTCTTTGCCTGTAAGTTCTCCCTGTTCTGACCAGGCTGTCTTATTTCTGATGACTGTACCTGTAAATGTTGTAGGAAGTTTTGAAAGTATGGATCAACATTTTGTTCCCGTTAAAATTGTGTTACTGATTAATCATTAAAAAATTGAATGTATGTTTATGATAATAGCATTTTATGTAATGTGCTACTTTTGCTTAGGAAAGGTGATTTTTTCCAGAATAACATTGTAAATCAGCAATCATAATGAATCAGATTCTGACACTTTTCGCTATTGGATAGAATGCTTTCTTGTTCTAAGATTTTACAGCCTCATTAACTCGGCACACTGTTTTACTGATAAAAGAAAGATTTGTTAGTGTCTCAACTCAAATTTGCTGACAAGAGATTTGTTCTTTGTGTCTTTTTTTGGCGTTTTGTTTGTTTGGACTAAGCCTGCTTGATGTCACGGTGTTACTTTGTTTTCTAGTTGACAATCTGCCGGCAGAAGAGCCGACCCGAGCGCCTGAGCCACAGTCAACACAATCTGTGGATGGTGGGTTTGGTGCCAGCAGTGCCCACATCCTTGGGATGGCTACATTCTTTCTGGATCACTGTCTCCATCCTTCGACGCACGTGCATATCACAGCATGACAGGAAGAAACACAACTGTGTTCAATATATTGCATCAATGAGCACCTTAAGCACGGATCGTGAAAGATCGATGTATTCTGAATTCTCACGCGCGAAATCTTATGTTAAGAATGATGCCGGGAATCACAGCATGGTGTTGGTCATTTCTTTTCCTTCTCTTGGGCTGTTGATGAAGTCTTAAAAAGATATATATATTATTGTTGGTCACATGGAGTGTCATATTTTTCTCCTCTTTTTTCTTGACTGCATGTTTGTACTGTTGCCAAGTTATTGTTTGGCATGCATAAATTGAAGGAAAAATTGGACAGATGGGTGACTGGTGACCCCACTCAACGTGTATTGCATGTCCGCTCATAGTAAAACATATTAGAGGGGGTTGTTGTTTGTTTGTTGTTTGTTTGTTATTCTGTATAAGAACCTCTTCAATCTGCTTGTTTCTGTTTTGTTTTGTTTTGTTTGTTTTTGGAATGCCAGCATGTTTTTATTTTACTGCCATTTTATAAGGAAAGGCTGTGTTTATACAAACGGAGATGTTTATCTGGTTACATGATATTTTGATTTGCCAGGCTGTATGGTTGTTTCTGCTCTTTCTGTGCTTAAAGCCTTGTACCTGCCGTTGTCTTTGCTTTGATTTATATTGTAATGCGATGCAAGTGGTCTTCCTGATTATCCACAGAATGTTTATCATCATTTCATCTCATTTTGAATAATGTTTGTCTTTCAACACATATTAGTCATTACAACTACATTTATCAAAGGGTATTGTCTTAGTACAATTAGTGGATATATGCATGTGGATGAACGTTGTTACGAAACGAAACACACCAAAAGTATTTTCAATTATATTAGAAGGGTATATCAAAATCATCTTTACAACATTGATAGATATATACTTAAAAATGGATTTACTTCATGGGCAGAAAAAACTCATATTGTGCTTTTTAACAAGGGCTGTAATCCAGAGGAGCTGCCAACATTTCAGATAGGTTTTGCAATAATTGAATTAAAAACAAAAATACGATAAGTTCGTAGGTGTTGTTCTAACTTCTCAGCTAACTTTGAATGTACACATTGAACTCATATTAACTAAAGCAAGAAAGGGTATAAACAATTGAAAATAATTAGTAAACCATTCTGGGAACAAAATATATTAAATCTAAAACTATTTAGCTACATCTCTCATTCCTTCGAAATTATCATACCAACGAGAAATCTTTTTCAGTGCTCCTAAGTCTTTGCTTAAAAAGCTACAAAGTGTAGACTGCAAAGCATACAGGCTTGCCCTTTGTGTTGGTATTATGCATCAGCTCTGGGAACATAATTATGTCGAAATTGGCACATTGCCTTTGGATGATTACCATCAACTTGCATGTGCTAGATATGTTATTAGAAACAGTAGACTGAAAATTTCATTTCAGAAGAAGCAGAAGTGAAATCAGGGCTACATTTTCCTGAAAGAGTGAAAGATATAATTATCTTCTTTTATGCCCATTAATACATATGTGTATGATCTTGTCGAAAACTCTGATGTCAATCAACAGAGAATGGACAAAGAAGAGACAATCTTACCTTGCCCAGTGTGAGAGATGAGTAGTGCCCGCTTCAACATAAAAGTAACTAGTGTGGAAAAGAATGAGAATCAGAATATTGTGGTTTCTGATGCTCGATCCCACATCCATCAAAAGTATTTTCATCATTTACCAATTTATACAGATGGATCACGCCTGGATAATCAAGAAACAAGTTAAGCTTTTTTTATACCAGGATTAACAGTTGAAAAATCCTTTTATGTTGGTAAACATAACTATTTACGGTGGGACTCTAGCACTTTTGATGGCTATAGATTGTATTCTTGATTTGCCATTGAGTATATTTCAAATCCTTCTTTGTGTTGATTCTAAATTGGTATTGCATGCTTTAAAATATTCGTGGTTCAAAAAAATTTTAAAATTCACTAGAGACAAGGCATGTCACACACCTTTTAATTTTAAAGGGTATAAGTCTAACTTTTTTGTTGGTTGCCTTCACAAAATTCATTCTTAAAAGAGGTGCAAAGCATGGACGGGAATCAAAAGAATTGCATGTGCCTTTATGGTTACCACTTATTACAACCAACATCAGAGAGAAAGGTCACAGAAACTGTCATCTAAAAGAAAGATTTTTAACATCACTGTAATCAATACTAACAATGTAAGAGCCGTGAACTATCTAAGACTTGCACAAATATTTTCACTGAAGAGGATCTGTTTTTTGTGTTTATTTTAAACAAGAAAGCTGTCACCATGTTCCTGTGTTGTTGTTTTTCACAGACAGCAGACAGTTGGACGTGGCGGTGATGTTCCACGTGCAGACTGGCACTCCGGTAGAGAGGTAGACAACGCTCTGAAGCCCTTCATCAAAAACATCTTCCGCTACGCTGACATCGACGGCGGCAACGTGCAAGTCGCCCTGTCCTACTTCCGCAAGAACCCCACCCACGTGTTTCCCTTGCGCAAACAGAAAACTCTGGCGGCTTTCAACCAGGAAGTGGACCGCGTCCCCAGCCGCCGTGTGCGCGGGAAAAAGAACGACGCGGGTGAAGCGTTGGAGGGCCTCAGAAGCGCCGTGTTCAACGCCCGGCGCGGAGACCGGCAGGACGTGCCCAATGCCGTGATCCTGATCACGGACAACAAGGTCAACCTCAACCCCAAGAAGCTGCAGGAGCAGGCCGCGGCCCTGAAGGCGGCCGGCGTCAAGCTGGTCACGGTGGGAGTGGGCAGAGCCAACAGGGGGGAGCTGAGGTCGGCTGCTAGTGACCCGGCTGTGGAGAACTCCTTTTACTTCAAGCAGCTACAACGACCTCCGGAACGACGCCAGTGCCGCGGCCATCAGGAACCGCATCTATGCACGTGAGTCCTGTAAATTAGTCATGTCAAAGTCCTAAATCAACGTTCTAGGGCTGATGATCCTATCTTTCAAAATCTCCCGACGTCAGAATTCGGCTACCTTCTTGGTGGGCTAAAAAAAAAAAGTCGCCTGCGCAAAATGTCATCATTGATGAACCTCGGAGCTCTACGAGGAATTTAATATATTACCTGAAGTCAGATAGGCTGGACCTGGCTTGTCAGGGCTTAACAGCAATGCAACGCATTTTCTTCATACATGTTTTTAATCCTAATTGTTTGGCGATTTTCAATGATAATGTGAAATTATTATTTGTTAAACATTTATTGGACATTGAATAAAATAACATTTTCAAAGAGTTTATATTGAGTAAAAACAACAAACAAACAAAGCAACTGAATGTGCAGTCTGTGTCTTAATGGGTCTTAAGGTAGACTGGAATAGTTTAGAGTCAGTTTACCATTTGAGCATACCTTTGAAATACTTATGCATGTCATGTTACAAAATACTGTGAGTGTAACTTAGGAATGCTTGTATTTAAATGTATGAATGTTTTGGTGCATCCATTCTTATGTAATTTATTCTTTTCAGTGCAAGACTTACCTCCCCCAACAGGGCCCCACCTCCAACACCAGAGGTGAGTTTCTTTCAATATGACTTATGTGTTCTCCATGGCATTTTCATCTCCTTCCTTCTGTCAGCCTTGGGTTTAAAAATGGCTTTACCATTGTGTAACTGCTAAACTTAAAAAACAAGAGCCAGATTGAAAAGGTGTAAGTGTTCAATGCAAAGGTATAAAGACAACCCATTTTTTTTTACATAAATGTGTACATTCTTTCTAGATGGTTTTTGCATGAGTGGAGTTGGTGTTTTTTATGGTGCCCCTTCATCATAATATATCTCTATATTTTTTCCACTGGGCCATGAAATACATGGCAAGTTAGAAAGTTGTCCTATTCATAATTAATTCAGCGACAAGGGAAAGGTCAGTCTGGGGAGATAATTCAGTATTTGACTTGAACATTTGGTTCAAGTTCTTTGGAAATTTGATCACTGATTGATAATGATTTATTTGAGTAATCTGTTTTCTGCGTGGTATTTTCTATTACAGGTCAGCAATGGGTGTACATATTTTGAGTTGTAGCCCTATCTGCTTTTTGAGATATTGAAGATGGGAAAAAAATGCGTGTTTTGAAATACTATCAATATTTTTCTACTGCGGACTCAGTATTTTTTAATTCTGTCTGGTTTTTTCTTGACAATGAAAATGTGATTTAAAAGGTGTTAAATTTTGAAATATCTGTTGTTGCTCTATATTTGTTATCTCAAATTCAATCAAAATTGTACATAGAAAATTAAGTTGATG
>CM060316.1:19856342-19928842 GCA_030674155.1 Stramonita haemastoma | reverse complement strand
TGAACAATGGCATCCTTCAGGCTGGAAGTCCATTTCATAGGCCTCTCATTTTGCCTGTGTTTGCTCTTCCCTGTTATACGTTCACTCAATAAGCGAAACCTTAAGCTTTTCTGTAGAGTAAGTAAAGGTATTTGGTGCAACCTTGTCTCTCTTATGAAAGCTCTAACCGCTTGAAACCAGCTGCATAAGAATTATAATGGTACTGAACAAAAAGACAAATGCGTCTGGGAATCCGCGCGCGCGCGTGCACACACACACATACACATGCACACATGTCACGCACGCACGCACGCACACACACACGCACATACACACACACGCACGCACACACACACCACACATAGCACTACACACGCACACACACACACACCACACACACACACACACACACACACACACACACACACACACACACACACACACACACACACACACACACACACACACAACTGAAAAAAAAAGCAAATTTATTGCTTACTCAATGTACCATCTGGAAATAAAATTTTGACTTTGACTTGACTTTGACGTACACATCTAGCAAAGAATTCTTTTTTTCTGTGACAGGTACCGATCCTCTCAGGAGGTAGCGGAGTCCCTGGAAAACCTACCCAAAGCTGTGGCCCGCTCCCGGCGTTTCAACCTGGTGTCCACACTGCGCAACGTGCGGGAGAGGATGTTCACGCCGCCAAATGGCGACCGTGCCGGTGTGCCTAACGGCCTGATTCTGATCACCGACACCACGTCCAGGGACAACAGGAGACGTGTGCAGCAAGAAACCTTGCGACTGGCCCAGGTCAGTCTTGGTTTGGGGTGGTTTGCTGCTTTGGGTGGGGGTTCTTTTTTGGTTTATATATATTTGAGTGGAGGAATAAAACCCTTTTATTGTAATGTTCTGCTTTTATTTGGCGGGTAACTAATTACTTTGACAGTAGGAAACTGTTCTTTTTTTAAAAATGGGGGGGGGGGGGGATGGATTTGTAAAGTATTTTTTTTTATTTTTGGTTCCTTGGCTAGAGTTCCAAGGGTCACGTCACCAAAAGTGAGATTTTGCCTATACCACTGATTTTGGTCACCATTAAGGTAACTGCATTTCAACTTCGGGGAGTAAGACATTTAATTACTGGCCATTGAATCAAAGAACAGGGGATAATAGTATGTCTATAATTTCAAGCATTTGGTGATTATTCCCTTTGCAGGGGATGGGATAGCTCAGTGGTCAGAGGCTCGCTTTCTCCCAGCCAATGTTAGGCAGCATCGAGCGTGGTTACCAGTTGAAAGGGTGACCGTTTGTGCGTCTTGGCTTCAGTACAGTTTCCCGAATTCACCCAGCTGTAAAATGGGTACCTGCCCTCTTTAGGAACAGGGAAGGTAAAGCAGAGAGGGAGATGAGATGGGCGCCGCCCTCAGTATGCTGGCCCCTAGAGAAGCTGAGGTCTCTGACGCCTCGCTCCCCTACAACCACATAGGTTATGGGACACCTTTACCTTTTACCTTTAAACCTTTGCAGGACGTCAAACTGGGAAGAAAGGGCGAGGCTGGGAATCGAACCCAGAACCTCATGGTTTACTTGTTGGCAGGCGAATGTCTTAACCATCCTGCCACCTTCCTTCCTACCAAAAAAAATCGAACAGAATGTTAAAGTCATTGGAATGAGACTATAAACCGAGGCCCGTGTGCGAACCCATGTAGGACATCTTGCGCACACATTCAAAAACCCCGTCCCCCTTTCCGAAGAACAGGGTGTTGTGTGCCGGTAGGAGGGATGACAATTTTTTTTTAAAATCAGCATTCACACATGTGTCGTGTTTAGACACAATCCCTGAGGAAAAATCGGGGTGGCTCGGGGCTGTATATGCCAACGTTCTGGTGGCTCCTGCGACGGCACTGGAACCATTCGTATCGGTCATTGCCTTTCCAATGGATCGCTCCAGTGGCGTGGAGAGAGGGGGTCTGCTGCATGGCTAACAGCTTGCCCTCCATACATACTTGCCCAGGCTTTGTGCTCTAAAGACTAGAGCGCAACTCTATAGTCTTCCGAGACTGACGGGTGCCTACCTTGCAGGACGGCATTTCTGTGTACACGGTGGGCGTTGGCCTGGCGGATAAAGGGGAAATGGAAACGGTGGCGTCCTCTTCCCGCAATGTCTTTGCTGCTTCCGACTACAGAGAGCTGGAAAACAACATGTACTCGCTTCGGGGAGAGATCAAAGCATGTGAGTGACAGTTCTTTTTCCTTTTTAAAAAAAAATCTTTTGTTAATTATATTTGTCTTTGTTTTATCTAGCTCGGGGACGCCAACAAAATTTATTTAAGTTTCTTCTCTAGTAAATTAATTTCTTCTCTGTCTTGTCAATACACTTCTTTCTCTTTTTTTATTCATTTTTTTGGTATTCACTTCATGTGGAGGAAGCAAACATAGTTTAAATTTCTTCTACAGCAAATTAACTTCTTCCCAAGTCTTGCCCCGTCCTCTTATGGGTCATTCTACAAGCAGTACCACAGGGTTTCTCCTGTTCAGGAATAATATTCAATGAGCCTGTTATATGTAGGGACGGGGAGGGGGAACTAGGGGTTTACATGGGTCTTGTGCAAACATCAATCAAATCAGTTAAATGTTATTATTCAGATGTAGTCATATATTTACACAGGCAGTCAGGCTCTATAAACATATTTGATATATCAGATCGACAATTTGCTACACATAAAAAGTGTGATAAAAGAGCACAGACCTAAACATATGCATAATCGTAATAACAAATGATATATTATTCAGACTCCTGTAAAACGCTCTGTAATTTAGTTCAGTCACAGGCATACACCCACACACACACACACACACACACACACACCACACAACACACACACACACACACACACAACAAAAACTATATACACATAACTAATATACATAACATATGGATGATGCATCCCATAGGTAGAGATGATCAGAAATAAGCAGTGTTTTGGTATAATCTGTTTTACTTTTAGCTGCTTGTGGAAGACAGCTTTCTTGTATGCAGTCAGGATGTTAAAATATTGCTCTTTCTTCCCAGTCCACTCTAGTTGTCTTCCCAGTAGTGAAAACAAGATAGTATGTATGTGTATGTTTGCATATTTATCTGCCTGTCTGTCTGTCAGTCTGTTTGCATACTTCTGTCAAAAATGAGATTCTTGACTGATAAGCTCACAGCCAATAACCAAACAATAATTTCACAGACAAAAATTCTGATTCCTATTAGATTTGTCAACACGTAATATGTTTGGATACCATGAAGAGGGCAATTGCCAAAACACACACACACACACACACACACACACACCACACACACACACACACACACACACACACACACACACACACACACACACACACAAACACACACACACACACACACACACACACACACACACACACCACACACACAACCACCCACCACACACACCACACACAACACAACACACACCACACACAACACAACACAACACAACACAACACAACACAACACAACACAACACAACACAACACAACACAAAAAGCAGCACTGGAATAACTCCTTTGTCTGCAAAATGGAAACTTGTCTCTGTGCTTGCAGTGGGTCCACAAGGGGGTGTTGTACGGCCAGGTAAGTATCCACCAGAAGTCAAACTTACTTTTGCATGCATAGGCCCACATGTAGTTGTACATGTGTTGTGAGTTTTTAATGAAACAGGTGCACACTTTAGTCTAACAATAGGCTGTTTTAGAACTGTGTATCTATTTGTTTAATTGCTTAGTTGGTTTTTTGTGTTTGTTTGTTTTGTTTTGGCTTTTATGTGCTGGTAAACCTGGATTAATTAATCAGGGAGGCAGATTGAAAGGCCGTGAACTTGACTTTGTGTGGAGTTGCTATTGCAGTCTGTGGCCTAGCTCAGCAGTAGGCCCTCACACCATGATCCTGTTACGGGGATGGAGATGGCATCCCTGACTGGGTGAGCTAATTCTGGGTGGCTGTGTACATTTTCTATACCATCACCTGAGGCATTGTCTCCATGCACTCTTCACTGAAGGCAGTTTTTGGCCTCATGCAAGCACGGTCTCTCTGCATTGCAGCTTGCCTTTCTGTCAAATAAGTAATGCCCACAATCTCAAGTGATTTTTAGTATTTGTCACAGCGTAGCATGTTTGTGTCTTTCAGAGGCTTGTGGTCCATGGCCAATACCTAATGAATATGTATCATGAATGTTGAGATCGCTCATAGTATGTATAGGCTATTATTGCATGAGAAATGTATGTGAAGTAGATTGCTATATATAAAAACCAGTTAGTTTTATGTTACCGTGTAATCACAAGAAACAAGCCACTCTGTACCAACAGCTAGGTGGCTACAGGATCTTCAGAAGAAAATGGTTGTTCTTGAGTTAGATGATGTCCAAAGAAACTTTCAGTATTGCTACATTTAAACAAGCCAGTGCACTGATGTAAAGCTAAGGATGGAATATTCTCTATATTTTCCTGTCTGCATGTGTATTTGTTTCCCTAGGCCCAATGAGATAGGCTTTTTTGGACAGAATTTTGCCAGAAACAACTCTCTTGTTGCTGATTGTTCTTTTATGTGCAATGCATGCATATTGCACATGGGATCTCGGGTTATTGTTCCATCCAAAAATACCCAGACCACCATTCAAGGTCTGCTGGAAGGGGGGAAAGTTCGGGCACAAAAGGGGATCTAACCCCTGTCGTTTTCTAGACAAGCCTTCTCTCTAGACCATGATTCACCTAGTCTGAGAGTTCTAAAGCTTTTGGGTAGGATTCATTGTTCCTTTTGATGATTTACTAAGGAGGAGCCCTGCATGAATAAAGCCATGACTGACTTAACTATAGGAAGTCAGTTGATTTGATAACAATGAATATTGTGTTTTTTTCAAGCATGAGAAGTCTACAGATTCACATGTAATCCTACACTTTGGCTGAAAGTTTATTTTTATTGCAACGCACTGAGACATATAATCAGGCACTGTGTTTTGCATGTAATGCTGTTTCTGTAATTCTTCTGTTTACAATATCTTATCATTATTTCCACATTGCATGTCACTCCCACGAATATGCTTTGTAAAAACAGGGTATGTAGATTTTTTAAATTTTGAAATCAATAGGTCAATTCCAAGGAAAGAACAAAAAAACTCATTTCCCTCTCAAATTATTATTATTTCTTCTCAACTTGTACTTGCAAGTAAAGCTATTACATCCCAGAGGATTTTTTTTAACCCAGACACTGCATTACACATTTTTTTAATCCACACAAAATACCATGAGCTATGTCTTGGAATGTGCTCACTCAGAAAAATCTAACCTGGAGTGAATGTTCCTAAATTGAGCCATATATGTTTTCTTTTTATGAATACTATAACTGTTTATTGCTCAGAATAGCAGCTGTAACAACAAAAAAACCAGAAGCCCTGGAAATGACTCGTGATCAAAGACGCGCTTGAAGTAGTAATAAGTAGAACACTAAACAAAAAAAACAAAAAAAAGGTTTTCTTCCACATCTGTACTGCTGTTTGCAAAGCAATGTGCCAATTTTCACACTCATTTACTGTTCCAGCATAGAAACATGTTGGTGTAAAGGGGGAAAACTGTACTGTTGCAGGAAACAATATTGTTTTGGACATCCATTAGAGAAGTAAAACCAGAGAGGTGTGATTTCTCCAGGTTGAAAGTGAAGGGAAAAAAATCAAATAATGGATAAGGTTGCAAATTAAGAGCATGGTCTGAAAACGACATTGTGTACAGTCATAAGAAATACAAAGCTATCGTGCATGTAGTTTCTGATAAGCATGGATCTTCCAGTTTTTTAGGCCTAATTTCCTATGCTACATCAAACTGTCTTTTGATACACCATTTTCTGCATATTTATGCATGAATATTTGAATATAAGAGAAAGGAGTGGCAAACAAAGCATGAATGCATGGTTTCTCCCCAGTTTCTGGTCCTGTCAACAATGTTTCTTTTTATGAGTATGATGTAAGCAATGCTGCAAGGATGCCTTGTGTGTGTGTGTGTGTGTGTGTGTGTGTGTGTGTGTGTGTGTGTGTGTTGTGTGTGTGTGTGTGTGTGTGTGGTGCCTATGTATATGAGGGTGTATGATCTTTTCTGTAGTTAATAATATTAGTTTTTGACTGCACATAACATTCTATAAGGCACTAACACTTTTATCAGTTTTAATCTGGTCAAAAAGGACTTCACTTCTATTGTTAGTTTGTATTGGTAACTCATTAAGGAAATATAATTTCTAATGAGTCATTGACAATCATGGTTTTTGTATGCTCTATACAAATTGAGAAGTCCTGAGGTTTTGTTTTTTTTGTTATTTTCCAAGGGTTTTTCATTTTTATTTGTGATGGAGAAGGAAGGAGGGGGTGAGGGGGTGGTCGATTTGGCTTTTTTGTTGGGGTCAAGTTTTGTCCTTTTCAGATTCTTTTTTTTTTGGGGGGGGGGGCGGTGAAGATGGGGTATTTAGGATGTGTTTCTTTTTCTTTGACAGAATACTCAAGGACCTAAGCTCACTAACTTTCTAACTGTTTAGAAAATAGTAACCTTAGAGTTTGGAATGTTATTTTGTCAGTTGTGAGCAAGCCTAGTTTCATTCATTGCTTTGTTGTGTTTCTAACAGTCTGCCATTGATTGTCTGTTAGCGCCCTTGGAAGTGGGACTCCTCTGCACTAACCCTTGTCTAACGATTTACACAGGACTAACTATCCCAGTAAGTTATTGCTTGAAAATAAATAACCAACAAAGCTTACCTCTCTGTCTGCCTGTAGATTCATGTGTGGGACTAGACTGGGTTATAGTTGTTGATACATGAAAGGGCAACCTGGTGACAAAAGTTTACTCAGGCGATGGGACACTGTCTTGACTGTGTGAACACAGATGGATAGTTTCTTTCTTCTGTTTCTGGTAACATCCTTTGTAACCTGAGGAGCAAATTGTAAGATACAGTAAGAAGAGCAGCGTTGAAGAAAGAGGCAGACTTTCATACAGACTCTGCAGTCATGCCCACACACTACCATTATTTTTCTCTCACACACACACACACACACACACACACACACACACACACACACACACACACACACACACACACACACACACACACACACACACACCACACACACCTGTTTAACATAGCACAGAGGACAACCTCCGAGGCATCTACATCTAGTCCATCAACAATCCCAAACCCTCTGCTGATAAACACAGCTGGACACTGGAATGTCACAGATCCTCCCCCAGAATGCCAGCCAATGAAAAAGTTGTGGTCATCACAAGGGCCGCTGAGTTCTAGATGATGAAATGTTCCTGCAACAAGATTAACAACTGGTAGCTGATGTGTGCATATGGTGTTCCCGTGTACCGTTTGTCTGATACTCATTTGATGACTGACATCCTTTTTACTAATAGCCACACCACTACTTTTATACACTGACTATATTTACCATCTTGTCATTCCAGCCTGGCCATGTGGCCAATGATGCATGCCCAACAGCAGTCTATGTGGCACCTGCCAGTTTTCCTAAAGAGAAATAAAACAAACAAGGTTTTCACATCTACACTATGTTGTATTGAGAGAGATCCAGTATTGAGCAACTCAGGAAGAGAGGCCAATTAACAGACAGAAAAAGAGAAAGAAGCAGTTAACTTTCACTTTAAAAATAAAATTGATGCAGAAGTAATTACAGATATGTGGTGTCTTATGCATATGGTTTTGGCGATAACAGAACCTTATGCTGATTGGAGGGGTTTTGTTGCTCCATTGGTTTGATTTCGTATGTCTCTCTTTCAGGGAGCTTAATGCCCTGTAATGTCGACATGAGGTTACCTATCGGAACTTTATTCTTTACTTGGGCATCAGAGGGATAATAAGAATGTACCATAAAAGATTAGGTGTGGGAAATGGTTGTATGAGTCTGTGATCTTGATTTTCACTAATTTTATGTTGACTTGTTGATTTTTCTTTCTTTTTAAGCTATGATTGCTTCTAACCCACATAAATTTCTCCCATTTTGGAGATATTATAGAGTTTGTATTGCAATTTGTATCCCCTTTTCTTAGTCTACTGGATAACAACTGACAAAAGATACATTCTACCGTAGTTTTTCTTGATTTGTTCTTAAACATTATCATGGCCTTTTTGTACCTATTTCCATCACAGGTTTAACACCAGTACCACCAACTCGAAGTAAGCCACCAGATTTATTATATCCCCCTCCCTTTCTCCCCCTCTCCCTCCCTACCCACCCCTACTCTCTCTCTCTCTCTCTCTCTCTCTCCTCTCTCTCTCTCTCTCTCTCTCTCTCTCTCTCTCCCCTCCCTCCCTCCCTCCCTCCCTCCCTTCCTCCCTCCCCCTTAGCATGCAACAAATTGCCAACAAGAAAGATCTTGATGTAATGATTATCCAATCTACCTAGAAATAATGAGACAAATTGTTTCAAAGTACTCAACAGAATAGTTTTCATCGGTTTACACCCTTATGTTTGTGGGAGCTTTAATGCAATAAAAGTAAAATCCAAGCAGCTCATTTAGGTTGGATTGTGTGTGAAATGTTAGCTTTTTGCATTCATCAGTTGGAATATAGCTTGTTTGCATTTCATTTGCAGAGCCTACTGGTTTACCTCCAGTTGGGGACCTGGTGAGTTACTCGTTGATATTGTTGTCCTTTTTTTCAAAACAAAACCGTGACAAAATACATTGATTTGAAAGCAACATGGCCTTGAACAGAGACGCAGGCGCTTGTATATGCACACAAACACGTTCGCACACATACATCACACACACACCAACACACACACACACACGCTCTCTCTCGCGCGCGCGAGCACGCACGCACGCACGCACGCACGCACGCACGCACGCACGCACGCACCACACACACACACACACACACACACACACACACTTCAGCTGAATATGTGGTTCGTCATCTCATCCCAGTGACATCTGCAGAAACAAATGCATGGAACTGTAGCCAGGCCTTTGTAAGGAAGAATACTGTTTATCCATAATCTTTGGAAATGAGGACTCTCTCTCTCTCTCTCTCTCTCTCTCTCTCTCTCTCTCTCTCTCTCTCTCTCTCTCTCTCTCTCTCTCCTCTCTCTCTCTCTCTCTCTCCTCTCTCTCTCTCTTCTCTAAATTTGGTCAAATTGTGAGTTTTTAGGTTTCATTGATGATAGTTATTTTTTTGAAAGTGTGAGTTTAAAAAAAATATTTTTGTTGACTGGTTTGTTTTGATGACGATATAATTTGGTGATGCTCTCTCTCTCTCTCTCTCTCTCTCTCTCTCTCTCTCTCTCTCTCTCTCTCTCTCTCTCTCTCCTCTCTCTCTCTCTCTCTCTCTCTCTCTCTCTTCTCTCCTCTCTCTCTCTCTCTCTCTCTCTCTCTCTTTTGCTTCCTTTCCCTCTCCTTTCCCCTCCAACTTCCACCTTCAGTTATTCTATCCTAGACTTATTATGGAGAGGAGTATTTTGGTTGTTATGTTGGATTCAAACTGTATTCTTACCATTTGAATATTGAAATGTGTTTTCATATAGTCTTTTGTGTTTAAAGGATTTTATGTTGTTGTTGTTTTTCAATCTTTTTTTTTTCCCCCTTTTATGCCTACTTTGCTTGTTTTTCCCGCTTACACACACACACGCACGCACACACACACACACACACACACACACACACACACACACACACACACACACACACACACCACACACGCACACACGCACACACCACACACACACACAACTCACACACTCACGCATTATATATTTGTAATGCCTTCTGGTTCATGGTCCTGAATATTTGCTATTTTTTAATGTTTTTTGCTATGTTATTTTTTGTTTAAATAATTATCAGTGTATCCAGTTGGGATGACGCGTTTTGTTGAATGTATTCTGTTTTCTTTTTTTAAAATATTGTTTGAACTGCTGCTGGTGGTGATGCTGGTATATAGGGGTAGGGAGGGGTTTCTTAGCTTTATTCCCTGATCAGGGCAAGGGCCGGATGAAAAAAAGTATGTAATGCTTACTTACTCTGTTACCCTTGAAAAATAAAGATTATTCATTCATTCATTCATCTCTCTCTCTCTCTCTCTCTCTCTCCTCTCTCTCTCTCTCTCTCTCTCTCTCTCTCTCTCTCTCTCTCTCTCTCTCTCTCTCTCTCTCTCTCTCTCTCTCTCTCTCTCTCTCTCTCTCTCTCTCGGGGCCTTGGCCTATAAATGAATAAACCATCCGAATCTCTCTCTCTCTCTCTCTCTCTCTCTCTCTCTCTCTTCTCTCTCTCTCTCTCTCTCTCTCTCTCTCTCTCTCTATCTCCTCTCTCTCTCTCTCTCTCTCTCTCTCTCTAGGCGGATAGCCTAGTGGTCAGAACATTGCGCTCGCAATTTGAAGACCCGGGTTCGAGTCCGGTCGAGGAAATTTTCTTCCTGGAGTTAACATCAGTGCTGACTCCACTCTCCCCAAAAGTCCTTTGGATGAGACTTTAAACCGAGGCCCCATCCTGTTCCGCTTTTCGTAAGAGTAGGCCATCGTGTGCCGGTGGGAACAGATGATAATATTTACAAAACTGCATACACACGGGGACCGGATGAAAAAAAGCACATGATTGCTTATTCTGTTATCCTCGATATAAAAGAATAAATAAATAAAATAAATAATAAATCTCTCCTCTCTCTCTCTCTCTCTCTCTCTCTCTCCTCTCTCTCTCCTCATCTCTCTCTCTCTCCTCTCTCTCTCTCTCTCTCTCTCTCTCTCGGGCCTTGCCTATAGTGATAAACCATCCGAATCTCTCTTCTCTCTCTCTCTTCTCTCTCTCTCTCTCTCTCTCTCTCTCTCTCTCTCTCTCTCTCTCTCTCTCTCTCTCTCTCTCTCTCTCCTCTCTCCCCTCTCTCTCTCTCTCTCCCCCCCCTCTCTCTCCCCTCTCTCTCTCTCTCCCTCTCTCTCTCTCTCTCTCTCTCTCTCTCTCTCTCTCTCTCTCTCTCTCTCTCTCTCTCTCTCTCTCTCTCTCTCTCTCTCTCTCTCTCTCTCTCTCTCTCTCCTATGTTCTGATGTACCAAATGAATTTTTTTTTAATAAAACCTCTTAGGAACTGATTAGACTATTATTGATTTCCATCTATGGTTATACCATATAGTATATTTTCACTAATATATACTTGTAGAATATGACAAATCCTGTCTTTCCATCTGTCTACAATTTATAATAATTATGTTGTTCAAGCATGCCAGCATAAAACAGAACGTAGACAATAAAGATAGATCTGTAGTTCGGAACCATTCTCCTGCGTTGTTGTGTTAGACTGTGCTGGTTGCCTTGTCATAGCCACACTGTAGTTATGATCAGGACGGTATTATTCTGAGAAAAGCCATTCCCTGGTGGGCAAATTAGTTGATCAAATAGTGACAAAGTGATGTTGACTCAGGGGAGAGATAGATCTAGAGGACTAGCGTTTTGTGTCAAATGAATCAGGCAAAGGAGGGAACTGGTACAAAAAGGAGCAAGAAAAATGACGTTCAAGATTATGATGTCATTGCAACGTGTCACACAGCAGTAGGCATGTTTGTTCAACTTCTTTCTTCCTCCAGACAGAAAAATCTGGCTTCCATTCTTGAGGAAAGTTTATCATGTGTGATCAAAGAAGTTGTAAATCAGAATGATCAGAAAGTGAGAGACTTGCAGTGGAAATTTCTTCTGCATTATTAACTTGATCAACAAGAACAGTACTGTAGAAGGGAGGCAGTTAAGATCGTTGGTCTCCTTGAAACAACAAATTAAAACAATATCGAAGAAATAGTAGCTTGCTGAAGGGGTTGGCTGCTACAGAATGTTAAATAGGCCCTACAGCCTGGTGAAATTAATATTGCAACTTGAACTGGCTCACAGAGAAACAAACTGGGAAGCAACAACAACAGTAACAACAGTAACGCCAGCTCTTCAAGCTTAGAGCAGTCACTGTTCGATTTACCTCTAGGAAAATAAAGACATCAATTATTGCTAAGAACTAGCTGAAGAAGTTAACAGTATACCACAGTTTTCCTAAATGAACCCTGACCCCTCCCTGGAGCAGAATGCTACATCTGGCCAAGAGAGGCGGAAACGTTCGAAAAGTGTCCACCATTCCTGATGGCAAAATCAGATGCGTGTTGAAAAAAAGACCAGAACAAAACTCCAAAGACATTCTCTTGGACATGCCAGATGACCTGTCCATTTTAGGATTGACGAAGCTGACATCCCAGTTCTAGGCCCCAGCAGACTGCTCTTTAGGATCTGACCAAGGGCCACTGACATGGTACACCCCTACCATCAGTTAGTTCCAGTGCTTTAGTGTGCAATTTAGCAGTTTTATTCCTTAATGTTGGATCTAGTGTACTAAGAAGTGGACTTTCAATAGTTTTTTTTTTTTAATGTTAAACAGTTTCATTTTCTCCCATTTGCTGAAACAAAAACTGATAATCAAGACCATCATTTCATTGAAGAGTTTAAGGACTTTGGATATAGCTCTAATATCAGTTTGAACAGCCAAAAGAAATCTGGTGCCTATGCTCAGGAACCATCATTGTAGCTTTTAAAGAATGTTTTCCTGTGTTTATACGTTTCCTACACAATCGTAGAGATAACAAGAATTCTTCGTCGTTTTTTACTTAAGAAATGCATGAGGCCTGCTGGATGCACTAAGGATATGTTGGCTGGAACAGTACATTTATTCCACCCAAAGGGTCTGTTTACAGTAGAGTCGATTTATTTGATGAGGTAACTTTAGATTTCTAGATCCATAAGGTAAGGTAGAGGTGTCCCATAACCTGGGCGGTTGTAGGGGAGCGAGGCGTCAAAGACCTCAGCTTCTCTAGGGGCCAGCATATTGAGGGCGGCGCCCATCTCCTCTTCCTCGCTGCTTTACCTTCCCTGACACTAAAGAGGGCAAGTACCCACTTACAGCTGGGGGGGGGGGGGGGGGGGGGGGGACTGTACTGAAGCCAAGGTGCGCAAACGGTCACCCATCCAACTGGTAACCAGGCACGACGCTGCTTAACTTGACTTGGGGAAAGTGAGCACTCCGACTTCTTAGCTGTCCCGCCCCCTTCTAGATTTATGCACTTTCAAATTAATTATAACTGTGGAATTCTTCTGCCATGCTATTTCAATGTATGCGAAGACACATGACCTTAGTTTTTTCAGTATGATGATGATAGCCCAATAAATGTTTTATGATCTTAATTTCTAGATAGCTATACAATCAGTGTACAAAGACAGACTCACAGACCAAACAATTATGGCTACAGGCTTTAGGATAAAAGTTATGTTCTGGAATAATAATTTGTGGGTCAAAAGGTACTATACAAAAGGTAAGGAAATCAATCTGTTGCAACAATTGTAGAGAAATAACAATACTAAGTTGCCTGGGGGAATTATTTACTAGTATAATTGATAACAGATTGATTTTTGTTTTTAAGAAACTGAAAACACAGTATAGAAAATAAAGGGGTCTTTAGACAATGCCATTAGAATTTAAAACACGCTATTGCGTTCGTTCTTCTTCTTTGAACGCTCAGACAGCAACCACTGTAGACTGTCATAGAGCAAAAAGTACGTGGTGTTTAAGTGCCTTACAACTCACACCCAATGCATCTGATTTCAGTGTGGGAGAGAACATATCCTTTAAACCATTCTGGAAAAAATGAAGGAGAATGGACAAAGAAGGCAGAAAATACACTAGAAAGAGATGACAGGAAGAAAGGGAACAAAGCAAATACAAAGAGAGGGATATAAAAGAGGGAATTCTTAACACAGAATTGTCTTAAGGTGGGCATGCTATTTGTAATGAGCCTCCCCCAACATCCCCAGAGGGAGGGGGGGGGGGGCACTTTTGTATTATGGACATTAGTTGACGTTGACCAAGTTCCACATTGTAGATTCTGAGGCATTCCCTTGTGACACTTCTCCCATGACAATGGAGCATTTCTTCCAGATATATCCAACACACTAAAACCTAAGGGCCATTTTCTCTCCTACTGACCTGCCAATGAGGGACGAACTTTTCTTTTTTTTTTTTTTTTTTAATCCCTGGAGGGCCTTCAGTACATGCAAGATTTGTGAGGGCCTCAGGAGTTGCTATCTAGTATTCAACCAAGAAGAAGAGGAAGTTGATATTCACTGATGAAAGAATGTGCTTTCATTGACATAACAGAGGCTTTTGATCTAATCTGGCGAGAAAGGTTTTGGTACAATTTGTTACTACAAGGCCTTCAAGGAAGTTATTAGTCATTGGTCACATGCATGATAGATTTAAATCTTGTGTTTTTCTTACTGGTGGAAAGGTTGACCACTTCTGCCGTTTTATGGGTGTCAGACAAGGAGAAAATATATTTCCAGTTCTCTTTTCTTTATATCTTAATGACTTAGAAAGATATCTGTTTAAAGTAATAGTAAACGCTTGGAGTCGACTGTGGTCGCTGGATCTTTTACACGCTCTGGTAGGAGTGGATAAGAAATTGCAAGTGATAATTTAGACTTCCCACATCATTTACAGTCCATCCTCCACAGAAAGTCAACCTGTAACCTTCAGTTTCAAGTGATGCTTAATTCAGACGGCGTGTGTGGCTGAATCCTTTAAAAAAAAAACACACAACAACAACACAATTTAAAAAATACACTGATAGCTGTTTCCTTGTGGAAGGTGGTGTTTTGTTAAATGTATGACTTCACTGGACATTTAAAAGGCGGTGTTTTGTTAAATGTATTACTTCACTGGACATTTAAATGGTGGTGTTTTGTTAAATGTACTACTTCCCTGAACATATAAAAGGTGGTGTTTTGTAAATGTATTACTTTAGACATTAAAAGGTGGTGCTTTGTTAAAATGTTGACTTCACTGGACATTTAAAAGGGGGTGTTTTGTTAAAGTATGACTTCACTGGACATTAAAAGGTGTTTTTCCCAATGTATTACTTCACTGGACATTTAAAAGGTGGTGTTTTTTCAATGTTTGACTTCACTGGACATTTAAAAGTGGTGTTTTGTTAATGTATGACTTCACTGGACATTTAAAAGGTGGTGCTTTGTTAAATATATGACTTCACTGGACATTTAAAAGGTGGTGTTTTTTAATGTATGACTTCACTGGACATTTAAAAGGTGGTGTTTTTTCAGTGTGTGCTTTCGATTTTGCTAGAATTATTTATTGTCATTGGTTGTTTGTTGTGAGGGTTGAGTGCAAGCGCTTTGATTTGTTTTTACAAGATATAGCGCTATATAAATTCCATGTATTATTATTATTATTAAGTACAAGGATATTGAAGTGGTTGATGCTGAACTTTGTAACTTTACATTATCAGTTCATTTGTACATGTATGGATTACACTTTTACTAGCAAACACTGCAGAAAATCTCCAAAAAGCTCTTGATGCTTTTTTGTAAAGACTGCCATGAGTGGAAACTGGTGGTTAAAATTGATAAAACAAAAACAATGTTGTCCAATGCTGACAAAAAATGAGGAGTGCGATTTGGAATTGGAAACAAACATATTGCATTGTTGATTTTTACAGAAACCTGCCTCTCACATAAGTTATAATGTTTAGTAAAAGATATTAATGGTAAATTTTCCAAGGTGAAAAAAGAATATATATTAACTAGTACAAAAAGCTATATTTTCTTTGATGTAGAAATCAGAATATTCTTGTTGATGTTGACATTGATTTTCATTGAACAATGGTTGTTCTGATATTATAATATAATATTAGAACAACCATTGTTTGATGAAGATCAGAGTCATGTTATGGTTATGGAATTTGGGGTTATGATGATAACACTGTTTTAGAAGAATTGCATCTTAACTTTTTGAAACAACTATTCAGACTGGTTTTTTTTTTAATTGCCTATCTGATATGTAGTGAAACTTGTTTATACTATTCTGTTCTAATTGATGTGAGATTTATCAGGTTTTGGTCTGATCTTATGACTGACAATTCTCACAAACTTTCACCAAAATTTTATAATGTACTCTGTGGTTTATTATGAAGAAATTGTATTGTCAGAACTGGTTCAAGAAAATTAATAGAATTGTAATATAAAAAGGGTTTGACTGTGTTTGAGAAACACAGTCTTTTGTATACGAAAATAGTTTATGTCATAATGTTATTAAGGCATTAAAGGATAATTTTTTCAAACTTGTTTGTTTAAAATGGTTTTCGTAATGTCTAGAATCTATGTGCTGTGTATCTGGTTAGTCTATGTTTCCCATACTTGATTTTTCTTCCTAGAGACCTTGAGGTAAATAAGCAGTTGTTGCTTATTCTGTTTTCTTTCCTTTGTTCATTCATTGTATATTAATGTGTGTGTGTGTGTGTGTGTGTGTGTGTGTGTGTGTGTGTGTGTGTGTGTGTGTGTGTGTGTGTGTGTGTGCGTGCGTGCGTGCGTGTGTGCGTGTGTGTGTATGATCATTGATATTTTGTAAATAATAGAAACAAAGCTCTGTCTGTTGTTCTGTCTGCAGTCTCATGCTCTGATGTCAAAGTAGACATGGTGTTTGTACTGGATGCCTCTACCAGTGTCACAGAAAAGAACTTTATCATCATGAAGGACTTCATCAAGGATTTCCTCATCAAATCCAACATTGATGACGGCAATGTACGTGTGGGTATGATTATCTACAGTACTGAAGATCATCTACAGTTCCATCTAAATGAACATCGCACCAAACGGGATGTATTTATTGCCATTGATGAAATACCCTATCGTTATGGAAGCACTAACACAGCTGACGCTCTGAAAACCATGAGGACAGAGATGTACACAAGAGCCAATGGTGACCGTCCTAACATTCCCAATGTGGCCATTGTCATCACTGATGGTGTGTCCAACATCAACTCACGTCGCACCATCCCTGAAGCAGAACAGGCACGAGCACAAGGTATCCACATCTATGCCATTGGTGTTGGACTGACAGACACCACGGAGCTGAATGGCATTGCCAGTAAACCAGTGGAGGAGAACAGTTTCAATGTCCAAGAGTTCAGTGAGCTGAGGAATCTCAGAACAGACGTGTTCGCTTCTCTGTGTGCAGGTAAGTGTAATAATACAGAAATAATAACAATATTTCTGTGGTTTTTTTCATAACCTCACCTAGGCAAGCATGCATTCTTGAACAATACTTAGATGTTTAATTATAGTCCTCTGTTACTATAGGGACGTTTTAAAAAGTGGCAAAATGTTCAGTTGCTTTGAGCTATGACAATTTGTGAGGGTTATTTTGTGTTTATGTTTTTGGTTGCATGTCTGTTATAATCAGTCTTGAATTTTTTTATGGAAATGTTGAAAATAAAAGTGTATGTTTTGATTGCAATTGTATTGTGTCAGATTCATGTGACCGAACACCCGGGAATTTTCACAATTCAATTTCACTTTTGGGAAATTTCCAGCTGCACCAACAACTTTACCACCAGCTCCAGTTGGTAAGTAAAACACTGTAAGCATTGAATGCGTCCTTCTTTCTGTGATCCTTTTTTTTTTTATCATAAAGGATCATCAGTGTCAGCATAACTGTTGGATTCTTCTGATGGTGAAACATCTGTCTGGGTTCCTTTTTCCATCTTCAATCTGGGCTTTTGTGTTGTTGTTTTTTTTATATATTGTTGTGTGTGTGTGTGGGGGGGGGGGGGGGTTCTTTTGTTGGGGGGGGGTTTTTGGGAGGGGATGTTGGGTTGTGTTGGGTTTTTTTTTAGGGGGGTAGAGGGATGGGCTAGGTTTTTTTTTTCAAAATCATATTTGTTCCAGCAGTATTTTCAAAATCTACTCATGTCCCTTACTTTAAACTATGTTTTAATTGTCAGAGCCAATGAAGGCATGTGTAACATAAGCACTGTTTCAGAATGCAACGACGCAGTGGTAGACATGGTGTTTGTACTGGATGCCTCTACCAGTGTCACGGAAAAGAACTTTATCATCATGAAGGACTTCATCAAGGATTTCCTCATCAAATCCAACATTGATGACGGCAATGTACGGGTAGGTATGATTATCTACAGTACTGACGACTATCTACAGTTCCATCTAAATGAACACAGCACAAACGGGATGTGTTTGTTGCCATTGATGAAATACCCTATCGTTATGGAAGCACTAACACAGCTGACGCTCTGAAAACCATGAGGACAGAGATGTACACAAGAGCCAACGGTGACCGTCCTAACGTTCCCAATGTGGCCATTGTCATCACTGATGGTGTGTCCAACATCAACTCACGTCGCACCATCCCTGAAGCAGAACAGGCACGAGCACAAGGTATCCACATCTATGCCATTGGTGTTGGACTGACAGACACCACGGAGCTGAATGGCATTGCCAGTAAACCAGTGGAGGAGAACAGTTTCAATGTCCAAGACTTCAGTGAGCTGAGGAATCTCAGAACCAGTGTCTTCACTGCACTGTGCAAACGTAAGTAGGCTTCACATTTAGGTAAATTTATACCAAAGTATAAAAACAACAGAGTGCTCCTTGTCATTTTTTCATTTGGTTTATTTTAGTTTTTTATTCTTATATTCCAAAGATAGTGGAATAGCATTTATGTGCCTTTTTTTTTTATTACATTGAGCCCCATGTTCATGCAGTTTTTGTAGATTCTGTCATTGGTTCCCACTAGCACAAATGGCATACTCTGTCTGTGTTTGTCTGGCTGTCTGTGTGTGTGTGTATGTATTTGAAAATTACGGCTCATTGATCATTTGATCATGTGGATATCATTTTTGCATTTGTGTGTATAAGTCAAAGCCTTTATTTTAGAGAAATTTGTGCAAATACAGGTGTGTGATTTTTTCTTTCAATTCTACAATTTGGCTATGCTGCTGCTTTATGACACTTGTTTATTTTCTTCAGAAACAATAATGAGAAGGCATGTTTTGTTGTTGTTATGTAACAAGCAATTATTACATAGTACAACCGTTTGGCTGATTTTGTGCCACAAGTTGACACTGTACCTGGTGTCTGCTGCTCCCCAAAAAAGTCCTTCGGATGAGACTTTAAACCGAGGCCCCATGTGCGAACGCACGCAGAACATCTTGCGCACACGTTAAATCCTGTTCCGCTTTTCTAAGAGTAGGCCATCGTGTGCCAGTGGGAACAGATGACAATATTTACAAAACTGCATACACACGGGGACCGGATGTAAAAAAGCACATGATTGCTTATTCTGTTATCCTCGATATAAAAGAATAAATAAATAAATAAAATGTTGTATTCAATGATGTCTGTTCTGAATTAGATTACTTACGCTAACAATTCCTTTCTCTCGTGACAGCATCTGAGCATCCAGGTTCTGGTCACTCTTAAACTAGCATTGGGAAAATTAATTGTAGTAGAGTCCATTGCATGTATATAGTTGTTGTTTTTTTTGTACCAGTACCACACCTTGGTTGCAAGTCATAGTTGAGTAGATTCCATAAATTCCATTTTAAGGGTTGCCACTAGTAGGAATTCAGCCATTCTACACCATGTAGCTAGCAGTCTAATACTCCATCAACAAAACAAAACCTCTGGCTCAGTGTCACATTCATTGTTGTTGCTTGGGACAGGTGCTTGAGACAAAAAAATTGCAATTGATACTGTATTTCCACACTCCGGAAAAACTGAGTCACAGAGACAACACGTAAAAATGGAAACACTATTTGTTCAACTGCTAAGCTATCCACACTAAAAACCAAGAAATGATTTCTTTCTTATCTATTCAATCATTTTTCTATCTGATTTCCCCTACAAGTGCTAAAGTCTTCATCTTTGATCATAGCCACGAGGAAGAAGAAAACAAGATTTTTTTTTTTTTTTTTTTTAAAGATCATTTTCCTAGCCAGGTCAGCTGTGGTATCAGGTGGAAAATGTACACAGAAAAAAGGTGTCAGACATCATCCCAGACGGCACTGTTGTAGGCTTTTTCTATCTCGGGATACAGTGGCTGCATGATCTTTGGTCACAAAAGTCTTGTTTTGACGCAACATCTGGAGTGGCTCAGCAGATTGATCACTGCATGGTAGTCGCTACCGCAGGTGTTGATGACAAAACTGAAATTCGAGTTGATGGTCTGATTTTGCTGTCTCTCCTTCTGGCAGCTTCTTCTGTCTTTCAGTTTTTGGAGTCACTTTGTTTCTCACTCACAATCATGTAGTGTGCTCCTCCATCCACTGCAATTTTCTCCGAGCAGTTGCTGGCTGTCAGAGTTAATGTCAGTTGCTTTCATGTCATGCTTGCATGCATCCTTGAAGCACAGTGCTGGACACCAGTGGGACGGTATCTTGCAGCCAGTCCACCATACAGGATGTAGTTAGCTGTGCAGCCACCCTTTAAATTGTGTATGTCACCAATCCAATGGAGATGATGTTGACACAGCAAAGGTTTCATACTAAGGGAATCTGCCTGTTCAACAACAGATGTGTTGGTGGCTTTGTCTTCTCATGAAATATCCAGGATTCCACGCAAACAACAGTGATGGATATGGTCCAGGGGTTCTCCTGTCTGGCAAATGTTGTCCCGGTTTTACTGCCATAAAGCAGAGTATTGAGAACACAATGCTCAGTTAACAGGGTTTTGGTGTTTAGGGTGAAACTGGTTTTGTTCTATACTTTCTTACTAAGTAAGTTGTGGTGTCAGTGCAGTTATTTGGCAAGCGTGAGTCGATTTCCTTGTCAAAAGACAGGTTATTGGTGATGGTGGAGCCCAAGTAAGTAAAATGGTCAGTATTTTTAAGCACTTCCTCATTGGTGCACATTGACATGGTTCCAGGAACATCCTGACCCAGGTCATAGGGCAAAAAAGCTAGAAACCTAGGGAGCAGAACAATGCACTCATTTAGGGATTTTTTTTTGGGGGGAGGAAGGTTGTTTGTTTGTTTGTTTTTATCTAACGTTTAAAAAAACAAAACAAAAAAACACAAAAGATGAATATATTGTGGTCATTGAAACTCCTCAAGCACACTTTTTATTTCCAAGCCTAACCTCATTTTAGTCATGCCTGCACAATTTAGAATGTTACTCTTGACAACTGCTATTGTTTCATAGAAATTATTGCCACATCAAACACAACCACCACAAAAAACTAATATTTATAATTTATTATTATTATTATTATTATTATTATTATTATTTATCATTATTATTATTATTTATTGTTATTGTTATTATTATTATTATTGTTTATTATACATTTTTTATTTTGAGGATAATGGAATAAGCACTCATGCGTTCTTTTACATTCAGTCCCCGTGTGTACGCAATGTTGTCAGTTTTATCATCCGTTCCCACCAGCGCACAATGGCATACTCTTCTGGAAAGCGGAATGGGTGTTTACATGTGAGCAAGATATTCTGCGTACATTTACACATGGGGATGACCTCAGTTTATAGTCTCGTCTGAAGGACTTTTTGGGGAGTGGAGTCGGCACTGATGTTAATTCCAGAGAAAAAATCCTCTTGAACGAGATTCAAACCCGAGTCAGCAGATCACGAGTGCATCACTCTGACCACCAGGCTATCCCGTCAGTTGGAAGAAGTTGCTTGCTCATTAGGGGTGGGAGGGGGGTATTTTTTTTACTCCAATTACTTGACATAACAACCTGAAGATACTGCAGTAATGCATTTGCTGAACTCCATATTTCCTTGCCTGATTGCATTTGAAGTGTTGTCAAGACCCCCCACAGATATTGTTAATTGTGACATTGTCATTTTTTCAGGGGCACCACCACCACCACAAACGAAACCACCACCAACACTACCAATACCAGTTGGTGAGATATCGCTGAGATTCAGTTTGATATTGTCAATAAGATTAGTTTATGTCTGGTTTGCACCTGTGTTTATACAGAAATTTTCAATCATGCATATGTGTGTGTGCACATGTACAAGTGCACTAATGTATTTTTCAGATCCATTTCACCAAGAAATGGCAATATTGTTGTAGGCTTACAGACAGGTTTCTGTATGATATTTTGTTTTGGTTTTATGCAATGAAAAGGTGGCTATGTTCATCTGTATTTCTAGTATTCATGTAACATAAGCATTTGTTTTAGCTTCAGAAAAATGTATTAATAAATTTCGTATAAACACCTGCTATAATGATTTATTGCAACATTTTTTTTAATGGAAAATAAATGCAAAGCTTAGTAGTCTAAGATCCCACCTATGGAAAGTAATTATATCATTGCCAGTCAGAGAAAATGGTAGGTTTGTTCATTAAAACCGTACATATTGTTTTTTTTATGTGTTTACGCAAACTAAATGGGTCCATTTTAGCAACTGTCCTCTAAACTGCGTTTCAAAGAAAGCTATTTGTGTCTTCATTGAACACTCTGACAGCAACTATTGTTGTCTGTCATTTTAGTGAAAATACATTGCACTGCCGTTTATCACACTCCTGACAAGTCAGGACTAGTGCATCCAACTTCAGAGTGGGAGAGAACTATCTTTTAAGTCTTTTGGGAAAAATGGCCAGGAGAACGGACCAAGAAGGCATAAAATAGACAAGGAGGTGACAGGAAGAAAAGGAACAAGACAGAAACAAAGAGTGGGATAGAAAAAAAAGAAAATTCATAGTACACAATTTCCTGGTGGGAATGCCATTTGTACTGAGAAGCCCCTGGCACCCCATGGAGAGAGCTATTTGTTTTAATTCAGCCATCCATTTCAAACCTAATGATAACAAGTCTGTTGTCTTACTATGACTTTGAGCTCATTTATATAACCTTCAACATTTAAAAAGATGCTTGACATAAATCTGTATGAGAAATTGTGACAACCTTGAAAATGTACTAACAACAATTCAAAAAGTGTCCTTTATTTCAGAATGCAACGATGCAGTAGTAGACATAGTGTTTGTACTGGATGCCTCTACCAGCGTCACAGAAAAGAACTTTATCATCATGAAAGACTTCATCAAGCATTTCCTCATCAAATCCAACATTGATGACGGCAATGTACGAGTAGGTATGATTATCTACAGCGATGACGACTATCTACAGTTCCATCTAAATGAACACAGTACCAAACGGGATGTGTTTGTTGCCATTGATGAAATACCCTATCGTTTTGGAAGCACCAACACAGCTGACGCTCTGAAAACCATGAGGGCAGAGATGTACACAAGAGCCAACGGTGACCGTCCTAACGTCCCCAATGTGGCCATTGTCATCACTGATGGTGTGTCCAACATCAACTCACGTCGCACCATCCCTGAAGCAGAACAGGCACGAGCACAAGGTATCCACATCTATGCCATTGGTGTTGGACTGACAGACACCACGGAGCTGAATGGCATTGCCAGTAAACCAGTGGAGGAGAACAGTTTCAATGTCCAAGAGTTCAGTGAGCTGAGGAATCTCAGAACCAAAGTCTTCACTGCACTTTGTGAAAGTAAGTTGGTTGCATGTCATTGCCAGACACATGCAGTAGTTTGCCAAGGAATTTACTGTTTTTGTTATTATTAATCATATGATAACCCACTCAGAAACTCAAAGAGCATACACAGAAACAAAAGTTTTGTGTAATGATAATAACAAAATATGGAATTTATATAGCTCTATATCTTGTGATAAATGGATTAAAGTGCTTACTTTCAAATCAGTCATACACATACAGCCTAATACTTATAGTGTTTATAGACTGCTGGTTGAGCAACTACACTAAATTACACCTTTGCATGTATGTGTGTGCCTGAAACAAATGAGAATAATGGAATATCAGCACAGGAAAATTAGGTGACAAAATATTTCTTTTACACCTGTCTTTTCACAAACCTACCAGAAATCAAAAGGTGTACCTGCATATACACAAATCCAAATATAATTTTCCCACAAATGAAATAATTACAGCTTAGTTTAAAGTTTCATTGATATCAGATTCTTTGAAAATGTTAATTTTTGTAATCAGTTTACTTGAATAAATGCGGCATCAACTTTGTGTAAACAAAAAATCTAAAGAAATTTAATACCACATTTCACGTGTCGAAGGCAGGAAACCTCAGAAAAAACCTGTAGTTTTCTTTTCTCATAGTACTTTAATAAACAAGGGTTATAATGAGAAAATTGATTGCACAATAGATTCCACTGCATTTTATATCTTGTGGGTGACTTGCACTCTATGCTTATTTATAGGATTATATCTCCAACTTCAGATGAACATGAGTGATAGATATGTATGCTGTACTGCTTAAAGGATGTGAGCAACACCTCCAACAACGTTGAGGGCAATAACTTTCTCCTGTTCTGGAAATCCTGTGAATGTATAGGTCTAAATAGGTTTCAAGCTAGCATTAAAATATATATTAGACACTGATTTTTTTTCTTTGTTGAATGCTAAGACAGCAACTCCAGAGGTCATAACAAATGCCGTTGTATGCTGCATACCCTCTAAGGGTCCAAATAGATTGTTCCACATAAGCAGGTCAGAAGACCAGATATCAGCCTCCCTGTTTTGATGTGATAGACTGGGTTGGGAAGTGTTCCACTGTCATGGGAGAAGTGCTGCAAAGGTACACCACAGAATCACCAATGTGAAACTTTTTTTTTTTTTTTTTTTTTTTTTTTTTTTTTTTTTTTTTTGGCTGCCTCGTCTTCTGTGACGCTCCCGTACTGCTGTTCCCACGCCGCTCATTTCAATCTCCCTGCCACAGCCATACCCAGATTCGTTGTGTCTCACCCCCGGGGCCGGGAGTCCACAGGGAGCTCATCAATATTAGGCCGCCGCGGGGCCACCAGCCAGAGGGGCCCTGCACTTCTGCTGGGTCACTTTGGTGGTGTTCAGTGGTGCCTGTTCTGAGCTAACATACGCAGGACACCACCTACTAAGCCCCCTACTAACGACAGTATTAGCTCAGTCGCGGAGCCAGACTGAATGAGTCACCCACCCAAGGTGGCGACCACCACAACGTCCCTCCAACGACTGCCTCCCCACGAACCCCTAACCCCTAAGGCTTTGACACAAACTCACCACAGGCACAGAAGCGTATGGGGAAACCGAATCTGAGGTCACCATGAGACCAGAGCAACGGAGGCCACCGAATCAGAGGCAATTTTTATTATTGCATGATGATCAATGATGATGAGGATGATGTAATGATGCTGCTGTGGAGGTGCATCCGCTTTGAGACTACTTGACAGGGCTGTTCTCTACGCTTACTGTCATAATATATCCCGGCGTCAACCAGGCCCGAGAGATACAGACACCTGCAGTGTTGGTCAGGTAATTTGAGCAACACTCTCAAATTCGCATCCGTAAAGTGGATGAAGCTCGACTGTGTGGTCCCAGTCTCCCCACTGAGCCCACAGCACACTCACTCTGGGTAGGAGCCGGCCGGAGCCCGAAAAAATCCCTATGACTTATGGGATTCGAACCCGCGACCTTCCAGTCCGGAATCCACGGCGCTAACCACTGCGCCATGGCGGCTGGTTACCAATGTGAAACTTGGTGAACATGTGATGTCTGAGGCTGCAGTGTCCCATCTTTAGTCTCACTATGGTCATTTGGTCTTCTTTGGGCAAGGGTTAGTAGTCACAGACTGTTGAAATTAGGGTGCTACTGAATCTATTTTCTCTATTGCTTTTACACGGTTGTTTGAGTTTCAGATTCTTCCAATGATCCTCTGACCCCCAGTATTGAGTAGAATTTGGGTGAATTTTTTAAAGGCTAGCAAAGACATGTAATAAGGATATAGTCTTTCCCATATGTGCAGATCTGTTCAGCACCGATGACAAGGCCTTTGCCTCTGGTTTATTAAGGAAGCAACGTAAGACAGCTACATATGAAGGCATCAGATACTTGTAATAGTTTTAGTAAAAATTTATTTTTACTGTTGTTACTAGCTATAGGAACGGGAATGTAATCATTCTGTTGATTAGAACTCCACAAACACTTTTGTTTTACCAAGCCTGACTTCATCTTCAGTGATATTTGGACTATTACAACTGCTGTTACTTGTGACGTTGATCTTGTTTCAGAGGCATCACCACCACCACAAACACAAACACCACCAACCATACCAACAACAGTTGGTAAGAAATCATTGAACTCACTTTAAATTAACAGATCAGTCTATATACTTTGTTTAGACTTTGAATATACCGTAGTGGCTTCCTGTACTCAAGCTCTTTCTGATTTCCAATCCTAACTGCGATTAAAGTGTTGTGTGCATTGCTTATAACATTTGCAATTTATAACATTGCTACTGTTTCAGAGGCATCACCACCGCCCCCAACAAGACCACCACCAACAAAGCCAGTGCCAGTTGGTAAGACATTAGCCTTGTGATTCAGTCTGATACTGTTAATACAGTGTTGATGAATGTCTGCCTGTGCTTATGTTTTTATAGACTGTGCTTACTGTTACAAGTGTGTGTGTGTGTGTGTGTGTGTGTGTGTGTGTGTGTGTGTGTGTGTGTGTGTGAACAAATTGATGTGTGTGTGTGTGTGTGTGTGTGTGTGTGTGTGTGTGTGTGTGTGTGTGTGTGTGTGTGTGTGTTGTGTGTGTGCGCGCGCGCGGGTGGGTGGGCGTACATGCGTGTGTGTGTGTGTGCATCATTTTACTCAGAACTAGTAGGATTCTAAGCAAGCTAATTTGTTCAGTATTTTTGTTTCTTTTAGAATCAGTGAAAAGGTGAGTGCTTTACATATTTGATTTTCATGCATTGATATAAAAAAAATCTTGCTTTTTTTTTATCCATACTATATCAAGTGAAAGATCAAGGGAAAATGTATGAATTCATCAGAGTAGCATTTAAAAACGGAAAACAAATGCACTGTTTGGTGGCTAAAAACCTGACACCTGGAAAATTATTGTAGCAAATCCCTATTTCATAAGTGATTGGATGCAGTATTTTTGGAGTGGCAGTGATTGTAAAAGGACTGAAAAATAATTTTTATTTTAAAAACTGGGAAAATAAGACATTAGATTAGAAAAATGAAAGACCTCCCCCCCCCCTCCCCCCTTTATCATTCTGCACACAACACAAGAATGTTATGAAAAACAACGCTTACTCTTTTGAACTCTCACAATTGGATCAGTTCTATGAAAGTTGTTGTTTTACTTTTTTTGTTTTAATCTAATACTATAAACTAAATGAATATAAGATTTCATTGACAAACCTTCCCCAAATCAGAATTCCGCTATTTCAGTGATGGATAAAAGTGGTCGCATAAGCAAAATTTCACAAATTGTGAACCTTTGAGCTCTAGCCAAGGAACAAAGAAAAGCTATACAACTGTTATGCAATGATTACAAGAAAAGGATAGATTTAGTAAGTAAGATAAGCTATAGCCAGTTATTTCAAACAACACTGTAAGACATCAAATGGCAAAACAGAAGGATGAAACTAAGCAATAAATTAAAAAGAAATGAACATTGAAAGCAATCAACAATGCAATGAACAATGCAATGAATAAAGCCATAAAAGGAATGAAATCAGGACCCACTTGTGTTTCTCTTTGCCAAAGGATAAGGCTCCAATAAGTTAAAGGAAGTTGAAGTAATGTAAAAGAATAAGAAGTTAATGGGGTTGTTGAGTAATTCACTGGGCCATACTTTATATGCATTTGCCAATTACAACTGGGGCTTTTAAACATTCCAATCAGTGCAAAAGGGGTCAATATTTCACTAACATGAAAGTGCCTTTTGTAAGCTAGAAGCAGAATGACCATCTTGAGCTGGGATGTATTCAACCATACAGATGGTTCCACAGATATAGTCGTCAGAATGGTACGCTGAGCTGTTTTTTGTCTGTTCTTGCACAATTTGGTATAAGTATTTAATTATGCATTACTTGGCACATTCCATTCTATTTCATCACCAGAGTCAGAACTTGCGTGAAAACAAATGTTTTGCTGTTTTGTTTTCAGCACAATTCACAGACCTACCTACATCATGAATTCTATTACTTCAAAATGAATAATGATGATATGTTTCAGAATGCAACAACGCAGTGGTAGATATAGTCTTTGTACTGGATGCCTCTACCAGTGTCACAGAAAAGAACTTCATCATCATGAAGGACTTCATCAAGCATTTCCTCATCAAATCCAACATTGATGACGGCAATGTACGAGTAGGTATGATTATCTACAGCAATGACGACTACTACAGTTCCATCTAAATGAACACAGTACCAAACGGGATGTGTTTGTTGCCATTGATGAAATACCCTATCGTTTTGGAAGCACCAACACAGCTGACGCTCTGAAAACATGAGGACAGAGATGTACACAAGAGCCAACGGTGACCGTCCTGATGTTCCCAATGTGGCCATTGTCATCACTGATGGTGTGTCCAACATCAACTCACGTCGCACCATCCCTGAAGCAGAACAGGCACGAGCACAAGGTATCCACATCTATGCCATTGGTGTTGGACTGACAGACACCACGGAGCTGAATGGCATTGCCAGTAAACCAGTGGAGGAGAACAGTTTCAATGTCCAAGAGTTCAGTGAGCTGAGGAACCTCAGAACCAAAGTCTTCACTGCACTTTGTGAAAGTAAGTTGGTTGCATGTCATTGCCAGACACATGCAGTAGTTTGCCAAGGAATTTACTGTTTTTGTTATTATTAATCATATGATAACCCACTCAGAAACTCAAAGAGCATACACAGAGAACAAAAGTTTTGTGTAATGATAATAACAAAATATGGAATTTATATAGCTCTATATCTTGTGATAAATGGATTAAAGTGCTTACTTTCAAATCAGTCATACACATACAGCCATTTACAAAGCCTAATACTTATAGTGTTTATAGACTGCTGGTTGAGCAACTACACTAAATTACACCTTTGCATGTATGTGTGTGCCTGAAACAAATAAGAATAATGGAATATCAGCACAGGAAAATTAGGTGACAAAATATTTCTTTTACACCTGTCTTTTCACAAACTTACCAGAAATCAAAAGGTGTACCTGCATATACACAAATCCAAATATAATTTTCCCACAAATGAAATAATTACAGCTTAGTTTAAAGTTTCATTGATATCAGATTCTTTCGAAAATGTTAATTTTTGTAATCAGTTTACTTGAATAAATGTGGCATCAACTTTGTGTAAACAAAAAAACTAAAGAAATTTAATACCACATTGCACGTTGTGAAGGCAGGAAACCTCAGAAAAAACCTGTAGTTTTCTTTTCTCATAGTACTTTAATAAACAAGGGTTATAATGAGAAAATTGATTGCACAATAGATTCCACTGCATTTTATATCTTGTGGGTGACTTGCACTCTATGCTTATTTATAGGATTTATATTCCAACTTCAGATGAACATGAGTGATAGATATGTATGCTGTACTGCTTAAAGGATGTGAGCAACACCTCCAACAACGTTGAGGGCAATAACTTTCTCCTGTTCTGGAAATCCTGTGAATGTATAGGTCTAAATAGGTTTCAAGCTAGCATTAAAATATATATTAGACACTGATTTTTTTTCTTTGTTGAATGCTAAGACAGCAACTCCAGAGGTCATAACAAATGCCTTGTATGCTGCATGCCCTCTAAGGGTCCAAATAGATTATTCCACATAAGCAGGTCAGAAGGCCAGATATCAGCCTCCCAGTTTTGATGTGATGGACTGGGCTGGGAAGTGTTCCACTGTCATGGGAGAAGTGCTGCAAAGGTACACCACAGAATCACCAATGTGAAACTTGGTGAACATGTGATGTCTGAGGCTGCAGTGTCCCATCTTTAGTCTCACTATGGTCATTTGGTCTTCTTTGGGCAAGGGTTAGTAGTCACAGACTGTTGAAATAGGGTGCTACTGAATCTATTTTCTCTATTGCTTTTACACAGTTGTTTGAGTTTCAGATTCTTCCAATGATCCTCTGACCCCCAGTATTGAGTAGAATTTGGGTGAATTTTTTAAAGGCTAGCAAAGACATGTAGTAAGGTTTTAGTCTTTCCCATATGTGCAGATCTGTTCAGCACCGATGACAAGGCCTTTGCCTCTGGTTTATTAAGGAAGCAACGTAAGACAGCTACATATGAAGGCATCAGATACTTGTAATAGTTTTAGTAAAAATTTATTTTTACTGTTGTTACTAGCTATAGGAACTGGGAATGTAATCATTCTGTTGATTAGAACTCCACAAACACTTTTGTTTTACCAAGCCTGACTTCATCTTCAGTGATATTTGGACTATTAAAACTGCTGTTACTTGTGACGTTGATCTTGTTTCAGAGGGATCACCACCACCACAAACACAAACACCACCAACCATACCAACAACAGTTGGTAAGAAATCATTGAACTCCTTTAAATTAACAGATCAGTCTATATACTTTGTTTAGACTTTGAATATACCGTAGTGGCTTCCTGTACTCAAGCTCTTTCTGATTTCCAATCCTAACTGCGATTAGCAGTGTTGTGTGCATTGCTTATAACATTTGCAATTTATAACATTGCTGCTGTTTCAGAGGCATCACCACCGCCCCCAACAAGACCACCACCAACAAAGCCAGTGCCAGTTGGTAAGACATTAGCCTTGTGATTCAGTCTGATACTGTTAATACAGTGTTGATGAATGTCTGCCTGTGCTTATGTTTTTATAGACTGTGCTTACTGTTACAAGTGTGGTGTGTGTGTGTGTGTGTGTGTGTGTGTGTGTGTGTGTGTGTGTGTGTGTGTGAACAAATTGATGTGTGTGTGTGTGTGTGTGTGTGTGTGTGTGTGTGTGTGTGTGTGTGTGTGTGTGTGTGTGTGTGTGTGTTGTGTGCGCGCGGCGGTGGGTGGGCGTACATGCGTGTGTGTGTGTGTGCATCATTTTACTCAGAACTAGTGGATTCTAAGCAAGCTAATTTGTTCAGTATTTTGTTTCTTTTTGAATCAGTGAAAAGGTGAGTGCTTTACATATTTGGTTTTCATGCATTGATATAAAAAAATCATGCTTTTTTTTTTATCCATACTATATCAAGTGAAAGATCAAGGGAAAATGTATGAATTCATCAGAGTAGCATTTAAAAACGGAAAACAAATGCACTGTTTGGTGGCTGACACCTGGAAAATTATTGTAGCAAATCCCTATTTCATAAGTGATTGGATGCAGTATTTTTGGAGTGGACAGTGATTGTAAAAGGACTGAAAAATAATTTTTATTTTAAAAACTGGGAAAATAAGACATTAGATTAGAAAAATGAAAGACCCCCCCCCCCCCCCCCCCCCCCCCCTTCATCTCCACAACACAAGAATGTTATGAAAAACAACGCTTACTCTTTTGAACTCTCACAATTGGATCAGTTCTATGAAAGTTGTTGTTTTACTTTTTTTTTAAATCTAATACTATAAACTAAATGAATATAAGATTTAATTGAGAAACCTTCCCCAAATCAGAATTCCGCTATTTCAGTGATGGATAAAAGTGGTCACATAAGCAAAATTTCACAAATTGTGAACCTTTGAGCTCTAGCCAAGGAACAAAGAAAAGCTATACAACTGTTATGCAATGATTACAAGAAAAGGATAGATTTAGTAAGTAAGATAAGCTATAGCCAGTTATTTCAAACAACACTGTAAGACATCAAATGGCAAAACAGAAGGATGAAACTAAGCAATAAATTAAAAAGAAATGAACATTGAAAGCAATCAACAATGTAATGAACAATGCAATGAATAAAGCCATAAAAGGAATGAAATCAGGACCCACTTGTGTTTCTCTTTGCCAAAGGATAAGGCTCCAATAAGTTAAAGGAAGTTGAAGTAATGTAAAAGAATAAGAAGTTAATGGGGTTGTTGAGTAATTCACTGGGCCATACTTATATGCATTTGCCAATTACAACTGGGGCTTTTAAACATTCCAATCAGTGCAAAAGGGGTCAATATTTCACTAACATGAAAGTGCCTTTTGTAAGCTAGAAGCAGAATGACCATCTTGAGCTGGGATGTATTCAACCATACAGATGGTTCCACAGATATAGTCGTCAGAATGGTACGCTGAGCTGTTTTTTGGTCTGTTCTTGCACAATTTTGGTATAAGTATTTAATTATGCATTACTTGGCACATTCCATTCTATTTCATCACCAGAGTCAGAACTTGCGTGAAAACAAATGTTTTGCTGTTTTGTTTTCAGCACAATTCACAGACCTACCTACATCATGAATTCTATTACTTCAAAATGAATAATGATGATATGTTTCAGAATGCAACAACGCAGTGGTAGATATAGTCTTTGTACTGGATGCCTCTACCAGTGTCACAGAAAAGAACTTCATCATCATGAAGGACTTCATCAAGCATTTCCTCATCAAATCCAACATTGATGACGGCAATGTACGAGTAGGTATGATTATCTACAGCAATGACGACTACTACAGTTCCATCTAAATGAACACAGTACCAAACGGGATGTGTTTGTTGCCATTGATGAAATACCCTATCGTTTTGGAAGCACCAACACAGCTGACGCTCTGAAAACCATGAGGACAGAGATGTACACAAGAGCCAACGGTGACCGTCCTGATGTTCCCAATGTGGCCATTGTCATCACTGATGGTGTGTCCAACATCAACTCACGTCGCACCATCCCTGAAGCAGAACAGGCACGAGCACAAGGTATCCACATCTATGCCATTGGTGTTGGACTGACAGACACCACGGAGCTGAATGGCATTGCCAGTAAACCAGTGGAGGAGAACAGTTTCAATGTCCAAGAGTTCAGTGAGCTGAGGAATCTCAGAACCAAAGTCTTCACTGCACTTTGTGAAAGTAAGTTGGTTGCATGTCATTGCCAGACACATGCAGTAGTTTGCCAAGGAATTTACTGTTTTTGTTATTATTAATCATATGATAACCCACTCAGAAACTCAAAGAGCATACACAGAAACAAAAGTTTTGTGTAATGATAATAACAAAATATGGAATTTATATAGCTCTATATCTTGTGATAAATGGATTAAAGTGCTTACTTTCAAATCAGTCATACACATACAGCCATTTACAAAGCCTAATACTTATAGTGTTTATAGACTGCTGGTTGAGCAACTACACTAAATTACACCTTTGCATGTATGTGTGTGCCTGAAACAAATGAGAATAATGGAATATCCGCACAGGAAAATTAGGTGACAAAGGATTTCTTTTACACCTGTCTTTTCACAAACCTACCAGAAATCAAAAGGTGTACCTGCATATACACAAATCCAAATATAATTTTCCCACAAATGAAATAATTACAGCTTAGTTTAAAGTTTCATTGATATCAGATTCTTCGAAAATGTTAATTTTTGTAATCAGTTTACTTGAATAAATGCGGCATCAACTTTGTGTAAACAAAAAAACTAAAGAAATTTAATACCACATTTCACGTGTCGAAGGCAGGAAACCTCAGAAAAAACCTGTAGTTTTCTTTTCTCATAGTACTTTAATAAACAAGGGTTATAATGAGAAAATTGATTGCACAATAGATTCCACTGCATTTTATATCTTGTGGGTGACTTGCACTCTATGCTTATTTATAGGATTATATCTCCAACTTCAGATGAACATGAGTGATAGATATGTATGCTGTACTGCTTAAAGGATGTGAGCAACACCTCCAACAACGTTGAGGGCAATAACTTTCTCCTGTTCTGGAAATCCTGTGAATGTATAGGTCTAAATAGGTTTCAAGCTAGCATTAAAATATATATTAGACACTGATTTTTTTTCTTTGTTGAATGCTAAGACAGCAACTCCAGAGGTCATAACAAATGCCGTTGTATGCTGCATGCCCTCTAAGGGTCCAAATAGATTGTTCCACATAAGCAGGTCAGAAGGCCAGATATCAGCCTCCCGTTTTGATGTGATAGACTGGGCTGGGAAGTGTTCCACTGTCATGGGAGAAGTGCTGCAAAGGTACACCACAGAATCACCAATGTGAAACTTGGTGAGCATGTGATGTCTGAGGCTGCAGTGTCCCATCTTTAGTCTCACTATGGTCATTTGGTCTTCTTTGGGCAAGGGTTAGTAGTCACAGACTGTTGAAATTAGGATGCTACTGAATCTATTTTCTCTATTGCTTTTACACGGTTGTTTGAGTTTCAGATTCTTCCAATGATCCTCTGACCCCCAGTATTGAGTAGAATTTGGGTGAATTTTTTAAAGGCTAGCAAAGACATGTAGTAAGGATATAGTCTTTCCCATATGTGCAGATCTGTTCAGCACCGATGACAAGGCCTTTGCCTCTGGTTTATTAAGGAAGCAACGTAAGACAGCTACATATGAAGGCATCAGATACTTGTAATAGTTTTAGTAAAAATTTATTTTTACTGTTGTTACTAGCTATAGGAACGGGAATGTAATCATTCTGTTGATTAGAACTCCACAAACACTTTTGTTTTACCAAGCCTGACTTCATCTTCAGTGATATTTGGACTATTACAACTGCTGTTACTTGTGACGTTGATCTTGTTTCAGAGGCATCACCACCACCACAAACACAAACACCACCAACCATACCAACAACAGTTGGTAAGAAATCATTGAACTCGCTTTAAATTAACAGATTAGTCTACATACTTTGTTTAGACTTTGAATATACCGTAGTGGCTTCCTGTATTCAAGCTCTTTCTGATTTCCAATCCTAACTGCGATTGCAGTGCTGTGTGCATTGCTTATAACATTTGCAATTTATAACATTGCTGCTGTTTCAGAGGCATCACCACCGCCCCCAACAAGACCACCACCAACAAAGCCAGTGCCAGTTGGTAAGACATTAGCCTTGTGATTCAGTCTGATACTGTTAATACAGTGTTGATGAATGTCTGCCTGTGCTTATGTTTTTATAGACTGTGCTTACTGTTACAAGTGTGTGTGTGTGTGTGTGTGTGTGTGTGTGTGTGTGTGTGTGTGTGTGTGTGTGTGTGTGTATGTGTGTGTGTGTGAACAAATTGATGTGTGTGTGTGTGTGTGTGTGTGTTGTGTGTGTGTGTGTGTGTGCGCGCGCGCGCGGGTGGGTGGGCGTACATGCGTGTGTGTGTGTGTGTGTGCATCATTTTACTCAGAACTAGTAGGATTCTAAGCAAGCTAATTTGTTCAGTATTTTTGTTTCTTTTTGAATCAGTAAAAAGGTGAGTGCTTTACATATTTGGTTTTCATGCATTGATATAAAAAAAAATCATGCTTTTTTTTTTATCCATACTATATCAAGTGAAAGATCAAGGGAAAATGTATGAATTCATCAGAGTAGCATTTAAAAATGGAAAACAAATGCACTGTTTGGTGGCTAAAAACCTGACACCTGAAAATTATTGTAGCAAATCCCTATTTCATAAGTGATTGGATGCAGTATTTTTGGAGTGGCAGTGATTGTAAAAGGACTGAAAAATAATTTTTATTTTAAAAACTGGGAAAATAAGACATTAGATTAGAAAAATGAAAGACCTCCCCCCCCCCCCCCCCCCCCCCCCCCCCCCCCCTCTCTATCATTCTGCACACAACACAAGAATGTTATGAAAAACAATGCTTACTCTTTTGAACTCTCACAATTGGATCAGTTCTATGAAAGTTGTTTTTTACTTTTTTTTTTTAAATCTAATACTATAAACTAAATGAATATGAAGATTTAATTGACAAACCTTCCCGAAATCAGAATTCCGCTATTTCAGTGATGGATAAAAGTGGTCGCATAAGCAAAATTTCACAAATTGTGAACCTTTGAGCTCTAGCCAAGGAACAAAGAAAAGTATACAACTGTTATGCAATGATTACAAGAAAAGGATAGTTTTAGTAAGTAAGATAAGCTATAGCCAGTTATTTCAAACAACACTGTAAGACATCAAATGGCAAAACAGAAGGATGAAACTAAGCAATAAATTAAAAAGAAATGAACATTGAAAGCAATCAACAATGCAATGAACTATGCAATGAATAAAGCCATAAAAGGAATGAAATCAGGACCCACTTGTGTTTCTCTTTGCCAAAGGATAAGGCTCCAATAAGTTAAAGGAAGTTGAAGTAATGTAAAAGAATAAGAAGTTAATGGGGTTGTTGAGTAATTCACTGGGCCATACTTGATATGCATTTGCCAATTACAACTGGGGCTTTTAAACATTCCAATCAGTGCAAAAGGGGTCAATATTTCACTAACATGAAAGTGCCTTTTGTAAGCTAGAAGCAGAATGACCATCTTGAGCTGGGATGTATTCAACCATACAGATGGTTCCACAGATATAGTCGTCAGAATGGTACGCTGAGCTGTTTTTGGTCTGTTCTTGCACAATTTGGTATAAGTATTTAATTATGCATTACTTGGCACATTCCATTCTATTTCATCACCAGAGTCAGAACTTGCGTGAAAAACAAATGTTTTGCTGTTTTGTTTTCAGCACAATTCACAGACCTACCTACATCATGAATCCTATTACTTCAAAATGAATAATGATGATATGTTTCAGAATGCAACAACGCAGTGGTAGATATAGTCTTTGTACTGGATGCCTCTACCAGTGTCACAGAAAAGAACTTCATCATCATGAAGGACTTCATCAAGCATTTCCTCATCAAATCTAACATTGATGACGGCAATGTACGAGTAGGTATGATTATCTACAGCAATGACGACTACCTACAGTTCCATCTAAATGAACACAGTACCAAACGGGATGTGTTTGTTGCCATTGATGAAATACCCTATCGTTTTGGAAGCACCAACACAGCTGACGCTCTGAAAACCATGAGGACAGAGATGTACACAAGAGCCAACGGTGACCGTCCTGACGTTCCCAATGTGGCCATTGTCATCACTGATGGTGTGTCCAACATCAACTCACGTCGCACCATCCCTGAAGCAGAACAGGCACGAGCACAAGGTATCCACATCTATGCCATTGGTGTTGGACTGACAGACACCACGGAGCTGAATGGCATTGCCAGTAAACCAGTGGAGGAGAACAGTTTCAATGTCCAAGAGTTCAGTGAGCTGAGGAATCTCAGAACCAAAGTCTTCACTGCACTTTGTGAAAGTAAGTTGGTTGCATGTTATTGCCAGACACATGTAGTAGTATGTAAAGGAATTTACTTTTGTGTTATCCTTTCATTTATGTGGAGCATGTTTATGCATGTGTGTGAGTTGTCTTTTTGGTTGCCTCCCTCCCTCCCTCCCTCCCTCTCTCTCTCTCTCTCTCTCTCTCTCTCTCTCTCTCTCTCTCTCTCTCTCTAGGCTTAGATAGACGTACGCCCAATGATCTTGTGTATAGTGAAACTAATAGATATCCTCTCTCCGTTAATGCTGCTGTAAGATGTATTAGATACTGGATTAAGATTCTATATATGGATGAGAATAGGTTACCTTTTAAGTCTTACAAGATGCTTTATGATCTAGACCTCAAAGGGAAAAACAACTGGGCTACACAAATACGTACCTGTTTATGTGAACTCGGTTTTGGATTTGCTTGGCTTAATCAAGGTGTTGGAAATTGTAGAGAATTTATAAACGCTTTCAGGCAAAGACTGATTGACTGCAGGTGGCAACAATGGAATGACCATATACAAACCAGTGAAAGATATCAAATGTATAGACAATTTATAAGTACTCATGATATTAAACCTTATCTCAAGCTTGATATGGACATTCATTTGAAAAGAATTATGTCTAAATTTAGACTTGGTGTATCAGATATAAATGTTCATAAATTCAGATACAGAGGATATAATGTTGATGACACTAGGTTACTATGCCCATTATGTAAGCAAGCACCTGAAGATGAAGTACATTTTGTGTTATGTTGTCCAGTGTTAGAGGTTGTTAGGCAGAGTTACATCCCTGTAAAATATAGTAGGCAGGCTAATTCTTTTAGACTCTGTTTACTTATGGCGTCAAGTCAGCCTGAAGTTGTGCGCAGCCTCACTTTATATTTGTGTAAAGCTTTCAAAATAAGAGATACTTTATTATCGTAAGTCATATCTTTGTAACTGATGTTGCTGCTGTATAATAAGTCCTTTTGTTGTTATTACTGTTGTCTTAATCCAACAACAAAATACCAAAGCAGTTTGGCAACCCCCTTCATGTATGGGCCAATGGCCTTTTTGTGAATAAAGTTTTCGAGTTCGAGTTCGAGTTCGAGTTCTCTCTCTCTCTCTCTCTCTCTCTCTCTCTCTCTCTCTCTCTCTCTCTCTCTCTCTCTTCTCTCTCTCTCTCTCTCTCTCTCTCTCTCTCTCTCTCTCTCTCTCTCTCTCTCTCTCTCTCTCTCTCTCTCTCTCTCCCTCTCTCTCTCCTCTTTGCTATCTTCTCATCTTCATTAGTATATATAATATCTTTTAATGCATTGAGTTTGATTTAAAACTGGTTTGTATTTATAACCTTAAATGTTGTTTCGCTCCTTTTTGATATTTCTTTGATGTAATCTTGCTCTTTTTGTTTGTTGTTTACTTTTCGGGGCTTTCTTTTTCTTGTTAGGTTTGGCCACATTGTGAGCTTTTAGGTTTCATTGATGATAATTATTATTTACAAAGTATGAGTGTTTTGAAATATTTTGTTGACTGGTTTGTTTTGATGATGATGTAATTTAAAGATGCGCTCTCTCTCTCTCTCTCTCCTCTCTCTCTCTCTCCTCTCTCTCTCTCTCTCTCTCTCTCTCTCTCTCTCTCTCTCTCTCTCTCTCTCTCTCTGTCTGTATCTCTGTCTGTCTGTCTGTTTGTCTGTCTGTCTGTCTGTCTGTCTGTCTGTCTGTCTGTCTGTCTGTCTGTCTCTCTCTCTCTCTCTCTCTCTCTCTCTCTCTCTCCTCTCTCTCTCTCTCTCTCTCTCTCCTCTCTCTCTCTCTCTCTCTCTCTCTTCTCTCATTTCCTTCCTTTCCCTTTTCTTTCCTTTCCAAATTTCACCTTCACATATGCTATCCTAGACTTATTATGGAGAGGAGTGTTTTGGTTGTTATGTTGGATTCAAATTGTATTCTTACCATTTGAATATAGAGATGTGTTTTTATGTAGCTTTTTGTATTTAAAGGGTTTTTGTGTTATTTTTTATGTCTGTTTTTTCCCTTTTATGTCTGTTTTTTTCCCTTTTATGCCTACTTTGCTTGTTTTCCCGCTTCACACCACACACACACACACACACACACACACACACACACACACACACACACACACACACACACACACAACACACACACCACGTTTTGTTTAAATAATTATCAGTGTATCCAGTTAGGATGATGCGTTTTGTTGAATGTATCATGTTTTCTTCTTTTAAAATATCAGTTGAACTGCTGTTGGTCGTGATGCTGGTATGTAGGGGTAGGGAGGGGGTTTCTTGGCTTTATTCCCTGATCAGGGCAAGGGTCGGATGAAAAAAAAGTATGTAGTGCTTACTCTGTAACCCTTGAAAAATAAAGATTATTCATTCATTCATTCATTCATTCATTCATTCATTCATTCATTCATTCATTCTCATTCATTCATTCATTCTCTCTCTCTCTCTCTCTCTCTCTCTCTCTCTCTCTCTCTCTCTCTCTCTCTCTCTCTCTCTCTCTCTCTCTCTCTCTCTCTCTCTCTCTCTCTCTGTTTTGCATGTTTTGTTTGTTTTTATTTTTCTTTTACTTCAAAGATAAGGAAATAAGGGAATAAGCTGACTTGTGTTTTTTAACATCCATCTCCCCTGTGCATACAGTTTTGTAAGGTTTTGTCATCCTACCCCACAGGCTTACAAAGTCCTACCCTTCTAAAAGGTGGAACAGGTTTTTATGTGTGCTTAAGATGTTCTGCATGCATTTGCTCACAGGATCTCGGTTTATAATCTTGTGTGTGTGTGTGTGTGTGTGTGTGTGGTGTGTGTGTGTGTGTGCGTGCATGCATGCGTGCGTGTGTGTGTTCGTGCACATGTGCACATGTTTATGTGTTATGCTGTAAGTTGCCATTTTTATATATGCAGATGTATAAGAAAATTAGTTCATGTTATACAAATTCTCTTTCCATCTGTGTGTATGAAGATGCAAACGGCTTTTAGGTAGATTTCTGAAATGACAGGTGTAGGTTGTTTTGCCTGTTCTATTACTGTATGATACTCATTATCCTTCAGCACACACAGCTACATAACAAAGTTGCTCAATTAGTGATATATGATCACTTTCAGTATTGGGTTTATTGAATATCACCAGCCGGAAGAGGCCCTGCTTTTTCATGTGTAAGTTCTGCTACACTGAATGATTATTTAATGTACTCTAATATTGATGCTCACAGTTGTGACCATGCCAGATTTTGTAAAGACGTACTTCAGTTTTGAATGGATGGATGGTTGAATTAGGTGCTGTCCAAGGACTGGGGTTGACATTCAATGAATCTCCAAGTCGATCTGTCTGGGCTAATCATGTGCACTGAGCTACTGTATTGCCTGTCCAATCTTTTATATCGTGTATCCATTGAAGTCCTTGATCTTCCTCTACCTCACTTTCTTTTCACTCTCCCTGTCTGTACTGCTTTGGGTAGGCAATCATGTCTATAAAAAAAAAGTGAAATAAAAGTTTAGATATTTGTTTTGTCCTTTGTCTTTCTCAATAGTTCTTTCTGGACTCCTAGTAAAATGAGAACCTGGTCATATCATATAATATACTAGTTTTTTTCAAACTAAGTTTTGTGATCTTTTTATATATCCACATTTCAAAAGCATCTATCTTTCTGTCTGTATTTTGTGAAATTTCCATGTTTCAGCTCCATATAGAACAATCAGAAATATACAGAATTTCAGTATTAATTTCATTCTAATGTTTTTCTTTAAAAAGCCATAACCTTTAACGATGCTCATTTTTCAATTAGTTTGCTTGGAACAGTTTGGTATGTTCTTAAAATTAGCCAAAAGTAAACAAAATTTAACTCATTATCACATGAGTTCAAGGCAAGAAAATTTTGGAAGTGTGGAGGTATTCTTCATCATCACACTATCATAAACCAGCTTTCCAATGATGAGTAACTGAAAATCAGACTCAGTTGCATTTTATAGGTTGTGGCAGAATTACGTTCTATATTTATCAAACCCTTAGAAAGAGCACAACTTGAGTCATAGAGACACTTAATGTATTAGTCAAATGATTTGATCAACTTCCAAAACAAGAGTGAGAGAGAGATTTTTCATGTGCTGGATAACGTAGGAGTGTGTGGATCTGTGGCATTTGCAGTTCCTCCAGTACCGTGTGCCAGTTTTAAGTAGGACTTGAATATACCATCGTAATTTCTTGTCCTCAAGGTCTTTCTTATTTCCAAACATAACTTCAATTGCAGTTTTGTGCACATTGTTGATAACATTGCAATTTATGACATCACTGTTGTTTCAGAGGCACCACCACCACAAACAAGACCACCACCAACATTACCAGTGCCAGTTGGTAAGACATTTTTCTTCTGATCCAGTTCAGTGTTGATGAATGTCTTTCTGTGCTTATATATATATATATATATATATATTATATATATATATATATATATATATATATATATATATATATATATATATATAGATAGATATATAGATAGATATATAGATAGATATAGATAGATTATATCTATATCTATATCTATATCTATCTATTATATATATATATATATATATATTATATATATATATGTGTGTGTGTGTGTGTGTGTGTGTGTGTGTGTGTGTGTGTGTGTGTGTGTGTGTGTGTGATATTACTCACACAGATAGAGGGATTGCTGTACATATATATGCAGGATAATGGCTCTTGTGTCTTTTTTCTATTTTAATTTAGTTAAAAGGTGAGTTTTTCTGGTTTTGTGGGGGTTTTGTGCATTAACATCACCGGAGATTATGCTTATTAATTTTCTCCCATTATTCTAAACGAAAGGCTAATGCCTAATAAGAAATATGACATTGTTGCAGTATCATTTAAAACTAGAAAACAAATGCTCTGTTTGGTGGCCAGGACCTGATGCCAGGAAGTTAGGGGTGGCAAATACCTAATTAGTTGAGATGCAATGTTTTTGATAAGAGTAAAAGATATAGATGGACATGATAGTTATGTGGTTAAGATCGTTCGACTTCAGTCTTATCGGTCAAAGGAAAACATTAGTTAGAATTTTGATGTCATCTGGTGAATTAAGGGTTGGGATTTCTATGATCTCCAAGGTCAATTTCAAGTGTGGATCTGCCAGTGCCTTAATTTTCTTCATGTGTTAAACATATGGAGAAGAGCAAACATGCATGTTTAAGATCCTGTATATCATGTCAGCATTTAGCGACTTACAGAAACACAAATTTACCTAACAGACATCATCAAAGTTGGAACACGGCTACCTTTCATGTTGGGTTAAAACGGCTGCATATGCAAAATCTCAACATTAGTGAACTTTGGAGCTTTAGCGTAGGAACAAAAAGTAAAAACAGACAAATAGGCAAACAGATAGACAAGAAAATAGATTACAAATATGAAAAAGTTCCCTTCTGTCATTTGTAACACAATAAAAGAATGGGAATAGTTGTATTTATTTCAACACTCAATCAAATAAGTTCAGATAAAGGTTCTGGTTCATAATTTACACTTTCATTTAAATCAAAACAAACTAAATAGAGAATCAAAAGTAAAAAATACTGACATGCAACGACTGCAAGAGAAAAGTAACTTTATAAGGTACAGTCATTTAAAAAAAAAACACAAAAAAACAATATGAAATGGTTAGTTCATCTCAAATAACAGAATCGTAAAACTAAAAGGTAAAGATGTCCAATAACCTATGTGGCTGTAGGGGAGTAAGGTACCAGAGACCTCAGCTTCTCCAGAGTCAGCACCCATCTCCTCTCCTTCACTGCTTTACCTCTCATGACCCTAAAGAGGCAGGTACCCATTTACAGGTGGGTGAACTGGGGGACTGTACTGAAGCCAAGGTGTGCAAAATGGTCACTCATCCAGTTGGTAACAATGTTCAATGCTGCTTAACATTAGCTAGGGTAAAGCGAGTGCTCTGACCGCTGAGCTATCCCATTCCCAAGGGTGAAACTAAGCTATGAAATAAAAGAAATTCTTCTTCAAAACAATGAACAAAGTAATGAAAGCAAAGAAAAGAGTACCTGCTTTTGTAGCTGATTTTGTCTCTCTTTGCCAAAGGAGAAGGCTCCAGTTATCGGAAGAAAGTTGAAGTGTAGTAACAGAAGAAAGCAATGGGGTTGTTTTAGGTAGTTTGTTGAGCAATACCTCAGATGCAGTTGTGTTTCACAACAGGATCCTTAAATCATTTCTATCAGTGAAAAAGGGATCAACAACTGACTAACTTGAAACAGTCTTTTGTAAGCTGGAAGCAGAGTGACCAACTTGTGCTGGATGTATTCAATCATACAGACTGTTCTAAAGATATGATCATCAGATGATCACATCAAGTTTTCAGCACAGTACACAAACCTGCTTATATCATGATTATTTTCCCAGAATGAATGGCTCATGATATAATCATCTTTTTCTTCTTCAAATGCTCGAACAGCAGCTATTTTTTGTCTGTCATATGAGTGACAAATTATAAATGTATGTTTCAGAATGCAACGATGCAGTGGTAGACATAGTCTTTGTACTGGATGCCTCTACCAGTGTCACAGAAAAGAACTTCATCATCATGAAGGACTTCATCAAGCATTTCCTCATCAAATCCAACATTGATGACGGCAATGTACGTGTAGGCATGATTATCTACAGTACTGAAGATCATCTCCAGTTCCATCTAAATGAACACAGTACCAAAAGGGATGTGTTTGTTGCCATTGATGAAATACCCTATCGTCATGGAAGCACCAACACAGCTGACGCTCTGAAAACCATGAGGACAGAGATGTACACAAGAGCCAACGGTGACCGTCCTAACGTCCCCAATGTGGCCATTGTCATCACTGATGGTGTGTCCAACATCAACTCACGTCGCACCATCCCAGAAGCAGAAAAAGCTCGAGCACAAGGTATCCACATCTATGCCATTGGTGTTGGACTGACAGACACCACGGAGCTGAATGGCATTGCCAGTAAACCAGTGGAGGAGAACAGTTTCAATGTCCAAGAGTTCAGTGAGCTGAGGGATCTCAGAACCAATGTCTTCACTGCACTCTGTGAAAGTAAGTTTTCTGAATGCCATTGAACACATGCAATATTTCATAAACATATTTCCTATTTTTTTGCTGTCATCAAATGACATAATGATTCCTTTGAATAGCTGAAACAGCAAGCAGTCCCAAAAGGGAGATAGCATCTCACATGTGTACCAGATGATTATGGAGAGTGGTGTTCATATGTTTGCGAGTCTGTCTGTCTGTTTGCCCCCTCCTCTCTCTCTCTCTCTCTCTCTCTCTCTCTCTCTCTCTCTCTCTCTCTCTCTCTCTCTCTCTCTCTCTCTCTCTCTCTCTCTCTCTCTCTCTCTCTGCTAGCTATTCGTTATTTAGATTCTTTTATTTTGAGGATAATGGAATGAGCACTTGTGTGCTTTTTTACTTCCAATCCCCCTATAAAGGTGGTTTTATATATTTTGGTCACTCGTTCCATTTGTCTACACTTCCAAAAGGCAGAACAGGTGCAAGATATTTTACATGTGATCACACACAAAACCTTGGTTTATAATTGTGTGTGTGTGTGTGTGTGTGTGTGTGTGCGTGTGTGTGTGTGTGTGTGTGTGTGTGTGTGTGTGTGTGTGTGTGTGTGTGTGTGTGTGTTCTGCTCTAAGTGAGCCCCTTTTAATATATGCAGATGTATAAAATAATTAGTTCATTTGATACATATTCTTTTTTCGTCTGTATATATGAAGGCACAAGTGAGATTTTAGGTGGATTTCTGAAATGACAGGCACAGGTTGGTTTGCCTGTTCTGTTACTTTATGATACTCATTATCTTTCAGCTCAAACAGCCAGATGAAGGAAAGTTTTAATGTAGTTGGTCAATCAGTGGTCTGTGATCACTATCAGTATTAGGTTGGCTGAATATCATCAGCTGGAAGAGGCCTACTTTTTGGTGGGTCAGTTATGCTGCACTGAATGATTATGTACTCTTCTTCAAAATTGATGCCAGGTTTTGTAGAGACTTACTTCAGTTTTGGATGGTTGGATGGATGAATTACATGCTGTTCCAAGACTGGAGTTAACATGCCATGAATCACAAAGTGGATCTGTATAGGGCCAATCACATGCAGTGAGCCAGTCTATTGCTGTCTAATCTTTTACATCATCTGTCCATTGAAGTCTTGGTATTATTTTTTTTGTCTCACTTTCCTTCCACTCTCCCTGTCATTGCCAGTTTTAGTAGGCAATCATGTCTCTTTAAACAGCCAAATAAACAGTTCAAATATTTTCTCCTTGGCCTTTTTCAAAAGTTTTCTTTGAGGACTCTTAGTGAAATGGGGATTGTTCATTTGGTATTTTTTCTTTCAAACTAAGTCTTGCTGAAATGCCCATAAATCTAAATTTCAAAGGGTTCTGTCTGTTTCTTTGTAAAATGTCCTTGTGCATTTTTGTGTAAAATGTCCATGATCTACCTTAATGGAGATCAATCAGAAATATATAGCATTTCACTAATCTTATTATTTTTCTTTCATTCTTTGGCTAGAGCTCTGAGATTCACTAATAGTAAGATTTTGTGTATATGATCGTTTGTTTCCCACCATGAAGGTAGCCACCTTCCTCTTTCAAGAATGTATGCATGCTAGGTATGTTTGTGTTTCCATAATCACTGAACAATGACATAAATTACATGATCTTTAATGTGTATATTTGATCTTCTGCATGTGTATTATATGCATGCAGAAAATTAAGGCACCTGAAATTTACCCAGGAGATTGTAAAAATTGCCACCCTCAATTAACCAGTCACCACCCAGATTCAAACCCATGACTTTATGGGGTCATGGGATTGAAGTTAAATGGTCTTAACCACTCAACTGTAGCGTCCACCAATCTTATTCTAATAAAAGTTTATCAAAAGTCATAGTCTTTGACGATGTTGATTTTGTAATCAGTTTGCTTGAAACAGTTTGGTAACAATTTACAACAAGCCAAAAAATGTAAACTTCTTTGGTTGATTTCAAAAACAAATCCAGCTAAAGATTACCTGCAGTGGAGACTTAGCCTGTCCCCAGTGTGCAGCAAAGGGTTTGACACACTAGTGACTAGGCCCATACCTCTTATTTATTGAATATTGTACTGTTGTTGTTGGCTCTAAGAACAGGAATATAATCATCGTCGTGATTTGATCTCCTCAAGCACATTTTGTTACCAGTCCTGACTGCCTGTTCCAAATTCTGTTACTTGTAACATTGATGTTGTTTCAGAAGCATCACCACCACCACAAACACAACCACCACCAACCATACCAACATCAGTTGGTAAGAAATCATTGACTTGCTTCAAAGGAATATTTATGTCTATATACTTTGTATAAGACTGAATATAATGAAATGATTTCTTGTCCTCAAGCTCTTTCTCACTTCCAAACCTACTGTATTTGCAGTGTTGTGTACATTTTTATACCACTTTATGTCACAGCAGATTTCTCTGCATGAAATTCGGGCTGCTCTCCCCGGGGAGAGCACGTCGCCACAAGTGCAGCGCCTACCCTTTTTTTTTTTTTCCCCTCAGGGATGGTGTCTAAACACAACACCTGTGTGCATGCTGGGTTTTTTTTTTTAATTATTTCATCATCCGCTCCTACCGGCACACGATGGCCTGCTCTTCCGAAAGGTGGAACGGGATTTTAACGTGTGCGCAAGATGTTCTGCGTGCGCTTGCACATGGGACCTCGGTTTATAGTCTCATCCGAATGACTTTGACATTCAGTTCGATTTTTTCGTCAAACTGGGAAGAAAGGGCGAGCTGGGTACGAACCCAGAAACTCGCGGTTTACATATTGGCGGTGACGTCTTAACCATCCTGCCACCGTCCTTCACTGCCACATTGCTTATAGTATTGCAATTTTCATGACATTATTGTTTCAGAGGTATCAGCACCGCCCCCAACAAGACCACCTCCAACAATACCAGTTCCAGTTGGTAAGACACTAATCTTGGCCTGGCTGATGAATGCCTGTCTGTGCATCTGTGTATATAGATTGTTATCAGTGTAACATATGTTCATGTTTATATATGCACAGACACAGACAAGACACAGACACACACACACACACACACACACACACACACACACACCACACACAATAGCTGGATTGCTGTATGTATAGGCTGACTATTGTCTCTGGTGTCTTTTTGGAGGGGAAGTGAAAATGTGTTTTCTTCATATTTGGTTGTCTTGCATTAATATCAATTGAAATTATGTTTATTTATCCATACTATATCAAGTGAAACATTAACCCTCTTACTGCCTGTAAAAACATGATTTAAGGTTCTTTCTATTACCAGAGATGCTTAGTTTCACGGGTAAAAATGAACCAAAAATTATGGCTTGAAAACTGATATAGAAAAACAAGTGTGGTCTGTTTGGAAGTGGAAAATCATTGAGCAGTCTGCATTTCTGTTTGGATCACAAAGGTTTTGATTGATTAAATGTCACTTGACATCCCTCATTAGAAATTATGATTTAGACAAAGTTTTACATGACTCCAAAGCAAATTTCTAGGCCAAGATATTCCAGAGAAACCACTATAAAGAGCAAAAATGCACTCTCTGGGATAATTTTTACTAACTTTATCAAATCAACATGCACGTATTTCTATATATATAATGCACACATTCAACTTTTCTGGTCATGCTGACTTGGCCACAGCCCCTCCTGCCCACTGTGATCTATCCATCACTCCCTCTCCTCCTACCCACACAAATGTACATGGCCCTTCCCGTATTTCCTACTGCTTCCAGTTTTGTGTAACTTTCTTTATTGCTAGAACCATGGGTAGACTTATTGTCACTATCAGGAGTGCGCTCATCAGCTGAAAAGGTCCTTTGCTATATAGCATCCAGAAAGTGCTGCACATAGATATCTCCCTCATAATCATTGTCATTTTCAGGTGAGCCATCAACCAAAAGATCACCTTCTTTATCATTAGTTTCATCAAAAAACATCTGCAGTGCTTCTAAAACAGTGTACATTTTCTGCAAAGTGGACAGTTGATTGACTGTTGAGCAGAAAGGTTACGAAACCATCTCGCCACATGGTGCTGGGCTTACATGCATGTGAACTTGGCCAGCTATGGACTAGTACCCAAAAAAAATCCCATGTTCAGTAGTTTACTGAGACGTAAGCATTTCGGTTCATAAATTAGAATAGCTGATACATTATTCTGTTCGCGTGAGAATATATTTTCACTTTTGGACCGAGCAAGAAATTGTGAATCATTGGGATAAAACAAGGAAGTCTGCTGATGTCCTGTAGGCACTGGAGAAGCCCTTTACCTAGGACTTCATCTGATGTCCTATAGGCAGCAAAGTGGTTAAGGTGTAATGTAGGGATTCATTACAGTATCATTTAAAAATGGAAAACAAGTGTACTGCATAGTGGCCAAAGACCTTTCATCAGGAAAGTTAATGTAGCAAATCCCTATTTACTAAATAATTGGATGCAATATTTTTGGAGTGAAAGTGATGGCAATAGGGTAGAAAATACTTTTGGGGGTTTTAAAAATGGAAAGATAAGATGGAAGATTAAAATTTTGAAAGTCTGAACTCTCCACTGCCATCTGAATACAACAGATGATTGTTATTAAAAACAACAACAACAACACATTCTTTTCATCATTCTCAGTTAGAGTAGTTTAAATAAAATTTGTTGTTCAAAACAAACTTTTTTGTCTGATGCAATGAAAACAATGAATAAAGAATCAGGAGTAAAACAACTGTTATAATGACTGAAGAAAGGAAAGGGTGAAAAAAGCTATTGCCAATTGTTTTAAATAATAATGAGAGACAGCAAGATCATCTCAAATGGTGGAATTGAAGGGTGAAAAAAGCAATAAAAAACAAAGTAATGAAAGCAGAAAATAATGAACAAAGCAATGACAGCAATGAAAACAGAACCTGCTTGTGTCTCTCTTTGCCAAAGGAGGAGGTTCCAATAAACTAGAAGAAATTAAAATAAGGTAAATGAAGTTTATGTGGCTGTTTTAAGTAATTCATTGGATCATAATTTACATGCGGTTGCCAATGAGAACTTAAACACTAAAAGAATTTCGAATAAGTATAAAACGGGTTAATCACTGAATGACATAAAATTGGCTTTTGTAAGCCAGAAGCAGGTTGATCAACTTGGGCTAAGGTGCATTCAGTAATAAAGATTTTGCAAATATGGTCATCACAGTGGAATGTGGGTTTTTCTGGTCTTTTCTTGTGGATTACAGTATGAATATTTAATCCTGCATTACCAGGGTACATTCCATCCTATTTCAACACCAGAGTCAGAGTTTTTACAAACAAGTGTGCTGGGGGTATAATTTTTGTCACAATACACCGACTGGCTTATATCATGAATTCTATGGTTTCAAAATGGATGATATGTTTCAGAATGCAACGATGCAGTGGTAGACATAGTCTTTGTACTGGATGCCTCTACCAGTGTCACAGAAAAGAACTTTATCATCATGAAGGACTTCATCAAGCATTTCCTCATCAAATCCAACATTGATGATGGCAATGTACGTGTAGGTATGATTATCTACAGTACTGAAGATCATCTCCAGTTCCATCTAAATGAACACAGCACCAAACGGGATGTGTTTGTTGCCATTGATGAAATACCCTATCGTTATGGAAGCACCAACACAGCTGACGCTCTGAAAACCATGAGGACAGAGATGTACACAAGAGCCAACGGTGACCGTCCTAGAGTCCCCAATGTGGCCATTGTCATCACTGATGGTGTGTCCAACATCAACTCACGTTACACCATCCCTGAAGCAGAAAAAACACGAAGTCAAGGTATCCACATCTATGCCATTGGTGTTGGACTGACAGACACCACGGAGCTGAATGGCATTGCCAGTAAACCAGTGGAGGAGAACAGTTTCAATGTCCAAGAGTTCAGTGAGCTGAGGGATCTCAGAACCAATGTCTTCAATGCACTGTGTGAAAGTAAGTTGGCTGTGTGTCTTTACCAATTACATGTAGTGATTTGTAAAGAAAATTGCTATTTGTGTTATGATCAATCATGATGCCATTAAGCAGCTCAAACAGACTGCACCTTATGAAAGTCTTGTGTAATAGTAGAAAACTACCATCTTCCTTGTGTATTACTTATGCAAATATGTGTATACTTGTGTATGTGTGTTTTCCTGTCAATGTCAGCGTGTGTGTTTGCTTTTATTCTTCTGCATTATTCAGTGTGTGTGTATATGGGTGTGGGTATGGGTGTGGGTGTGCATTTTTTTGTGTTTGTGTTTGTTTTTCTGCATTTGTGTGTGTGTGTGTGTGTGTGTCAAGTCAAGTCAAGTCAAGTCAAAATGATCTTTATTGAGGGTAAAAGATTAAGTTTACACAACTTTTTTTCATCCTGCCCTCACAAAAAAAAATCATGTAAATTGACTTCTAAAACATTAAAAGACAAATATCAACCTTTGTTGAAAAACTAAAATAAATCAGGATTACTTTCCAACAAATCTCTCAAGATAAAAAACAAAACAAAAAACAAACCCAAGACAGTACAACATAAGCTCACATCATACATACAAATGATACAAATACTATATAACATGGGCATGAATAACAACAAGCAGCCAAATGTGAGGTAGTATCAAACATAAATGCGGACTTATAGTTTGTCCATCAAATGTTTCTTCAAAAGTTTCTTAAACATTTGTTTTGAAGGAACTGATTTTAGAAAAGGGGGTAGGCTATTCCACAATGTTCTTCCTGAATAAGCAAGGCTTGATTTATAGAGATTATTATGGGGCCTGGGCAGTAACAGTCTATGGGTAGGCCTATTTTTATTGACAGCAAATTTTTCCACAATTTTCTTTGGGGCTTTTCCGTTTAATATATTAAACATACATAGATACTTGTTGAACTGCAGTCTGTCTTTGAGTGGAAGAATGTCTAGTTCTTTGTAGTTGGTGGTGGTCAGCGTATTAGGATTCAATCGGATTAGTTTAACAGCTCTTTTATGTAGGCGGTTTATATGCTTTAGGTTTGTTTCACTTGCACTGTCCCATAAGGTAGAAACATAGTTTATAAGAGATAGAATATGGGCGTGAAAAAATAGTTTTCGTGACTGTAAATTTAGAAAATTTTTGATTTTTCTAAGTTGATACAATCTTACTGAGATTCGTTTTCCTAATGTGGCTATGTGTGTGTGTGTGTGTGTGTGTGTGTGTGTGTGTGTGTGTGTGTGTGTGTGTGTGTGTGTGTGTGTGTCTGTCTGTCTGTCTGTCTGTCTGTCTGTCTGTCTGTCTGTCTGTCTGTCTGTCTGTCTGTTTGTTTTGCTTCCAAAGTGTGTATCTAAAAATATGTGTTTCCAGATAGTGCTGATTTCATTTCTATTTCTGTTTATTCAGTGACATTGCTGATTTCTGTTGGAATGATATATAGACAAAACAGTTTCTTTAAGTTGTCTGATGTGGATGTGCTTGCTATGTTCGGATACTCATTTGTCTCCAGCACATTATGCACAGCCACATAAAGGCATGTTTTGCAGTAGCTGCTACACAAGCAGTAAACAGATTTAACTAGAAGTATTAGCTAGCTGAATGTTTCCAACAAGAAGTAGTTGTGGTTTTTTCCAGTTCAGTTCTGTCGGTTTCAATAATTTTGTTTTTATAACTGTTGTCCTCTGTTGATTGCAGCAGTTGCGATAATGACCTCTCAGTTTTAGGGCTCTATTTAATTTATTACTTTGTAGAGGGTCCTACACGGGAATTATCTAAGTCGCCACTCTAATTCCCGTTCCGTCTAATTCGGTACCGGAAATCTTACGAGTCCTAGACTAATTCCTGGTTTCTTCAGTAACCCTAAAGAAGAGTAGGGCTCAGCTACTTATGGGCCGGGGAGTGATAAAGGGGGGATAGAAAAGAGGATAGTAGAAAAATAGGGGAAAAGAAATATAGAAGAGGTAGGGAGTAGGTAAGTGAAATTAATTAACCTCAACTCACTCAGCAGCCACACTGAATACACTAACGAATGTGACGAACAACAACATTCCTTCAATGCGACTCCAGACCGAGCAAATTGGGTTTATAACATATATTCCACAACACAACCTACAACACTACCACATTACACAAAACACCAATGACTAATTGTACTACAAGTACAATTAAAAAACAAAAGATATTCTGTTCTAATTCCTCATACACCTAGAATCAATGGCTCAATCTCCGATCAGGCACACAGAAGGATGAGAGTGGGGATGGGATGATGGTGTGAGGAGAAGGTGACAGAAAAAGCCGATGTTCCTGTAATCAAAAGAACATACAATATAAAAACATCACCACAAAATTATCCATCACTGAGCTAGTTTACAATACTCATGAGAATTAAATATTCTCAAAACAAACTAACATAACCTCTAAAATTATTGCATAATTTTAATAGTTAGTTTTACACATGTTTCATTTACTTTAGGACAGATGATGGTCCATCCTATGAAACTGTGCAAGCATCCCAACATGTCTCATTTACTTTAGGACAGATGATGGTCCATCCTATGAAACTGTACAAGCATCCCAACATATCTCATTTACTTTAGGACAGATGATGGTCCATCCTATGAAACTGTACAAGCATCCCAACATATCTCATTTACTTTAGGACAGATGATGGTCCATCCTATTTCCTATAAAATTGTGCCAACATTAATAAGGACTAATTTATTTTAAATAAATGTCCACAATGACATTCCAATGTCATTACACCTGTTTTAAAATTACTAAATGATTTATCACAAATAAATCACAATTCTAATAATAAAATCATCACTACATAATTTTAATAACTTGTCTCACAACATGTCTCATTTACTTTAGGACAGAGGATGGTCCATCCTATGAAACTGTGCAAACATTAATAAAAGGGACTAATTTATTTTAAATAAATGTCCACAATGACATTCCAATGCCATTTCACCTGTTTTAAAATTACTACGTGATTTATTACAAATAAATCACAAAGCTTAACAAATAAAATTCTTTTAAAAATCAAACAGGCTTTCACACCCATATATTTGTAGTGTAAAGCCACACTAGAATATTTCCAGCATTTTAATAATAGCTGAACAATATTCTACCACAAATTAAACATACAACAAAAACCATGACTGTGTCAACATTTACATACTTTGTTCAAAACAACCACTAGGTCTCACTGTTAATTCACAGGCTAAAAGCCTCTCAATTTAAATTAATGCCCCCACTGATATTTCAACTGTTTGAATTTTCTAAATGACATATCACAAATACGTCAGAATTCGTAGTGATAAAATCATTACAAAAATTAAGTAGTCCTTCACACCCATACATCTGTAGTGTAAAGTCATACTAGAATATTTCCAGCATTTTAATAGCTGAACAATATCCTACCAAACATTAAACTTGCAACAAAGACCATGATGGCGCCAAAATTCACCCCACGCTTCCTTTGTTCGAAGCGATCACGTACCACGTACGTACGAAGTTACGTTCACTGTTAATTCACAGGTTGAAAGCCTGTGAAATTAAATCAAACATATAAATTTCATGAACCTTCCAGAACTATTCTGAATTAAACTGAAATTTGCTTAAACAGATAATTTGATCAAAAACGAAGTTAAGAAAATAGAATCACCTTAATGGGGAACATCTAGACTCAGGAGCGAGTCTCTGTCACACGTCTTTCCCTCACTAGCCCCAGGCAGGAAGTGAGATTTAAAAAACAGAGGTATCCCGATAGGCACTCTTTTTTAAGGGGCGATCACTCAACTCTACAAGGGAGTTACTGAACCTAGCGCTTAGTAACGCCAAACACAAAAATACGTTTTGTGAGGGGGGCTACAACTTCAATCGTAATTGTTGGAAATGTTAACTTTAGAATCAGTTGGGATTGTTGTTGTTGTTTTTAAACAGGTATCACTTAACTACAAAACGGAGAAATAAGGATGATATGATACCACATCACATGACTGTAAGGCTAGGAAACCCTAGAACCTGTAGTATTTTTCATGGTTGAACAGGAACATACTGCTGTGATATCAACTCCTCAAGCACAGTGTGTTACTAGCCTGAACTTCATTTTCAATGACACCTAGACAATTTCAAATTCTGTTACTCATGACATTGCTGTTGTTTCAGAGGCATCACCACCACCACAAACACAACCACCACCAACCATACCAATATCAGTTGGTAAGAAGTTATCAACATATTCTAGGAAATATTTCCGTCTAATGACCAGATAAAAATAAAGCTTTGAATACACTGTACTAATCTCATGTTTTCTTGCTCTTTCTTACTTCCAAGTCTAACTGAATTTACAGCATTGTGTGGACTACTGAGAATTTTGTAATTTATGACATTGCTGTTGTTTCAGAGGTATCACCACCACCACAAACGAAACCACCTCCAACAATACCAGTGCCAGTTGGTAAGATATTATTCCTGTGATTCCTTCAAATGTTGTTGACAAAGGTTGATGAATGTCAGCCTGTACATCTCTGTATATAAAGTGTATTCAGTATACATACGTGTGTCTGTGTACATTGCTTACGTGTGTGTATGTGAGTATGTGAGTATGTGTGTGTGTGTGTGTGTGTGTGTGTGTGTGTGTGTGTGTGTGTGTGTGTGTGTGTGTGTGTGTGTGTGTGTGTGTGTGCGTGCATGCATGCATGCATGTGTGCATGTGTGTGTGCGTAACATTTTTCATTTAGAATTAGCAAGCTTTCTGTAAGTAAAAGCCAACTAGTTTCTTGTTTGGTTTTCTTTTTTACTCATTTATTGGTTTGTTTATTTTCTTTTGGGGGGAGAATGGGGTAAGCAGTGACAAGATGAGTGACTTTCATATTTATATTTCCAGATTTAATATCAAACCAATATGAAGTTAAAGGTTTAGGGATTAATGTATATATTCATTGCATTATCATTACTAAAACTGGATTAAAATTGTAATGCTATGTGTTGTATTGACCTAACACTTGGAAGGTAAATGTAGAAACCCCCTAATTGTACAAGAAATAGATAAATTTTGAGTTTGTTTGTGAGTATTGATAAAAGACTAGATAAGGATTCTTTGTGACAGATGAAAATATATACATACTACTATAAAACTATGGAACACATGACTTACAGTCCAACTAAACACAACAGATTAATATCTTGAAAAGATATATCCATTTATGTCAGAGCAGATAAAACTTTTTTCATCTGATGCAATGAACAAAGCAAAGTAACAAATAAATGTAAAACCACTGACATACAACAAATGGTTACATTAAGCAGTAAAATGACCTAGGCCCAGTTGCTTCTGAACAGCAATATTAGACAGATAGGTTATCTTAAATAGGAGATCAAAAGGGCAAAACCATTCAATAAGATGCAGAAAGCCATCTGAAAGCACTGAACAAAGCAATGGAGACAATGGAAACATTTGTCTAATATCACTTATGTGAACAGACATTAAACTGAAGAATAACACAACAACAATGGAAACAAGCAGTATTCCTTAATGGACAAACATTAGAGAATTGCAGTTCTTTTTTTCCTTTTTTTGGGGGGGATGCATCATCTTTTTCATGGTTCAGTCCTACTTTTCCCATTGTATTCATGTTAATCTCTTTGCCACATCCATGCCCAGATTCATTATTTTACATACTTAGGATCGGCGGTCCACTGTAAACCTATCAAAGCCAAGGCACCATAGAGCCACCAGCTAAAAGGGCCCTGCATTACTGCTATGTCCGTTTGATGGTTTTCAGTGGTGCCTTCTCTGAGCTCACACTTGGAAGACTCCACCTACTAGGCTCTCTACTGACAACAGTAATAGCTCAATCACAGAGCAAGACCAAGTGAGATACCACACCATTTACCACTTCAACATCTCTCTCCAAATTTTCTTCCATGAACAGTAATCCTTTAAGGCTTTTACACATACTCACTACAGGCCCTGAAGTGTGTAGAAACCAAAACTGAGGTCACCAAGAGACTAGAGCAGCAAGGGCCACCGAATCGGTGACATTTTTTTAATTGCACGATAATTATTGGAAATGAGAATGATGTAATGATGCTACTATGGGAGTAAATGTGCTTTGAGACTTTTTGACAGTGCTATACTCAATGATTCCTATCAAACTGTATCCCAGAATCTTTAGGGTCTGATAAATACGGACACCTCCTATGCTCAACAAATGATTTGAGCAATACTCTCAAAACCCGAACCATAATAGTCAATAAAGGCTGACTGTGTGGTTCCATTCTTCCCAATGAACCCATTACAATCTTACTTTTGGTAGGAACCAGTGAGAGTTTAGAAGATCCCTGAGTTGAATGGGATTTGAACCTGCAACCTTCCAGTTTGTCACCCAAGGAACTAAGCACTTCACCATAGCGGATAAAGAACCCCAATTCAGTTTGATCCCACTGGTGTATCCCTTTGCCAAAGGAGAACCTTTTAGTAGACTAAAGTGTGTGGAAGGAAGCAAAAGAAAAAAGCTAATCACTGGTCCCAAAATTTCATAAACCATATTCCATATGCAGTGGCTAATTGAGATCACATCCTTACACATTTTCTATCAGTCCAACATGCATTGATAACTGATACTGACAACATTTCCAAACTGGAAGCAGGACAGCCAATAGGGCTGATGTGGATTCAATAATACAGATGGTATTGTGCATTTAGTTATCTGAATAGTTCATACATTTACACAGACCTTCATACATCGTGAGTACAGTGATTTCAAAATTGATGGTGATATGTTTCAGAATGCAACGATGCAGTGGTAGACATAGTCTTTGTACTGGATGCCTCTACCAGTGTCACAGAAAAGAACTTTATCATCATGAAGGACTTCATCAAGCATTTCCTCATCAAGTCCAACATTGATGACGGTAATGTACGTGTAGGTATGATTATCTACAGTACTGAGGATCATCTACAGTTCCATCTAAATGAACATCGTACCAAAACGGGATGTGTTTGTTGCCATTGATGAAATACCCTATCGTCATGGAAGCACCAACACAGCTGATGCTCTGAAAACCATGAGGACAGAGATGTACACAAGAGCCAACGGTGACCGTCCTAACGTTCCCAATGTGGCCATTGTCATCACTGATGGTGTGTCCAACATCAACTCACGTCGCACCATCCCTGAAGCAGAACAGGCACGAGCACAAGGTATCCACATCTATGCCATTGGTGTTGGACTGACAGACACCACGGAGCTGAATGGCATTGCCAGTAAACCAGTGGAGGAGAACAGTTTCAATGTCCAAGAGTTCAGTGAGCTGAGGGATCTCAGAACCAACGTCTTCACTGCACTGTGTGAAAGTAAGTTGGCTGTATGTCATTGTCAGATACATGAAGTGGTTTCCAATGGAGATTACCCACTTTGTCTTAATAATGTCAAGAATTTCACATAGGAAATCAAAGAGACTGTATACTCATACCAGTCTTGTTTAAAAGAAGAAAAAAAAGGAATATGCTTATCTGGGAGTTATGCAGTGGTAAATTTGTGTGTGTGTGTGTGTGTGTTGTGTGTGTGTGTGTGTGTGTGTGTGTGTGTGTGTGTGTGTGTCCGTGTGTGTGGATACATGTGTATTTACGAATTTATTTTTATAAGAGCAGGAATATGCTTCTGTGATATCAACTCCTCTACACATTGTTACCAAAGCAATCTCCATTTTCAACAACACCTACACAGTTTTAAATGATGTTTCTCATGACATTGATGTTGTTTCAGAGGCATCACCACCACCACAAACACAACCACCACCAACCATACCAATATCAGTTGGTAAGAAGTTATTTACATATCAGGGTAATATTTCTGTCTTATAACCAGATATGATTAAGGCTTTGAATATACTGTATTGATTTTATGTCATCTACCTCCATCTTAATTCCAAGCTGAACTTTATTTGCAGCATTATTTAGACTACTTAGAATATTGCAATTTATGATGTTGTTGTTTCAGAGGTATCACCACCACCACAAACAAGACCACCACCAACAATACCAGTGCCAGTTGGTAAGACATTATTCTTGTGATTCAGTCTGATATTGTTAATACAATGTTGATGAATGTGTGTCTGTGTCTTTATATAGAGATTTTGGTTTGGGGAGGGGATTTGTATGTGTGTTTTGTGTGTGTGTGTGTGTGTGTGTGTGCGTGCGCGTGCGTGCGTGCGTGCGTGCGTGCGTGCGTGCGTGCGTGCGTGTGTGTGTGTGTGTGTGACACATTTTACTCAGAACTCACATAAATGCTATAATATAATATGCAGACTGGTTTGTTGGGTATATTATCAATTTGGTTTCCTTTTGATAAACAATACAAATGTGACGCTCCACCATGAAATGAGTTGCTTACCACATTACCCAATTTTGCGCTAGGAGTCATTAAAGGCAGGTGGGGGTCAAGTTGTCAATTTTGAGATTTTGATCGATTCTTAAACTAAATCCGTTATTCTACCTTGTAATAAAATATCAAGGCATAATTTTTATTCCTTTTGCTTTTAAATGTCTTTTGAAAATACCCAAGCCCTCATTCTGACAACCTGTTACGAAAATAAACTGGCCCGTTTCTCATTTTGTCACATCCTGCAGTCTATCATTTCAATCTGTAGTAACTTTGCACAGAATTGTCTGATTTAAAATCTGTTTTTTGTATTGAATAGCCGTTTTACTGCAGATTAATACCTTCTCAATAACTAAAAACTGACCTCTGGTGCAGTGCGACTCTCTTATGTAGAGGAGCGTCGCAAATGTAAGTGGATTTTATATTTGTTTTCCTAGTATTATTATCAAGTGAAAGGATGGTTTTAGTCCACATGATATCAAGTTAAAGATTTAGGCCTTGCGTATATATGTCTAATGCATTATCATTGAAAAAAGTGGATTGAATATTCATTATCAAAATAGTCAGTGCACACTTTCTTGTTGTTACTGCAAATGCATTATCCCATTCTAGCATGTGTCCTCCATGATGCTTTACCAGAACAGTTTTTGTATTTGATCATAAGTGTAAAAGTTAATAATGAGAAAGGTCATCTTTTTTTGTTTTAGCATAAAACACTGACCTATGTATTTCATGAGTGCAGTGATTTCAACTATGTTAATGATATGTTTCAGAATGCAACGATGCAGTGGTAGATATAATCTTTGTACTGGATGCCTCTACCAGTGTCACAGAAAAGAACTTCATCATCATGAAGGACTTCATCAAGCATTTCCTCATCAAATCCAACATTGATGATGGCAATGTACGTGTAGGTATGATTATCTACAGTACTGAGGATCATCTACAGTTCCATCTGAATGAACATCGTACCAAACGGGATGTGTTTGTTGCCATTGATGAAATACCCTATCGTTATGGAAGCACCAACACAGCTGACGCTCTGAAAACCATGAGGACAGAGATGTACACAAGAGCCAACGGTGACCGTCCTGACGTCCCCAATGTGGCCATTGTCATCACTGATGGTGTTTCCAACATCAACTCACGTCGCACCATCCCTGAAGCAGAACAGGCACGAGCACAAGGTATCCACATCTATGCCATTGGTGTTGGACTGACAGACACCACGGAGCTGAATGGCATTGCCAGTAAACCAGTGGAAGAGAACAGTTTCAATGTCCAAGAGTTCAGTGAGCTGAGGGATCTCAGAACCAATGTCTTCAATGCACTGTGTGAAAGTAAGTTGGCTGTATGTCATTGTCAGATACATGAAGTGGTTTGCAATGCAGATTACCCACTTTGTCTTATTAATGTCAAGAATTTCACATAGTAAATCAAGAGACTGTATACTCATACCAGTCTTGTTTAATAGAAGAAAATAAGGAACGTTCTTATCTAGGAGTTATGCAGCGGTAAATGTGTGTGTGTTTCTGTGTCAGTGTGTTTATTTATTAATTTTATCTTATTATTTACTTATTCTTTTATATTGATGATAATGAAATAGGCACTCGTGTGCTTTTTTTTTTACATCCAGTCCCCGAGTGTATGCAGTTTTGTAAATCTTGTCATCTGTTTCCACTTGCACACGATAGCCTACTCATACGAAAAGCGGAACAAGATTTAAGGTGTGCGCAAGATGTTCTGCGTATGTTCACACATGGGGCCTAGGTATATATATATATATATATATATATATATATATATATATATATATTATATAGAGATAGAGATAGATAGATAGATAGATAGATAGATAGATAGATAGATAGATAGATAGATAGATAGATAGATAGATAGATAGATAGATAGATAGATAGATAATAGATACACAGAGACAAGAGAGACAGAGAGAGACAGAGAGAGACAGAGAGAGAGTATGTGTGTGTGTGTGTGTGTGTGTGTGTGTGTGTGTGTGTGTGTGTGTGTGTGTGTCTGTGTCTGTGTCTGTGTGTGTCTGTGTCTGTGTGTGTGTCTGTGTGGCTGTTGTGCAGGATACATGTGTGTTTACAAATTTATTTTTATAAGAGCAGGAATATGCTTCTGTGATATCAACTCCTCTACACATTGTGTTACCAGAGCAATCTCCATTTTCAACAACACCTACACAGTTTTAAATGATGTTTCTCATGACATTGATGTTGTTTCAGAGGCATCACTACCACCACAAACACAACCACCACCAACCATACCAATATCAGTTGGTAAGAAGTTATTTACATATCAGGGTAATATTTCTGTCTTATAACCAGATATGATTAAGGCTTTGAATATACTGTATTGATTTTATGTCATCTACCTCCATCTTAATTCCAAGCTGAACTTTATTTGCAGCATTATTTAGACTACTTAGAATATTGCAATTTATGATGTTGTTGTTTCAGAGGTATCACCACCACCACAAACAAGACCACCACCAACAATACCAGTGCCAGTTGGTAAGACATTATTCTTGTGATTCAGTCTGATATTGTTAATACAGTGTTGATGAATGTGTGTCTGTGTCTTTATATAGAGATTTTGGTTTGGGGAGGGGATTTGTATGTGTGTTTGTGTGTGTGTGTGTGTGTGCGTGCGTGCGTGCCTGCGTGCGTGCGTGCGTGCGTGCGTGTGTGTGACACATTTTACTCAGAACTCACATAAATGCTATAATATAATATGCAGACTGGTTTGTTGGGTATATTATCAATTTGGTTTCCTTTTGATAAACAATACAAATGTGACGCTCCACCATGAAATGAGTTGCTTACCACATTACCCAATTTTGCGCTAGGAGCCATTAAAGGCAGGTGGGGGTCAAGTTGTCAATTTTGAGATTTTGATCGATTCTTAAACTAAATCCGTTATTCTACCTTGTAATAAAATATCAAGGCATAATTTTTATTCCTTTTGCTTTTAAATGTCTTTTGAAAATACCCAAGCCCTCATTCTGACAACCTGTTACGAAAATAAACTGGCCCATTTCTCATTTTGTCACATCCTGCAGTCTATCATTTCAATCTGTAGTAACTTTGCACAGAATTGTCTGATTTTAAATCTGTTTTCTTGTATTGAATAGCCGTTTTACTGCAGATTAATACCTTCTCAATAACTAAAAACTGACCTCTGGTGCAGTGCGACTTCTTATGTGGTGGAGCGTCACAAATGTAAGTGGATTTCATATTTGTTTTACTAGTATTGTTATCAAGCCTTTCCCAATCACAAACGGGGTGAAGCAGGGCTGCGTTCTTGCACCAACCCTCTTCACTATCTTCTTCAGCATGATGCTTCAGCGGGCCACAGAAGATCTTGATGACGAAGATGGAGTTTTCATACGCTACCGCACAGATGGCAGCCTATTCAACCTGCGGCGTCTTCAGGCCCACACCAAAACCCTGGAGCAACAAATTCGAGAGCTACTTTTTGCTGATGATGCTGCCCTTGTAGCCCACACAGAAACCGCCCTGCAGCATGTAACATCCTGTTTTGCAGAGGCAGCCCAGCTCTTCGGACTCGAAGTCAGCCTGAAGAAGACAGAGGTTCTCTACCAGCCCGCACCTCAGGTAGCGTACCACCCACCTCACATTACAATTGGTGAGACAGAACTGAAGACAGTCCAGCAGTTTACCTACCTGGGATGCACAATCTCCTCTGACGCAAAGATTGATAAAGATGTAGACAACAGACTGGCAAAGGCAAACAGTGCTTTTGGCAGACTCTACCACCGTGTCTGGAAAAACAAACACCTGAAGAAAGACACCAAGATCAGTGTCTACAGAGCCGTGGTACTGACGACCACCCTCCTGTACGGCTCTGAGTCATGGGTCACATACAGATACCACCTGCGAATTCTGGAACGCTTCCACCAACGCTGTCTCCGCTCCATCCTCGACATCCACTGGAGCGACTTCACCACGAATGCTGAGGTGCTGGAGCAAGCAGGGATCACCAGCATTGAGGCCATGTTGCTGAAAACGCAGCTACGCTGGGCAGGGCATGTCTCTAGAATGGAGGACCATCGCCTACCGAAGATGGTTCTCTACGGTGAACTTTCCACCGGACACCGCTACAGAGGCGCACCAAAGAAGAGATTTAAAGACTCTCTGAAGAAATCTTGTCAGCCTGCCTCATAGACCATAACCAGTGGTCAGTCCTTGCTGCTGACCGGCAGGCCTGGCGACACACTGTGCATCAGTCGGTCTCCTCCTTTGAGGACAATCGCAGAGCCGCCCTTGAGGAGAAGCGAATGAGGAGGAAGAACCGCGTCCCCTCTACATCAACCCCAGAATCGACTTTCCCCTGCAGCCGCTGCGGCCGGGTTTGTTTGTCACGCATTGGACTGAACAGCCACCAGCGAGCCTGCACCAGACGTGGACAGTGCCCTTAATCTTCGTTCGCGAAGCCAAGCCATGATTGTTATCAAGTGAAAGGATGGTTTTAGTCCACATGATATCAAGTTAAAGATTTAGGCCTTGCGTATATATGTCTAATGCATTATCATTGAAAAAAGTGGATTGAATATTCATTATCAAAATAGTCAGTGCACACTTTCTTGTTGTTACTGCAAATGCATTATCCCATTCTAGCATGTGTCCTCCATGATGCTTTACCAGAACAGTTTTTGTATTTGATCATAAGTGTAAAAGTTAATAATGAGAAAGGTCATCTTTTTTTGTTTTAGCATAAAACACTGACCTATGTATTTCATGAGTGCAGTGATTTCAACTATGTTAATGATATGTTTCAGAATGCAAGATGCAGTGGTAGATATAGTCTTTGTACTGGATGCCTCTACCAGTGTCACAGAAAAGAACTTCATCATCATGAAGGACTTCATCAAGCATTTCCTCATCAAATCCAACATTGATGATGGCAATGTACGTGTAGGTATGATTATCTACAGTACTGAGGATCATCTACAGTTCCATCTGAATGAACATCGTACCAAACGGGATGTGTTTGTTGCCATTGATGAAATACCCTATCGTTATGGAAGCACCAACACAGCTGACGCTCTGAAAACCATGAGGACAGAGATGTACACAAGAGCCAACGGTGACCGTCCTGACGTCCCCAATGTGGCCATTGTCATCACTGATGGTGTTTCCAACATCAACTCACGTCGCACCATCCCTGAAGCAGAACAGGCACGAGCACAAGGTATCCACATCTATGCCATTGGTGTTGGACTGACAGACACCACGGAGCTGAATGGCATTGCCAGTAAACCAGTGGAGGAGAACAGTTTCAATGTCCAAGAGTTCAGTGAGCTGAGGGATCTCAGAACCAATGTCTTCAATGCACTGTGTGAAAGTAAGTTGGCTGTATGTCATTGTCAGATACATGAAGTGGTTTCCAATGGAGATTACCCACTTTGTCTTATTAATGTCAAGAATTTCACACAGTAAATCAAAGAGACTGTATACTCATACCAGTCTTGTTTAATAGAAGAAAATAAGGAACGTTCTTATCTAGGAGTTATGCAGCGGTAAATGTGTGTGTGTTTCTGTGTCAGTGTGTTTATTTATTAATTTTATTTTATTATTTACTTATTCTTTTATATTGATGATAATGAAATAGGCACTCATGTGCTTTTTTTTTTACATCCAGTCCCCGAGTGTATGCAGTTTTGTAAATCTTGTCATCTGTTTCCACTTGCACACGATAGCCTACTCATACGAAAAGCGGAACAAGATTTAAGGTGTGCGCAAAGATGTTCTGCGTATGTTCACACATGGGGCCTAGGTATATATATATATGTGTGTAACGGGTCCTACACGGGAATTATCTAAGTCGCCACTCCAATTCCCGTTCCGTCTGATTCGGTACCGGAAATCTTAGAGTTTTAGAATAATTCCTGGTTTCTTTAGTAACCCTAAAGAAGAGTAGGGCTCAGCTACTTATGGGCCGGGGAGTGATAAAGGGGGGGATAGAAAAGAGGATAGTAGAAAAATAGGGGAAAAGAAATATAGAAGAGGTAGGAAAGTAGGTGAAGTGAAATTAACTAACCTCAACTCACTCAGCAGCCACACTGAACACACTGAACGTGACGAATAACACCATTCATTCAATGTGACTCCAGACCGAGTAAATTGGGTTTATAACATATATTCCACAACACAACCTACAACACTACCACATTACACAAAACACCAATGACTAACTGTACTACAAGTACAATTAAGAAAAAAACAAAGATATATATTCTGTTCAGTCAAATACCAAAAATAGAACAAGATCAGTGATCAATCTCAGATTAGGGCCATTAATAAAGACAACCATAAGTAGGGGTGGAGATTTAACGATGGGGCAAAGCAGGTGTGACAGGGGGAAGACGATGACGATGTTCCTGTAATCAAAGAACATACACTGTAAAAAACATCACCACAAAACATCCATCACTGAGCTTGTTTACAACACAGCTCAATTACCAAAAGGCATTCTCACCCTATTCAATTTACCATTCTCACGAGAGTGAAATATTCTCAAAACAAACTAACATCACCTCTAAAATTATTACATAATTTTAGTAGTTAGTCAGTACACACGTTTCATTTACTTTAGGACAGATGATGGTCCATCCTATGAAACTGTGCAAGCATCCCAACATGTTTCATTTACTTTAGGACAGATGATGGTCCATCCTATGAAACTGTGCAAGCTTCCCAACATGTTTCATTTACTTTAGGACAGATGATGGTCCATCCTATGAAACTGTGCAAGCATTAATTAATAAGAAGGACTAATTTATTTTAAATAAATGTCCACAATGACATTCCAATGCCATTTCACCTATTTTAGAATTGCTACATGATTTATTATAAATAAATCACCATTCTTAATGATAAAAATCATTACAAAATCAGGTAGGCCTTCACACCCATAATATATATTTGTAGTGCAAAACCACACTAGAATATTTTCAGCATTTTAATAATAACTGAACAATATTCTACCAAAAATTAATCTTACAACAAAGACCATGACGGTGCCAAAATTCAAAATTCACCCCACGCTTCCTTTGTTCGAAGCGATCACGTACGTACGTACGTACGAAGTTACGTTCACTGTTAATTCACAGGTTGAAAGCCTGTGAAATTAAATCAAACATATAGATTTCATGAACCTTCCAAAACTATTCTGAATTAAGCTGAAATTTGCTTAAACAGATAGTTGGTGATCAAAAACGAAATTAAGGAAATAGGATCACCTTAATGGGGAACGTCTAGACTCAGGAGCGAGTCTCTGTCACACGTCTTTCCCTCACTAGCCCCAGGCAGGAAGTGAGGTTTAAAAAACAGATGTATCCCGATAGGCACTCTTTTTTAAGGGGCGATCACTCAACTCTACAAGGGAGTTACTGAACTTAGCGCTTAGTAACACACCCAACAAAAATACGTTTTTGTGAGGGGGGTTACACACACCCTTCGCAGGAAAATGTTGCTATCTTTTTTTCAAAAAAGTGCCAACATTTCAAACAAAACACAAACTCTACCCTCTCAGGGTAAAAAACCTCTGATTGATTTTGATTCTGCATATCTACCCAATCTAATTTGGGTACTGCAAACAAAACCCGACACACAAAGACATTTCACATTCTTAAAAATGTAGAAAACTAAACCCAAACATGACTCTCACAAAGTCACACCCTGCAAATATGCAGCAAAACAAACATTCATAAAAACGTAACTTGTAGACTCATAGTCACACTCTGCAAATTAGCAGCAAAACAGAAACCTTCAAAAATGTAAACTTGTAGACTCATAAAGTCACACCCTGCAAATATGCAGTGAAACATTCACAAACATGAACAAGAGCTACAACAATCCCAAATGCATACTGAGTTGCTGACTAACTCTATCCTTCTGTTCCTGCAACTGTTTAGGTTGCACAGGAACAAAATCACACCTGTCGGTCAGATCCGGAGTTTTAACACTGTCAGGATCTCCATGCAAAATGGATCTCCTTGGTGCAGGCACTGGCTTCCATTCCGACTTCTCTGGGATGGACTTTCCCCAGCCAGGCCTACCCACACCGGACAATGAACTCCTCTGACTCCTACCAGGCAAATTCTTACGCCTTTTACGGGAGCCATCTTTCAAGGCATCCCACTGATTGTTGGAAAAAGGCTTGGAAGCGCCAATGCCTTGACCACAACCCTTTCTTTCCTTCTGATTAGGAAAATAACCTGGACTGTCTTTTCCTCTGCACCATTTCCTTCTGGAAAGGTGAGGAAAATGAACATTGTCCCGATGGTTGCCTCTAGAGCTACCATCCACAACCACTTTCTGGTCGCATACTGTTCGAACACCACCCGTACCACTACCACAACCCCGCCGATGTGGCGGTATGTAGCAGCCGGGTTTGTTCCTGTAGGAGGATTTTTCGGGTTTTGCAGAAACCCCGTTCTCACTGACTTCGGCTTTAGTAGCCTTCTTTCTCCGCTTTGCCGACTGCGACTTGACCGGGCAATCACGAACAATGTGACCAACACCTTTGCATCGGTAGCAGGAACTTTTTGGCTTCTTTGAGTGGCCTCTGAGTCTCTCTGCTACCATGCTTGCCAACTCTTTACAGTTGATGGCCACCTTTTCCTGTTCCTGATGTGTCCGGCCCGTCACAGCTGACATAAGCACAGAGGATGATTCCTCTAACTGCCTGACTGACTTCAACAGCGAGGTCAAGTCAGGCGACGCAGAACCTGGTCTGCCGAACTGAAACTTCAGCTCTCGAGCCATAATGGGCTCCATCAACATGACACTATTCATGAAGACAAAATAAACATTTCTGGCACACTCATCATGCGAATACAAATCACACTTATTCAACCGAATAAAATTGAACCACACATGCGCCAGAAAGTCCGATGGACTATCACTTCTGTCCATCTTCATCAGTAAGAACCCCGCCAGACGTTCCACTGGGGTTTTGACACAGCCAAACACATCGCTTAGACGGCCGACAATGTCCATGGCAGAAAAGCAGGACTTGGCAAGCTCCCATGCCACACCACGCAGACTGCGCCGAACGCTGACCAACACATCAGAGGGGGAGTCGTTCCCTCTCATCAGCACATCGACTTGCTCCTCCCACTTAGCGAAGTCGACCTCATCACCACCTGTTGGCCTCGATCCAGTAAAGATGCCAAGCGGTGCCAAAGACGTAGATGGCACCACGTGGACCTGGATCCTGGTCTGTAGCAGGGCTGCCATCTCAGCATCCTGCTTGTCGACCCTCTCCCTCAACAGGCGGTGACCTTCCTCCAGGGCAGTGAGCGTCTCCCGTAACTGCCGGTTCTCCTCCTCAACCGCAGTCACCCTTGCTCGTACCCCATCATCTCCCAGTTGCTTCATCTCTGGTCCCTCACTTCGACTGATCATGATCCCTATGTATGAGAACTGAACTTACAATTGCCATTTCAAAATTCTTTTACAAAAATTTTGTTTCCCTAGGAATTAAAAAAATCCTACACAACTTTATCACAGTGTTAGCAAAAAATTGATTAAGCTAACAACAAAAAATTATCAGAGCAACATTTCTGTTCTCAGCAAAATTACAATTTTACTGTTACCAAAATTTCACTTTCTATGAAATTTTAATTTCCTTCCACCAAAAATTTCACTTACTCTGTAAGCCAAAAATTAATTTAGCTAACAGCCAAAAAATTCTTTTTCCGATCAAAATTTTTGCTCACTGCAAAATTTAAATTTTGCCTACGCTTTCACTTTCAGTGAAATTTAAACTTTCAAACACACACAAAAGACGTCACACCTTGTGAAATTCAAAGTTCCACAAAGAACGAAAACTTCCACTCTCAGTGGACTTTCAACTTCAGAAACAACTAGAAAAACACTCCCTAGCCCCACATTGGGCGCCAGAAATGTAACGGGTCCTACACGGGAATTATCTAAGTCGCCACTCCAATTCCCGTTCCGTCTGATTCGGTACCGGAAATCTTAGAGTTTTAGAATAATTCCTGGTTTCTTTAGTAACCCTAAAGAAGAGTAGGGCTCAGCTACTTATGGGCCGGGGAGTGATAAAGGGGGGGATAGAAAAGAGGATAGTAGAAAAATAGGGGAAAAGAAATATAGAAGAGGTAGGAAAGTAGGTGAAGTGAAATTAACTAACCTCAACTCACTCAGCAGCCACACTGAACACACTGAACGTGACGAATAACACCATTCATTCAATGTGACTCCAGACCGAGTAAATTGGGTTTATAACATATATTCCACAACACAACCTACAACACTACCACATTACACAAAACACCAATGACTAACTGTACTACAAGTACAATTAAGAAAAAAACAAAGATATATATTCTGTTCAGTCAAATACCAAAAATAGAACAAGATCAGTGATCAATCTCAGATTAGGGCCATTAATAAAGACAACCATAAGTAGGGGTGGAGATTTAACGATGGGGCAAAGCAGGTGTGACAGGGGGAAGACGATGACGATGTTCCTGTAATCAAAGAACATACACTGTAAAAAACATCACCACAAAACATCCATCACTGAGCTTGTTTACAACACAGCTCAATTACCAAAAGGCATTCTCACCCTATTCAATTTACCATTCTCACGAGAGTGAAATATTCTCAAAACAAACTAACATCACCTCTAAAATTATTACATAATTTTAGTAGTTAGTCAGTACACACGTTTCATTTACTTTAGGACAGATGATGGTCCATCCTATGAAACTGTGCAAGCATCCCAACATGTTTCATTTACTTTAGGACAGATGATGGTCCATCCTATGAAACTGTGCAAGCTTCCCAACATGTTTCATTTACTTTAGGACAGATGATGGTCCATCCTATGAAACTGTGCAAGCATTAATTAATAAGAAGGACTAATTTATTTTAAATAAATGTCCACAATGACATTCCAATGCCATTTCACCTATTTTAGAATTGCTACATGATTTATTATAAATAAATCACCATTCTTAATGATAAAAATCATTACAAAATCAGGTAGGCCTTCACACCCATAATATATATTTGTAGTGCAAAACCACACTAGAATATTTTCAGCATTTTAATAATAACTGAACAATATTCTACCAAAAATTAATCTTACAACAAAGACCATGACGGTGCCAAAATTCAAAATTCACCCCACGCTTCCTTTGTTCGAAGCGATCACGTACGTACGTACGTACGAAGTTACGTTCACTGTTAATTCACAGGTTGAAAGCCTGTGAAATTAAATCAAACATATAGATTTCATGAACCTTCCAAAACTATTCTGAATTAAGCTGAAATTTGCTTAAACAGATAGTTGGTGATCAAAAACGAAATTAAGGAAATAGGATCACCTTAATGGGGAACGTCTAGACTCAGGAGCGAGTCTCTGTCACACGTCTTTCCCTCACTAGCCCCAGGCAGGAAGTGAGGTTTAAAAAACAGATGTATCCCGATAGGCACTCTTTTTTAAGGGGCGATCACTCAACTCTACAAGGGAGTTACTGAACTTAGCGCTTAGTAACACACCCAACAAAAATACGTTTTTGTGAGGGGGGTTACATGTGTATATATATATATCTGTATATAGATATAGATAGATAGATAGATAGATAGATAGATAGATAGATAGATAGATAGATAGATAGATAGATAGATAGATAGATAGATAGATAGTTAGATAGATAGATAGATACACAGAGACAGAGAAATACAGAGAGAGACAGAGAGAGAGAGAGTGTGTGTGTGTGTTGTGTGCCTGTGTGTGTGTGTCTGTGGCTGTTGTGCTGGACACATGTGTGTTTACAAATTTATTTTTATAAGAGCAGGAATATGCTTCTGTGATATCAACTCCTCAAGACATTGTGTTACCAAGGCAATCTCCATTTTCAACAACACCTACACAGTTTTAAATAATGTTTCTCATGACATTGATGTTGTTTCAGAGGCATCACCACCACCACAAACACAACCACCACCAACCATACCAATATCAGTTGGTAAGAAGTTATTTACATATCAGGGTAATATTTCTGTCTTATAACCAGATATGATTAAGGCTTTGAATATACTGTATTGATTTTATGTCATCTACCTCCATCTTAATTCCAAGTCGAACTTTATTTGCAGCATTATTTAGACTACTTAGAATATTGTACTTTATGACATTGTTGTTGTTTCAGAGGTATCACCACCACCACAAACAAGACCACCACCAACAGTACCAGTGCCAGTTGGTAAGACATTATTCTTGTGATTCAGTCTGATATTGTTAATACAGTGTTGATGAATGTGTGCCTGTGTCTTTATATAAATTTTGGTTTCGGGGGGGGGGGGGGGGGGGGGTTGTATGTGTGTTGTGGTGTTTGTGTGTGTGTTTGTGTGTGTGTGTGTGTGTGGTGTGTGAGTGACACATTTCACTCAGAGCTCACATAAATGCTATGATATAATATGCAGACTGGTTTATTGGGTATATTATCAATTTGGCTTCCTGTTGATAAACAATACAAATGTGACGCTCCACCACGAAAGGAGTTGCTTACCACACTACCCAATTTTGCGCTAGGAGCCATTAAAGGCAGATGGGGGTCAAGTTGTCAATTTTGAGATTTTGATCGATTCTTAAACTAAATCCGTTATTCTACCTTGTAATAAAATATCAAGGCATAATTTTTATTCCTTTTGCTTTTAAATGTCTTTTGAAAATACCCAAGCCCTCATTCTGACAACCTGTTACGAAAATAAACTGGCCCGTTTCTCATTTTGTCACATCCTGCAGTCTATCATTTCAATCTGTAGTAACTTTGCACAGAATTGTCTGATTTTAAATCTGTTTTCTTGTATTGAATAGCCGTTTTACTGCAGATTAATACCTTCTCAATAACTAAAAACTGACCTCTGGTGCAGTGCGACTCCTTATGTAGAGGAGCGTCGCAAATGTAAGTGGATTTCATATTTGTTTTCCTAGTATTATTATCAAGTGAAAGGATGGTTTTAGTCCACATAATATCAAGTTAAAGATTTAGGACTTGGGTATATATGTCTAATGCATTATCATTGAAAAAAATGGATTGAATATTCATTATCAAAATAGTCAGTGCACACTTTCTTGTTGTTACTGCAAATGCATTATCCCATTCTAGCATGTGTCCTCCATGATGCATTATCAGAACAGTTTTTGTATTTGATCATAAGTGTAAAAGTTAATAATGAGAAAGGTCATCTTTTTTTGTTTTAGCATAAAACACTGGCCTATGCATTTCATGAGTGCAGTGATTTCAACTATGTTAATGATATGTTTCAGAATGCAACGATGCAGTGGTAGATATAGTCTTCGTACTAGATGCCTCTACCAGTGTCACAGAAAAGAACTTCATCATCATGAAGGACTTCATCAAGCATTTCCTCATCAAATCCAACATTGATGATGGCAATGTACGTGTAGGTATGATTATCTACAGTACTGAAGATCATCTCCAGTTCCATCTGAATGAACATCGTACCAAAAGGGATGTGTTTGTTGCCATTGATGAAATACCCTATCGTCATGGAAGCACCAACACAGCTGACGCTCTGAAAACCATGAGGACAGAGATGTACACAAGAGCCAACGGTGACCGTCCTGACGTTCCCAATGTGGCCATTGTCATCACTGATGGTGTGTCCAACATCAACTCACGTCGCACCATCCCTGAAGCAGAACAGGCACGAGCACAAGGTATCCACATCTATGCCATTGGTGTTGGACTGACAGACACCACGGAGCTGAATGGCATTGCCAGTAAACCAGTGGAGGAGAACAGTTTCAATGTCCAAGAGTTCAGTGAGCTGAGGGATCTCAGAACCAACGTCTTCACTGCACCCTTGTGAAAGTAAGTTGGCTTATGTCATTGTTTAAATTCATGAAGGGGGGTTTCCCAAAGGAAATTACCCACTTTGTTTATTTAAAGTAAGAATTTCCATAGGAAAAACAAAAAGACTGATATTCATACCCGTCTTGTTTAATAGAAGAAAATCAGGAAAAAGTTCTTATCAGGGGTTATGCAAAGGGTTTAAATTGTGTGTGTTTC
>CM060316.1:19840764-19850764 GCA_030674155.1 Stramonita haemastoma | reverse complement strand
AGTGCAGTGAAGACGTTGGTTCTGAGATCCCTCAGCTCACTGAACTCTTGGACATTGAAACTGTTCTCCTCCACTGGTTTACTGGCAATGCCATTCAGCTCCGTGGTGTCTGTCAGTCCAACACCAATGGCATAGATGTGGATACCTTGTGCTCGTGCCTTTTCTGCTTCAGGGATGGTGCGACGTGAGTTGATGTTGGACACACCATCAGTGATGACAATGGCCACATTGGGAACGTTAGGACGGTCACCGTTGGCTCTTGTGTACATCTCTGTCCTCATGGTTTTCAGAGCGTCAGCTGTGTTGGTGCTTCCATGACGATAGGGTATTTCATCAATGGCAACAAACACATCCCGTTTGGTGCGATGTTCATTTAGATGGAACTGGAGATGGTCTTCAGTACTGTAGATAATCATACCTACACGTACGTTGCCGTCATCAATGTTGGATTTGATGAGGAAATGCTTGATGAAATCCTTCATGATGATGAAGTTCTTTTCTGTGACACTGGTAGAGGCATCCAGTACAAAGACTATGTCTACCACTGCATCGTTGCATTCTGAAACATATCATTAACATAGTTGAAATCACTGCACTCATAAGATACATAGGTCTGTATTTTGTTCTAAAAGAAAAAAAGATGACCTTTCTAATCATTATTTTTTACACAAAAAACGATCAAATAAAAATTTGTTTTTCATAATGTTCATGGAAGATACGTGCTAAAACGGGTTAATACATTTGCAGCAACTACAAGAAAATGTGTATTATTGTATCTCAAATCTACAACCTGGCCCCCACCTGCATAAAATGGCTTCTAGGAGAAAGTGGGTCAGGTGCAAAGTGATTTGTTTCCTGGTGAAGAATTACATTTACAATAACGTACAGGCACACAATTTCCAATCCTGTATTAATGATAACAGACTGAATCACAAGAACAATATCTTACCAACTGGCACTGGTATAGTTGGTGGTGGTCTTGTTTGTGGCGGTGGTGATACCTCTGAAACAACAGCAATGTCATAAATTACAAAATTCTAAGTAGAATAAAAAATGGTGCAAATACACGTAGAGTTTGGGAAAACTAGGGAAGAGGTAGAGGACATGTGATCACTACGAGTATTAAAGTCTGATTTCTATCTGGTCATTAGACAGAAATATTTCCTGAATATGTGATAACTTCTTACCAACTGATATTGGTATGGTTGGTGGTGGTTGTGTTTGTGGTGGTGGTGATGCCTCTGAAACAACATCAATATCATAAATAACAGAATTTGAAATTGTCTAGGTTTGTGCCAAAAATAAAGATAGGCTTGTAACACATTCTGTGAGTGAAGTTTGATTTTAAACTAGTGCAATCCTGTTTTCAAACACACACACACACACACACACACACACACACACACACACCACACACACACACAACACAACACACACACACACACACAAACACTGACAAAAAACATGAGACACACAAGAACACACACACAGACACAACACAACACACACATCACACACGACAACACACAACACACAGACACACACAGACACACACACACATACACAACTACAACACACACCACACACACACACACACACACACACACACACACACACACACACACACACACACACAACCAGCACTCACATAACTCCTACACACATATGTTCCTGATGTTTCTTTTTTAAACAAGCTGTTATGAGTATTAGTTTTCTTTGACTTACACTTGTGAAATTCTTGTCATTAATAAGAGAGAAATGAGTAATCTCCTTTACAAACCATTACATGTATTGATAAAAACATACAGCCAACTTACTTTCACAAAGTGCAGTGAAGACGTTGGTTCTGAGATCCCTCAGCTCACTGAACTCTTGGACATTGAAACTGTTCTCCTCCACTGGTTTACTGGCAATGCCATTCAGCTCCGTGGTGTCTGTCAGTCCAACACCAATGGCATAGATGTGGATACCTTGTGCTCGTGCCTGTTCTGCTTCAGGGATGGTGCGACGTGAGTTGATGTTGGACACACCATCAGTGATGACAATGGCCACATTGGGGACGTCAGGACGGTCACCGTTGGCTCTTGTGTACATCTCTGTCCTCATGGTTTTCAGAGCGTCAGCTGTGTTGGTGCTTCCATGACGATAGGGTATTTCATCAATGGCAACAAACACATCCCGTTTGGTGCGATGTTCATTTAGATGGAACTGGAGATGGTCTTCAGTACTGTAGATAATCATACCTACACGTACGTTGCCGTCATCAATGTTGGATTTGATAAGGAAATGCTTGATGAAGTCCTTCATAATGATAAGTTCTTTTCTGTGACACTGGTAGAGGCATCCAGTACAAAGACTATGTCTACCACTGCATCGTTGCATTCTGAAACATATCATTAACATAGTTGAAATCACTGCATCATGAGATACATATGTCTGTGTTTTGTGCAAAAGCAAAAAGAGTACCTTTCTCAACATTCACTTATGCACAGATGATCAAACAACAAAAACTGTCCTGATAATGCACCATGGAAGATACATGCTAAACAGGGATAATTTGTTGCAGTAACCACAAAAGAATCTGTATTGACTATTCTGATAAGAATATCAATCCATTTTTGTAATGATAACAATTTAGATCTATACAGAGGCCAAATCTTTTACTTGATATTAGTATAAATTTAAAAAATCGCTGACATTTGTATTGTTTATCAAAAGGGAACCAAATTGATAATAGACCCAAAACAACCAGACTGCATATACGTATAGCGTTCTAGTGAGTTCTGAGTAAAATCTATGAACACACACACACACACACAAAACACACACACACACACACACACACACAACACACACACAGATGCACACGCACGCGTTCATCAACACTGTATTGACAATATCAGACTGAATCACAAGAACAAAGTCTTACCAACTGGCACTGGTATTGTTGGTGGTGGTCTTGTTTGTGGTGGTGGTGATACCTCTGAAACAACAGCAATGTCATAAATTACAATATTTTAAAGTGTAGATAATGCTCCAAATAAAGTTTGGCTTGGAATTAAGATGGAGACAGGTGACATGAGATCAATACAGTGTACTCAAAGCCTTATTTCTTTCTGGTCATAAGACATAGATATTTCCCTGATATGTAGATAACTTCTTACCAACTGATATTGGTATGGTTGGTGGTGGTTGTGTTTGTGGTGGTGGTGATGCCTCTGAAACAACATCAATGTCATGAGAAACATCATTTAGAACTGTGTAGGTGTTGTTGAAAATGCAAATTGGCATTGTAACACAATGAGTGGAAAAGTCACAAAAGCATGGTCCTGCTGTTATAAAAATAAATTCATGAATACACATACATCCAGAACAACACACACACACACACACACACACACACACACACACACACACACACACACACACACACACACACACACACACACACATTGACACAGAGACACACACAAATTTACCACGGCATAACTCCTAGATAAGCATGCTCCTTATTTTCTTCTTTTAAACAAGACTTGTATGAGCATACAGTCTCTTTGATCTACTTAGTGAAATTCTTGTCTTTAATAATAGCAAAATGGGCAATCTCCTTTACAAACTACTACATATAATTGATAAAGACATACAGCCAACTTACTTTCACAAAGTGCCGTGAAAACGTTGGTTCTGAGATCCTCAGCTCACTGAACTCTTGGACATTGAAACTGTTCTCCTCCACTGGTTTACTGGCAATGCCATTCAGCTCCGTGGTGTCTGTCAGTCCAACACCAATGGCATAGATGTGGATACCTTGTGCTCGTGCCTGTTCTGCTTCAGGGATGGTGCGACGTGAGTTGATGTTGGACACACCATCAGTGATGACAATGGCCACATTGGGGACGTTAGGACGGTCACCGTTGGCTCTTGTGTACATCTCTGTCCTCATGGTTTTCAGAGCGTCAGCTGTGTTGGTGCTTCCATGACGATAGGGTATTTCATCAATGGCAACAAACACATCCCGTTTGGTGCGATGTTCATTTAGATGGAACTGGAGATGGTCTTCAGTACTGTAGATAATCATACCTACACGTACGTTGCCGTCATCAATGTTGGATTTGATGAGGAAATGCTTGATGAAATCCTTCATGATGATGAAGTTCTTTTCTGTGACACTGGTAGAGGCATCCAGCACAAAGACTATGTCTACCACTGCATCGTTGCATTCTGAAACATATGACCAATTTTGAAATCACTGCAGTTATGAGATACATATGTCTGTGTTTTGTGCTAAAACCAAAAAATAACATTTCTTATGATTATTTTGACACAGATTATAAAATACAAAAACTGTCCTGTCATGGAAGATACATGCTAAAGTAGGATTCTGAATATCTAATAAATACAAAAAAATCTGTATTGACAATTCTGATAAGGAATGCTCAATCCATTTTTGTAATGATAATGCATTAGACGAATAGTCAAGGCCTATATCTTTAACTTGATATTATGTGGGCTAAAAGCATCCTTTCCTTTGATAAAAATGCTGGGAAACAAATACAAAAATCACTCAGATTTGTATTGTTTACAACAAAGGAAACCAAAATGATAATACACCCAAGAACCAAGTATGGAGATATTTATAGCATTCTTGTGAATTTTGACAAAAATGTGTCAAACACGCGTGCACACACACACAGACGCACAGACAGACAGACAGACAGACAGACAGACAGACACAGACACAGACACAGACACACACACACACACACACACACACACACACACACACACACTCTCTCTCTCTCACAACACACACACACACACACACACACACACACACACACACACACACACACACACACATGCACGCACACACCAATCCAATCCAATCTATTCATGTTGTTTATAGCCCCGCCAACCACACAGGCCATATTAGGGCTTTCACCTCGCCAAATTCATAACTCAGATTAAAACTGTGCAAATATATACAGATTAAACTGGGGAATAAAACCAACTTTACACACACACACACACACACACACACACACACACACACACACACACACACACACACACACTGAATTATAAATCAATTAACCATTCTGCATCCCTTCAACATATTTCAGATGTGATTTTAGGGAATGGAAATATTGCTCTGCTACATGCTTTGTGCGTAGGTGGAAGAGAGGGGAAGGGTGAGAGGGTTGGGTTTTGTTTTGTTTTGTTTTGTTTTGTTTTTTGTGTCTTTGGTTGTTGTTTTTTTAAAAAAAAAATTTAAGTTATTGTTAATGCTAATGAAAGCCTGTGAGTAATCAAAACAGGCACATGAATAATTTACAAATTTTATAAGTGGGGAAAGGAAAACTCCAAATGGATGAAGTGATGACATTGCGACTTGCTATTTTTGGTCATGTCCCCCCCCCCCACACACCCCCTTGTCTTTTTTTAAAAATCCAGTATGGGAGGTTTTGTGATGAATGTTGTTTTTGAAGTTCTTAATGATGGGTTTGGTGGTACTGATGTAATTGTTATTGTACTGGTTTGATAGTCTAGCTGACTGAAATAAGAAAAAGTATCATTAAGTGGGGATTCTTGATTGTTTGTAGAACTTGTGTTGTCATTGTCTTTGTTTGGCTGATTGTTTGGCTTCCTACATTCCTCCTTGATATCGCCTTTCCCCAGTCCTTTTCAATTGGTTTCATTTTGAATTCTATTTTATTATTTTATTTTTTCGTTCTTGTTGTGTTGTTGCTTTAGGTGGTGAAGGGTGATGACAATCATGTTGTTGTAAAATTGTATCGTTGTTTTTAAGGGTGATTTGTCGGTTTCAAGTTTTTTGTTGGTTTGAGTGTTATGGATTGGGTATCGTTTTGTTTAAGTGGTCTTTTTGGGATTTGTTGTTGTTTTGTTTTGTTTTCATCTTTTTGCTATATAGATGGCTTGATGAAAAAAAGCAAGTTTACTGCTTACTCAATGTACCATCTGGGAATAAATTTTGACTTGACTTCACACACACACACAGACACACACACAGACACACACACAGACACACCCCACACACACACACACACACACACACACACACACACACACACACACACACACACACACACACACACACACACACACACATGTGCATTCAATGAAAAACAAAACATAAAAAATCTGTATACACAGATGTTGAGAAACACATTTATCAAGACTGTATTAACAATACCAGATTCAATCACAAGAATAAGTCTTACCAACTGGCACTGGTATTGTTGGTGGTGGTCTTGTTTGTGGTGGTGGTGATACCTCTGAAACATCAACAATCTCATAAATTTTATAGATTTTTAATAGTCTTGTCAATGCTTGAAAAGGACATAGGCCTGCAACTAAGAAAAAGCAACAGGACCTCATGTGACTACAGTGTATTCAATGTCTGATTTATATCTAGTCAATAAACTGAAATATATTCTTTGAAATTTGATAACTTCTTACCCACTGATATTGGTATGGTTGGTGGTGGTTGTGTGTATGGTGGTGGTGATGCTTCTGAAACAACAACAATGTCATGAGTAACACCATTTAAAACTGTCTAGATGTCGCTAAAAATGGAGATTGGCTTGATAACACGATTTGTGGAGGAGTTGAAATCACAGAAGTATATTCTTGTTCTCATATGAACAAGGTTGTAAATAGACATATATCCAGAGCAACACACAGAGACACAGACATAGACATAGATACAGACACAACCACAGCCAAAGCAACACACACACACACACACACACACACACACACACACACACACACACACACACACACACACACACACCGGAAATGGAACAAAACACAGAAAAAGACAGAAAGACAGACAAAGATACTGACAGAGACACAGACACACACATACACTCAGACAAACCCGAGAGACACACACACTCAGAGACACACACACACAAACACACACTTGGCACTGCATAGATCCTACACAAATATATTCCTGATATTCTTCAGTTAGTCAAACCTGGTATTAGCTAACAGTCATTTTGATTTACACTTTAATTTTTTGTCATTAAGAAGAGCAGAATGGGCAATCTCCTTAACAAACAATTTCATGTAATTCATAAAGACATACAGTCAACTCACTTTCACAAAGTGCAGTGAAGACGTTGGTTCTGAGATCCCTCAGCTCACTGAACTCTTGGACATTGAAACTGTTCTCCTCCACTGGTTTACTGGCAATGCCATTCAGCTCCGTGGTGTCTGTCAGTCCAACACCAATGGCATAGATGTGGATACCTTGTGCTCGTGCCTGTTCTGCTTCAGGGATGGTGCGACGTGAGTTGATGTTGGACACACCATCAGTGATCACAATGGCCACATTGGGAACGTTAGGACGGTCACCGTTGGCTCTTGTGTACATCTCTGTCCTCATGGTTTTCAGAGCGTCAGCTGTGTTGGTGCTTCCATGACGATAGGGTATTTCATCAATGGCAACAAACACATCCCGTTTGGTGCGATGTTCATTTAGATGGAACTGTAGATGGTCTTCAGTACTGTAGATAATCATACCTACACGTACATTGCCGTCATCAATGTTGGATTTGATGAGGAAATGCTTGATGAAGTCCTTCATGATGATGAAGTTCTTTTCTGTGACACTGGTAGAGGCATCCAGTACAAAGACTATGTCTACCACTGCGTCATTGCATTCTGAAACATATCATTAACATAGCTGAAATTACTGCACACATGAGATACATAGGTCTGTGTTTTGTGCTAAAACAAACAAGATGACCTTTCTCATGATTATTTTTACACAGGTTATCAAATACAAATACTGTCCTAATAATGCATCATGGAATACACTGGCTAAAATGGGATAATACATATGCCATAAACACAAGAAAATCTACATTGACAAATCTGATAAGGAATATTCATCTATTTTTGTAATGATGATACATCAGGCATATACACAAAGCTTAAATCTTTACTTGGTAATATGTAGACTAATAGCATTCTTTCACATGATAAAAATACGAGGAAAACAAGTATGAAAAAAACTCAGATTTGTATAGTTTAAAAAAAACAAACCTAATTGATAATATACCCAAGAAACCAGCCTGCATATATGTATAGTAATCTTGTTAGTTCTGAGGAAAATTTGTCAAACACACATGCATGCACGCACACACAGACACACACAGACACACACAGACAGACAGACAGACAGACACACACACACACACACACACACACACACACACACACACACACACACACACACACACATACACACACACACACACACAATGTGAACACAATAACAAAACCAAAAAAAAAATCTATATACACAGATGCACAGGAACACATTCACCAACACTTTATATTATGAATATCAGACGCAATCACAAGAATAATGTCTTACCAACTGGCACTGGTATTGTTGGTGGTGGTCTTGTTTGCGGTGGTGGTGATACCTCTGAAACAACAGAAATCTCATAAATTTCAAGATTCTAAATAGTCTAGACAATGCTGGAAAAGGACTTAGGCCTGGAACTAAGAAAAAGCAACAGGACCTCATATGACTACAGTGTATTCAAAGTCTGATTTATATCTGGTCAATAGACTGAAATATTTCCTTGAATATGTAGATAACTTCTTACCAACTGATATTGGTATGGTTGGCGGTGGTTGTGTTTGTGGTGGTGGTGATGCTTCTGAAACAATATCAACGTGATGGGTAACAGTATTTGAAACTGTCAAGGTGTTGCTGAAAATGGAGATTGGCTTGATAACACAATTTGTGGAGGAGTTCAAATCACGGAGGTATATTCCTGTTTTCATATAAATAAATTCATGAATACACATAATTATGTCCAGCACAACACACACAGACACAGGTACACACACACACACACACACACACACACACACACACACACACACACACACACACACACACACACACTCACACACACACACACACACACACACACACACACACAGTCACACACACTCACACACATGGGATATGGAACAAAACACAGAAAGACAGACACAGAGACTGAGAAACTGACAGAGACAAGGACACAGACATACATTCAGACAAACTGAGACACACACACTCAGAGACATACACACACAGACACACTTGGTACTGCATAACTCCTACGTAAGCTGTATTCCTGATATTCTTCTGTTTAAAAGGGCTGGTATGAGTATACAGTCTCTTTGATTTACACTATAAAATTCTTGTCATTAATGAGAGCAAAACAGGCAATCTCCTTTACCAACCATTATACGTATTTGACAATATATAGCCAACTTACTTTCACAAAGTGCAGTGAAGACGTTGGTTCTGAGATCCCTCAGCTCACTGAACTCTTGGACATTGAAACTGTTCTCCTCCACTGGTTTACTGGCAATGCCATTCAGCTCCGTGGTGTCTGTCAGTCCAACACCAATGGCATAGATGTGGATACCTTGTGCTCGTGCCTGTTCTGCTTCAGGGATGGTGCGACGTGAGTTGATGTTGGACACACCATCAGTGATGACAATGGCCACATTGGGGACGTTAGGACGGTCACCGTTGGCTCTTGTGTACATCTCTGTCCTCATGGTTTTCAGAGCGTCAGCTGTGTTGGTGCTTCCATGACGATAGGGTATTTCATCAATGGCAACAAACACATCCCGTTTGGTGCGATGTTCATTTAGATGGAACTGGAGATGGTCTTCAGTACTGTAGATAATCATACCTACACGTACATTGCCGTCATCAATGTTGGATTTGATGAGGAAATGCTTGATGAAGTCCTTCATGATGATAAAGTTCTTTTCTGTGACACTGGTAGAGGCATCCAGTACAAAGACTATGTCTACCACTGCATCGTTGCATTCTGAAACGAATCATCACCAATTATGAAATCACTGTACACATGAGATACATAGGTCTGTGTTTTGTGCTAAAACAAAAAAGATAACCTTTTCATCATTTTTTTTTTTTTTACACAGA
>CM060316.1:19836999-19839499 GCA_030674155.1 Stramonita haemastoma | reverse complement strand
TATAAATATCTCCATACTTGGTTCTTGGGTGTATTATCATTTTGGTTTCCTTTGTTGTAAACAATACAAATCTGAGTGATTTTTGTATTTGTTTCCCAGCATTTTTATCAAAGGAAAGGATGCTTTTAGCCCACATAATATCAAGTTAAAGATATTGGCCTTGACTATTCGTCTAATGCATTATCATTACAAAAATGGATTGAGCATTCCTTATCAGAATTGTCAATACAGATTTTTTTTGTATTTATTAGATATTCAGAATCCTACTTTAGCATGTATCTTCCATGACAGGACAGTTTTTGTATTTTATAATCTGTGTAAAAATAATCATAAGAAATGTTATTTTTTGGTTTTAGCACAAAACACAGACATATGTATCTCATAACTGCAGTGATTTCAAAATTGGTCATATGTTTCAGAATGCAACGATGCAGTGGTAGACATAGTCTTTGTGCTGGATGCCTCTACCAGTGTCACAGAAAAGAACTTCATCATCATGAAGGACTTCATCAAGCATTTCCTCATCAAATCCAACATTGATGACGGCAACGTACGTGTGGGTATGATTATCTACAGTACTGAAGACCATCTCCAGTTCCATCTAAATGAACATCGCACCAAACGGGATGTGTTTGTTGCCATTGATGAAATACCCTATCGTCATGGAAGCACCAACACAGCTGACGCTCTGAAAACCATGAGGACAGAGATGTACACAAGAGCCAACGGTGACCGTCCTGACGTTCCCAATGTGGCCATTGTCATCACTGATGGTGTGTCCAACATCAACTCACGTCGCACCATCCCTGAAGCAGAACAGGCACGAGCACAAGGTATCCACATCTATGCCATTGGTGTTGGACTGACAGACACCACGGAGCTGAATGGCATTGCCAGTAAACCAGTGGAGGAGAACAGTTTCAATGTCCAAGAGTTCAGTGAGCTGAGGGATCTCAGAACCAACGTCTTCACTGCACTTTGTGAAAGTAAGTTGGCTGTATGCCTTTATTAAATACTTATAGTGGTTTGTAAAGGAGATTACTCATTTTCCTTTATTAATGGTTACAATTTGAAAGAGTAAATCAAAGAGTCTGTATACTCATACCAGTTTTTATGTAATAGAAGAAAATCAGGAATATACTTACTAGAGGTTATGTAGTAGCAAGTTTGTGTGTGTGTGTATGTATGTGTGTGTGTGTGTGTGTGTGTATGTGTTGTGTATGTATGTATCTTCAGTTTAACGTCTATTCACATTTCGTGATTTTAGACAAACAAACAAGCAAACAAACAAACAAAAACAAAAAAACAAAACAAAACAAAAACCTGAAAGAGTTAACAATAAACTGAAAAATGTCATTTAACAATGCTGAAATAAGAAACTAATCCTAACACTACAAAAACTGGATTATTGGACTTCTTTCAATGCTAACACAATGTCCAACAGCAAAGAAGGTTCAGACAAAATCTGATCCAGTGACAAACTAGGTACAGCAGGTAAAAATGTTTTTAAATGTTCACAATTAAAAATGACATGACTATTTGTAATCTTCTCACCACAAATACAGTTTACATCTTTCACGTATTTTGTCCTGAATGCGTTTAGTTTAAATCTATAAATGAGGGATGACACATTTCTCCGATTATACCAACCAGAAACTTTGTTACATACTAAAGCATTTTGAAAATCTATCACATTGCTTGTGTGACTATTATACGGACAATAGCCAGACTCATTTATCTTCTTTCTGAAATGCTTCCAACAAGCGTTTTGTAGCAAGTTATATCCCTCATGCAGAGATAAGGCAACATTTATTTCACAAGAATTATTTTTACACCTGGCTCCAAACTTTGCAAGGCAGTCAACTTTTTCATTAAAATAGATACCAGTATGTGAGGGAACCCAACAGAAAGTAATAGTGCTACCTCTTAAAATCAAAAAGTGTACCAGATGCCTGATTTCAGTGATGAGGTCTTTTCTTACTTTCACTCACTCACTCAGTCCCATGTCCCAAAGGACGTAGGGGGGACATGAGAGAAGACGCAACAGAGATCTTTTTCCATGCTTCACGATCCTGTGTGGCTAGTAGGAGGTGTTGCAGGGGTTGGGCGGTCCAGTCTTTGATGTTGTCAACCCATGATTTCTTTTGGCGGCCTCTTCTTCTCTTGCCCTCGACTGTTCCTTGCAGGATGGTTTTTGCTAGGGTGTTGTGTCTTGTGGTGTGACCAAACCACATCAGCTTTCTCCTCTTTATGGTGGAGAGCAAAGGCTCTTGGGGGCCCACACGCTTTTTGATTTCTTCTTTCACATAGTTATTGGTCTTGTGTTCTTTGTATGATATTTTGAGGAGTCTTCTGTGGCACTTGTTCTCGAATGCTTGGATTCTCCTCTCTAACTCTGCTGTCAGAGTCCATGATTCACAGCCATATAGGAGGATAGATATCACGAGGGATTTGTAAAGGTGGTATTTGGTGCAGAAGCTGATGTTGTTGCTTCTGATGA
>CM060316.1:19739499-19831999 GCA_030674155.1 Stramonita haemastoma | reverse complement strand
AACTCACAAGAATGTTATATGTATATCAGGTTACTTTTTGCAATGTCTGATCAATTTTGTTTTCGTTTTATGATCAATATAAATCATGTATGTGATTTTTGTATTTGTTTTACTAGCATTTCTATCAAGTGAAAGGATGCTTTAAGTCCACATTATGTCAAGTTAACTATTTGGGCCTCGTATATTGATCTAATGTATTATCATTACAAAAATGGATTGAATATTTTTTATCAGAATAGTGAACACACCTTTTCTTGTAGTTACTGCAAATGTATTAACCTGTTTTAGCATGTATCTTCCATGATGCATTATCAAGACAGTTTTTCATTTGATCGTCTGTGTAAAAGATAATGATTAGAAAGGTCATCTTTTTTTCTTTTAGAACAAAATACAGACTTACGTATCTTATGAGTGCAGTGATTTCAACTATGTTAATGATATTTTTCAGAATGCAACGATGCAGTGGTAGACATAGTCTTTGTACTGGATGCCTCTACCAGTGTCACAGAAAAGAACTTTATCATCATGAAGGACTTCATCAAGCATTTCCTCATCAAATCCAACATTGATGACGGCAATGTACGTGTAGGTATGATTATCTACAGTACTGAAGACCATCTACAGTTCCATCTAAATGAACATCGTACCAAACGGGATGTGTTTGTTGCCATTGATGAAATACCCTATCGTCATGGAAGCACCAACACAGCTGACGCTCTGAAAACCATGAGGACAGAGATGTACACAAGAGCCAACGGTGACCGTCCTGACGTTCCCAATGTGGCCATTGTCATCACTGATGGTGTGTCCAACATCAACTCACGTCGCACCATCCCTGAAGCAGAAAAGGCACGAGCACAAGGTATCCACATCTATGCCATTGGTGTTGGACTGACAGACACCACGGAGCTGAATGGCATTGCCAGTAAACCAGTGGAGGAGAACAGTTTCAATGTCCAAGAGTTCAGTGAGCTGAGGGATCTCAGAACCAACGTCTTCACTGCACTTTGTGAAAGTAAGCTGGCTGTATGTCATTGTCAAATGCTTCTGGTGGTTTGTAAAGGAGGTTACTCATTTTGCTGTCATGACAAGAATTTAACAGTGTAAATCAAAGAGACTGTATGGTCATACCAGCTTTGTTTAGCAGAACAATATTAGAAATATGGTTATGTCAGAGATATGCATTGCCAAGTGTGTGTTTGTGTGTATTTCTCTGAGTGTCTGTGTGTCTCTGTCTCTGTGTCTGTCTTTCTGTCCGTTTCTGTCTTTTGTTCCATTTTTCATGTGCGCGTGTGTGTGTGTGTGTGTGTGTGTGTGTGTGTGTGTGTGTGTGTGTGTGTGTGTGTGTGTGTGTGTGTGTGTGTGTGTGTGTGTGTGCGCGCGTCTGTGTATGTGTCTCTGTGTGTGTGCGCACGCATAAGTGTGTCTCTTTCTCTGCATCTGTCTGTGTGTTTGTGTATTTACTAATTTATTTCTGTTAAAACAAGAATATACTTCTGTGATTTAAACCCCGAACATTGTGTTACCAAGCATTCTGCCTTTTGAAACACACCTTGACAGTTTGAAATGCTGTTACTCATGACATTGATGTTGTTTCAGAAGCATCACCACCACCACAAACACAACTACCACCAACTATACCAATATCAGTTGGTAAGAAGTTATCACGTATTCAGGGAAATATTTCAGTCTAATGACCAGATATAAATCAGACTTTCGATACACTGTAGTCACATGAGGTACTTTTGCTTTTTCATAGTTCCAGGCCTAAGTCCTTTTCCAAAATTTTCTAGACATTTTTAGAATCTTGAATTGTATGACATTGTTGTTGTTTCAGAGGTATCCCCACCACCACAAACAAGACCACCACCAACAATACCAGTGCCAGTTGGTAAGACATTATTCTTGTGATTGCAGCTGATATTCTTAATACAGTGTTGATGAATATGTTCCTCTGCATCTGTGTACACAGATTTTCTTTTTCTTTTCCATCATTGTACGCACGTGTGTGTGTGTGTGTGTGTGTGTGTGTGTGTGTGTTCAAATTCATTTAACGTCTTTTCACAAATTGTGATATTAGACAGGAGGGGGGGGGGGGGGGGGGGGGGGGAAGTAGGTGGGTGTATGAGTGTCAGGAAAAGAGGGTGTAGTTGGCAATGTATGGGATAAAGAATTTCAGGGAGTCAATACTTGCTAAGTATAAAAAAAAAACAAAAAAAAAACACCACCTTTTTGTCACTAACCTATTGAACTACATACAGTAAGCAAAAACGGGAAATGCAGTTCTAACAATCTCTAACAAAATCAGTAATTCCAATAAAAAACGTAACTAAATAGTTACTTAATTTCACATAAGAAAACACAAAATACCCCTCCCAGAAAAAAGAACGGGAATACCCAACAATAACAGCCAAAAATCAGCTACAATCAGCAACATCTCCTAGCCCTCACCCCCCAAAACCAAACAAAAATAAACAACAGTAGAAATACAAATACCAAGTACAAGAAAAATACTCCCCCCCCCAAAAAAAAAAAAAAAAAAAAAAAAACCAAAAAAAAAAAACCCACCCTCACAAACATGACCAAAAAAAAAAAAAAAAAAAAAATCCGATTAGAGCATCTTTAGAGTCCAAAGCAATCACAATAACAAACCAACTGGACTATGAATCAACGATCTAAAAAAGTCATACATAAGTGATAGATTGTTAAAGATAGCTGATGGAGAATTTACCATCAAAACGGGAATATGCCCTTTTAAGCTGCTGCATGTTAGTACATGATCTACTGTTATATTATTACCACATATGCAAAAATATTTCCAACATATTTTGTCTTAAAGCAATTCAATTTCCATCTACAAGCTAAGGAAACAATCTGCCTTGAACAATATACATCACGTTCTCGTGTTTTAACAAAAGACTCAAATTTACGTAGTTCTTTGTGAGCACCTAGACACCCGAGCCTCATTTCCTCACACTGAAATAACTTTTCTTGTGATTTTATTACAATATGATAACACTCTTGAAGTGAAAATGGGAGTACTAAATGTGACACCTCCAATGAACCCTTTGCTCCTTTCTTTGCTAGGATGTCCACTTTTTCATTGTAGTAAAAACCACTGTGGGATGGAATCCAACAGAAGGTTAGTTCCGAGCCCTTTAAAGATAAAACATGAATTAAATGACAAATTTCAATAACGATTTCAGATCTAACTTTTGTTTGCAAAGAACTAATGGCATGAATTACAGATTTAGAATCTACACAAAACAGAATCTGAAAGATTATTTTAGGAAAACTAACCAGAAAATTTAGGGCCATCAATATTGCGATTAGTTCCGCTGTAAATATCGAGATATCTTTTCCAAGATGAAATTGGTTTTCAGTTTTTAGATCTGGTATAATATAAGCAGCACCAGCATTATTGTTTAATACTGAACCGTCTGTGAACACTTTTAAGTGATTGGGATAATTGTCTTCCAAATGAATTTTGGCATGAGAAGACACTAAATTGATATTGTCTTTTTTCGCTAGATCAATATAATTGATGTCAAACTTTGCTCTGTTGAGTTCCCAGAATGGAACTGGGGGCACTACATCCCGCTGTGCTATATTACCTGTTGGATTCAACCCAGACTTTGTAAAAATGTCTGATGTGTATGTTCTCAATGTGATATGTGATGATATAGATCTTGCTCTCTTTGGAAAATGGTTATCCGACTTAAGATTAATGACTGATTCCAAATCGTTTTGAACAGTCAGACTTCTCAAAACAAATTTACTGCAAGCAACACTCCTATAATCTTCCAAAGGTAAAACCCCTGAGGCACTGTATGTTTTTAAACATGAAGCGTGGATAGGTAGGCCAAGAGCAAGTTTATATGCCCTGCAGTCTATGCTTTGGAGTTTTTTTCAAAAGATATTTTGGGGCACCAAAAAATACTTCCTGGGCAAAGGTTAATTTTGAACGAATTAGCGATGTTGAAAGATGCAACAAGGTGAAAATATCTTGGCCCCAAGGCTGGTTACTGACAATTTTCAAAATGCTTAAGCTTTTTCTTGCTTTAGTTAAAATGTATTCAATATGTTTATGCCATGTTAATTTTGATGTTAGAAAAACTCCAAGGAATTTAACTACTTGTGTGTGTGTGTGTGTGTGTGTGTGTGTGTGTGTGTGTGTGTGTGTGTGTGTGTGTGTGTTTTGACACATTTTACTCAGAACTGACAAGAATGCTATACATATATGCAGACAGGTTTCCTTGGTGTATTATTAGTTTGCTTGACTTTTTTTTTATAAACAATACAAATGTAAGTTGTTTTCATATTAGTTTTACTAGCATTTTTATCAAGTTAAGGGATGCTTTTAGTCCATATTATGTCAAGTTAAAGATTTAGGCCTTGTGTATATGCAACGTACAATGCATTATCATTTCAAAAATGGTATCAATATACCTCATCAGAGTAGTCAATACAGATTTTGGGGGGTTAATAGCTAACTCATCCCATTTTTAGCATGTATCTTCCATGATGCATTATCAGAACATTTTTCGTTTTCATCATCTGTGTAAAACTTAATGATGAAAACAGATATTTTTTTGTTTTAGCATAAAACACAGACCTATCTATCTCATGAGTGCAGTGATTTCAACTATGTTAATGATATGTTTCAGAATGCAACGATGCAGTGGTAGACATAGTCTTTGTACTGGATGCCTCTACCAGTGTCACAGAAAAGAACTTTATCATCATGAAGGACTTCATCAAGCATTTCCTCATCAAATCCAACATTGATGACGGCAACGTACGTGTAGGTATGATTATCTACAGTACTGAAGACCATCTACAGTTCCATCTAAATGAACATCGCACCAAACGGGATGTGTTTGTTGCCATTGATGAAATACCCTATCGTCATGGAAGCACCAACACAGCTGATGCTCTGAAAACCATGAGGACAGAGATGTACACAAGAGCCAACGGTGACCGTCCTGACGTTCCCAATGTGGCCATTGTCATCACTGATGGTGTGTCCAACATCAACTCACGTCGCACCATCCCTGAAGCAGAACAGGCACGAGCACAAGGTATCCACATCTATGCCATTGGTGTTGGACTGACAGACACCACGGAGCTGAATGGCATTGCCAGTAAACCAGTGGAGGAGAACAGTTTCAATGTCCAAGAGTTCAGTGAGCTGAGGGATCTCAGAACCAACGTCTTCACTGCACTCTGTGAAAGTAAGTCCACACTATGTCCTTATCAATTACATGTACGGGGTTGTAAAGGACATTACTCATTTTTCTCTTCTTAATGACAAGAATTTCTTAGTGTAAAACAAAGAGATTATATACTCATGCCAGCTTGTTTAATGGAGGAAAATCAGGAACATATGTGTGTAGGAATTATGGAGTGCTGAGTTTGTGTGTGTGTTGTGTCAAAGTCAAAGTCAAAGTCAAATTTGTATTTACAGATGGTACATTGAGTAAGCAAAACACTTGCTTTTTTTCATCAAGCCATCTACAAAAGAAAATTATGTAAGAAAACGAAAAACAGTTGTGTGTGTGTGTGTCTCTGTCTCTGTCTCTGTCTCTGTCTCTGTCTGTGTGTCTGTGTGATTGTGTGTCTATTTTTTAATGTGTCCATGTGTGTCCCACTTTGTCTGTCAGTGTTTGTGTGTGTGTGTGTGTGTGTGTGTGTGTGTGTGTGTGTGGTGTGTGTGTGTGTGTGTGTGTGTGTGTGTGTGTGTGTGTGTGTGTGTGTGTGTGTGTGTTGTGTGTGAGAGAGAGTGTGCGTGCGTGCGTGCGTGCGTGTGTGTTTTAAAACAGGAATATACTACTTTAAAATCAACTCCTCGACAGAATGTTTTTCCAAACCCATCTTTTTTTTCAACAACACCTAGACAATTTCAAATTCTGTTACTTATGACACTGATATTGTTTCAGAGGCATCACCACCACCACAAACACAACCACCACCAACCATACCAATATCAGTTGGTAAGAAGTTATCAACATATTCAGGGAAATATTTTTGTCTAATGACCAGATAGAAATCAGACTTTGAATACTCTGTAGTGATCACATGTCCTCTACCTCTTGCTTTGTTCCAAGCCTACATGTGTTTGCAGCATTCTCTAGGTTTCTTAGAATTTTGTAATTTATGACATTGCTGTTGTTTCAGAGGTATCACCACCGCCACAAACAAGACCACCACCAACAATACCAGTGCCAGTTGGTAAGACATTATTCTTGTGATTCAGTCTGATATTCTGAATACAGTGTTGATGAATGTGTGTGTGCCAGTGAATTTTGGTATATCAGTTTTTTATGCATGTGTGTGTGTTGTGTGCGTTTTGTGTGTGTGTGTGTGTGTGTGTGTGTGTGTGTGTGTGTGTGTGTGTGTGTGTGTGTGTGTGTGTGTGTGTGTGTGTGCGTGTGTGTGTGTGTGTTTGACACAGTTTACTCAGAACTCACAAGAATCTTACACATATCTGCAGACTGGTTTCTTGGGTGTATTATCATTTTGGTATTCCTTTCTTAAATTAAACAATACAAATGTGAGCGATTTTCATATTTGCTTTTCTGCATTTTTATCAAATGAAAGGATGGTTTTAGTCCACATAATATGAAGTAAAAGATTTAGGTTTTGTGTATAGTTGTAGTAGTTGACACCCATCAGTTTTGGAAGACTATGGAGTTGTGCTCTAGTCTTTAGAGCGCAAAGCCTGGGTAAGTAAGTATGGAGGGCAAACTGTTACCCATGCAGCAGACCCCCCCTTCCACGCCAGTGAAATGATCCATTGGAAAGGCAATGACTGATATGAATGGCTCCAGTACCATCACAGGGGCCATGGAACGTTGCCATATATAGCTCCGAGCCGCCCTGGGACTCCATCTTCCTGATTTTTCCTCAGGGATGGTGTCTAAATACGACACCTGTGTGCATGCTGTTTTTTTTATAATTTTGTCATCTGCTCCTACCAGCACACGATAGCCTGCTCTTCCGAAATGCGGAACGGGTTTTAATGTGTGTGCAAGATGTTCTGCGTGTGTGCACATGGGGCCTCGGTTTATAGTCTCATTTGAATGACTTGGACATTCGGTTCGATTTTTTCGTCAAACTGCAAAGAAAGGGCGAGGCTGGGTACAAACCAGAACCTCATGGTTTACTTGTTGGCAGGCAAAGGTCTTAACCATCCTGCCACCTTCCTTCCTTGTGTATAAGTCTTATCTATTATCATTACAATAATGGATTCAATATTTCCTATTACAATAGTCATACAAATTTTCTTGTATTCATTGCAAACATAGTATCCCATTTTAGCATGTACCTTCCATGATGCATTATCAGGACAGCCATTCTGTTTTGTCATCTGTGTAAAACTTAATGATGAAAACAGAGCTTTCTTTTTACTACAAAACACAGACCTATGTATCTCATGAGTGCAGTGATTTCAACTATGTTAATGATATGTTTCAGAATGCAATGATGCAGTGGTAGACATAGTCTTTGTACTGGATGCCTCTACCAGTGTCACAGAAAAGAACTTCATCATCATGAAGGACTTCATCAAGCATTTCCTCATCAAATCCAACATTGATGATGGCAATGTACGGGTAGGTATGATTATCTACAGTACTGAAGACCATCTCCAGTTCCATCTAAATGAACATCGCACCAAACGGGATGTGTTTGTTGCCATTGATGAAATACCCTATCGTCATGGAAGCACCAACACAGCTGACGCTCTGAAAACCATGAGGACAGAGATGTACACAAGAGCCAACGGTGACCGTCCTAACGTTCCCAATGTGGCCATTGTCATCACTGATGGTGTGTCCAACATCAACTCACGTCGCACCATCCCTGAAGCAGAACAGGCACGAGCACAAGGTATCCACATCTATGCCATTGGTGTTGGACTGACAGACACCACGGAGCTGAATGGCATTGCCAGTAAACCAGTGGAGGAGAACAGTTTCAATGTCCAAGAGTTCAGTGAGCTGAGGGATCTCAGAACCAACGTCTTCACTGCACTTTGTGAAAGTAAGTCGACAGTATGTCTTTATCAATTACGTGTACAGGGTTGTAAAGGATATTACTCATTTTTCTTTTATCAATGACAATATTTTAACAGTGTAAAACAAAGAGACTATATACTCATGCCAGCTTGTTTAATAGAGGAAAATCAGGAACATATGTGTGTAGGAGTTATGGAGTGCTGAGTTTGTGTGTGTATGTGTATGTGTCTGTGTCTGTCTGTCTGTCTGTCTGTCTGTCTGTCTGTCTGTCTGTCTCTGTGTCTGTTTGTGTGTCTCTTTGTGTCTCACTTTGTCTGTCAGTGTTTGTGTGTGTGTGTGTTTTAAAACAAGAATATACTACTTGAAAATCAACTCCTCGACAGAATGTGTTACCAAGCCTTTTTTTTTTTTGCAACAACACCTAGACAATTTCAAATTTTGTTACTTATGATATTGATATTGTTTCAGAGGCATCACCACCACCACAAACACAACCACCACCAACCATACCAATATCAGTTGGTAAGAAGTTATCAACATATTCAGGGGAGTATTTGTTTCTAATGACCAGATCGAAATCAGACTTTGAATACTCTGTAGTGGTCACATGTCCTCTACCTCTTCCTTAGCTCCAAGCCTACATGTGTTTGCAGCATTCTCTAGGTTTCTTAGAATTTTGTAATTTATGACATTGCTGTTGTTTCAGAGGTATCACCACCGCCACAGACAAGACCACCACCAACAATACCAGTGCCAGTTGGTAAGATATTATTCTTGTGTTATCAGTCTGATATTCTGAATACAGTGTTGATGAATGTGTTCTCCTGAATTTTAATGTATAGAGGTTTTGTTTTTGTATACGCACATGGGTGTGTGTCTGTGTGTATGTATGTGTGTGTGTGTGAGTGTGTGTGTGTGTGTTTGTATCTGTCTGTCTGTCTGTCTGTCTTTCTGTCTTTCTGTCTTTCTGTCTTTCTGTCTGTGTATGTGTTTATGTGTGTTTGTGTGTGTGTGTGTGTGTGTGTGCGTGCGTGTGTGTGTGTGTGTGTGTGTGTGTGTGTGTGTGTGTGTGTGTGTGTGTGTGTGTGTGTGTGTGTGTGTGTGTGTCTATGTCTGTGTCTGTGTGTGTCTGTGTATGTGTGTGTGTGTTTAACATATTTTACTTACAACTCACAAGAATGCTATACATATCGGCAGACAGGTTACTTGGGGATATTATCAATTTGATTTTCCTTTTTTGAATTAGACAATACAAATGTGAGTGATTTTCATATTTCCTTTTCTAGCAATTTTATCAAATGAAAGGATGGTTTTAGTCCACATAATATGACGTAATAGATTACGGCCTTGTGTATAGGTCTTATCTATTATCATTACAATAATGGATTCAATATTTCTTATTACAATAGTCATACAGATTTTCTTTAACTTATTGCAAACACACTATACCATCTTAGCATCTATCTTCCATAATGCATTATCAGGACAGTTGTGTTTGATCATCTGTGTCAAACTTAATGATGAAAACAGATCATCTTTTTTTGTTTTAGCACAAAACACAGACATATGTATCTCATAAGTGCCGTGATTTCAACTATGTTAATGATATTTTTTCAGAATGCAACGATGCAGTGGTAGACATAGTCTTTGTACTGGATGCCTCTACCAGTGTCACAGAAAAGAACTTTATCATCATGAAGGACTTCATCAAGCATTTCCTCATCAAATCCAACATTGATGACGGCAACGTACGGGTAGGTATGATTATCTACAGTACTGAAGACCATCTCCAGTTCCATCTAAATGAACATCGCACCAAACGGGATGTGTTTGTTGCCATTGATGAAATACCCTATCGTCATGGAAGCACCAACACAGCTGACGCTCTGAAAACCATGAGGACAGAGATGTACACAAGAGCCAACGGTGACCGTCCTAACGTTCCCAATGTGGCCATTGTCATCACTGATGGTGTGTCCAACATCAACTCACGTCGCACCATCCCTGAAGCAGAACAGGCACGAGCACAAGGTATCCACATCTATGCCATTGGTGTTGGACTGACAGACACCACAGAGCTGAATGGCATTGCCAGTAAACCAGTGGAGGAGAACAGTTTCAATGTCCAAGAGTTCAGTGAGCTGAGGGATCTCAGAACCAACGTCTTCACTGCACTTTGTGAAAGTAAGTTGGCTGTATGTCATTGTCAGATACATGTAGTGGTTTATAAAGGATATTACTCATTTTTCTCTTATCAATGACAATAATTTAACAGTGTAAAACAAAGAGACTACATACTCATGCCAGCTTGTTTAATAGAGGAAAATCAGGAACATATGTGTGTAGAAGTTATGGAGTGCTGAGTTTGTTTGTGTGTTGTGTGTGTGTGTGCGTGTGTGTGTGTGTGTGTGTGTGTGTGTGTGTGTGTGTGTGTGTGTGTGTGTGTGTGTGTGTGTGTGTGCGTGCTCACGTGTGTGTGTGTGTGTGTGTGTCTCTGTGTGTGTGTGTGTGTGTGTGTGTGTGTGTGTGTGTGTGTGTGTGTGTGTGTGTGCACATATGTGTGTGCACATGTGTGTGTGTATGTGAGTGTGTGTATGTGTGTGTTTGTATGTGTGTGTGTTTGTGCGTGTGTGTGTGTGTGTGTGTGTGTTTGTGTGTGTGTGTGTGTATGTGTGTGTGTGATTGTGTGTGTGTCTGTGTGTCTTTGCGTGTCTCACTTTGTCTGTCAGTTCTTTTGTGTGTGTGTGTGTGTGTGTGTGTGTGTGTGTGTGTGTGTATGTGTGTGTGTGTGTGTGTGAGTGAGTGAGTCAGTGTGTGTTTTTGTGTATATGTGTGTGTGTGTGTGTGTGTGTGTGTGTGTGTGTGTGTGTGTGTGTGTGTGTGTGTGTGTTTAAAACAGGACTACAGTACTTCAAAATCAACTGTTCAATCGAATGTGTTACCAAGTCTATATTTTCAACAACACCTAGACAATTTTAAATTTTCTTACTTATGACATTGACGTTGTTTCAGAGGCATCACCACCACCACAAACACAACCACCACCAACCATACCAATATCAGTTGGTAAGAAGTTATCAACATATTCAGGGATATTTGTGTCTAATGACCAGATGAAATCAGACTTTGAATATGCTGTAGTGATCACATGTCCTCTACCTCTTCCTTAGTCCAAGCCTACATGTGTTTGCAGCATTCTCTAGGTTTCTTAGAATTTTGTAATTTATGACATTGCTGTTGTTTCAGAGGTATCACCCCACCACAGACAAGACCACCACCAACAATACCAGTGCCAGTTGGTAAGACATTATTCTTGTGATTTAGTCTGATATTCTTAATACAATGTTGATGAATGTTGCTTGTGAATTTTATGTAATAGGTTTTGTTTTTTATGCGTTTGTGTTTTTGTGTGTGTGTGTGTGTGTGTGTGTGTGTGTGTGTGTGTGTGTGTGTGTGTGTGTTTGTGTGTGTGTGTGTGTCTTGTCTGTACTGTCTGTCTGTCTGTCTGTCTGTCTGTCTGTGCGTTGTGCGTGCTGCCTGTGTGTGTGTCTGTGTCTGTGTCTGTGTCGTGTGTTGTGTCTGTGTTCGATTCATCTTACGTCTTTTCCAATGTGATAGACATTTTAAAATAAATTTAAAGTGTGTGGATGTGTATGTGGGGAGGTGGTAGGGTTAGACTGGAGTTTTGGATAGCGTGACAGGGTTACATTCACAAATCTACACCGAACAGTTACGAAAACAAACAATCTCTTTTGTTGTGTGTGATGTGATGATGAGTGTGATGTGTGATGTGTGTGTGTTGTGTTTGACACTGATTTTACTCAGAACTCACAAGAATACTATACATAACTGCAGACTGGTTCTTGGGTGATATTATCAATTTGGTATTCCTTTTTTAAAGTAGAACAATGCAAATGTGAATGATTTTGATATTTTTTTCTAGCATTTTTATGAAATGAAAGGATTGTTTTAGTCCACAAAAGTATAAGTAAAATATTTAGGCCTTGTGTATAGGTCTTATCAATTGTCATTACAAAAATGGATTCTTATTTCTTATTTCAATAGTCATACAATTTTCTTTAATTCATTGCAAACACATATCCCATTTTATCTTTCATCTTCCATGATGCAGTATAGAACAGTTTTTGTATTGGATCATCTGTGTAAAACTTATGATGAACAAAGTAAATTTTTTTTTGTTTTAGCACAAAACACAGACGTATGTATCTCATAAAGTACAGTCATTTCAAATTGGTGATGATATGTTTCAGAATGCAACGATGCAGTGGTAGACATAGTCTTTGTACTGGATGCCTCTACCAGTGTCACAGAAAAGAACTTATCATCATGAAGGACTTCATCAAGCATTTCCTCATCAAATCCAACATTGATGACGGCAATGTACGTGTAGGTATGATTATCTACAGTACTGAAGACCATCTCCAGTTCCATCTAAATGAACATCGCACCAAACGGGATGTGTTTGTTGCCATTGATGAAATACCCTATCGTCATGGAAGCACCAACACAGCTGATGCTCTGAAAACCATGAGGACAGAGATGTACACAAGAGCCAACGGTGACCGTCCTAACGTCCCCAATGTGGCCATTGTCATCACTGATGGTGTGTCCAACATCAACTCACGTCGCACCATCCCTGAAGCAGAACAGGCACGAGCACAAGGTATCCACATCTATGCCATTGGTGTTGGACTGACAGACACCACAGAGCTGAATGGCATTGCCAGTAAACCAGTGGAGGAGAACAGTTTCAATGTCCAAGAGTTCAGTGAGCTGAGGGATCTCAGAACCAACGTCTTCACTGCACTTTGTGAAAGTAAGTTGGCTGTATGTCTTTATCAAATACACGTTTAATGGTTTGTAAGGAGATTACCTATTATTGCTGTTATTTTGCTTTAATGACAAAAATTTTATAGTGTAAATCAAAGAGACTGTATACTCATATCAGTCCTTCTTAACGGAAGAATATAAGGACATTTTATGTAGGAGTTATGGAGTGGTGAGTTTTTGTGTCTGTGTCTGTGTCTCTGTGTGTCTTGGTTTGTCTGTGTTGTGTCAGTGTCTTGTTTGTTTGTGTGTGTGTGTCTGTTTTTTGTCTATTTCTGTGTTTTGTTCCATTTCTCGTGTGTGTTGTGTGTTGTGTGTGTGTGTGTGTGTGTGTGTGTGTGTGTGTGTTTTGCTGAATATATGCGTATTTTTGAATTTATTTTTATAAGAGCAGGAATATACTTTTGTGATATCAGCTCCCTTGCACATTGTGTTACCAAGCCAATGTCCATTGTGGTGGATCGGTGGTGTAGCGGTAATGTGCCTGTTTAGATAGGGAAAAGTCTGCGTCAAAGTGTGCGGTGTTTCGAATCCTGTTAGGGCCTAAAACTTTTCCCCCATTCATTAGATAATGAGTGGTGGTCTGGGTGCTAGTCTTTCAGATGATACAATAAACCAAGTTCCCTTGTGTTACACATCATTATTTAGTGCACTTGAAAGGACCCACGGCAACAAGAGCATTGTTTTTGGCAAAATTCTGTTGAAAAAAGTCACTCTAGTAGGGAAACAAATTCAGTTGCAGACAGGAAAAAGAACAAAAAATAATGGTTGATTCCACACTTGTGGTGACAGCTCTCCCCGGGGAGAGCAGCCCAAATTTCATGCAGAGAATTCTTCTTTGACATAAAGTGGTATAAAATTAAAAAATAAATCAATTTTCAACAACACCTAGACAGTTTCAGATGCTGTTACTCATGACATTGATGTTGTTTCAGAAGCATCACCACCACCACACACACAACCACCACCAACCATACCATATCAGTTGTAAGAAGTCATCAACATATTCAGGGAATATTTCAGTCTGTTGACCAGATATAAATGAGACTTTGAATACACTGTAGTCACATGAGGTCCTGTTGCTTTTTCTTTGATCCAGGCCTAAGTCCTTTTCCAGCATTGTCTTAAGTTTTTAGAGTCTTGAAATTTATGAGATTGCTGTTTTTCAGAGGTATCACCACCACCACAAACAAGACCACCACCAACAATACCAGTGCCAATTGGTAAGATATTATTCTTGCGATTATGTCTGATATTTTTAATATAGTTTGATTAATATGTGTCTGTTCCTCTGTGTATATAGATTTTGTTCAATATGTATTTGTGGTAGTATAAGCACGTGGTAGTATATGCCTCTGTGTGTGGTGTGTGTGTGTGTGTGTGTGTGTGTGTGTGTGTGTGTGTGTGTGTGTGTGTGTGACATTTTACACAGATTTAACAAACTAGCTCTCTATATAAGCAGCTAGTATTTCATAGGTTTCTTTGTTTTTGTTTTTTGTTTTGGGGTTGTTTTTTTTTGTTTTCCAGGGGGGGGGGGGGGGGGGGGGGACAGATCAGTTAAAATGTAAGTGATTTTTATGTGTTCTCCTGGCATTGATATGTACTGAAATCATGCTCGCCTGTCCACAAAATACCAAGTTCAGGATTAAGGCATGATGTATAAATCTTTCACAGTATCATCTAAAAATAGGTAACAAATGCTCTGCTTTTTATAGCATATGCACTGCTTAGTATAACCTATATATAGGTTCACTGGTGGCCAAAGACCTGACATCTTACAGGCAGATGTAGCAAATCCCTAATTTCTAAAGAACTGGGTTTCACTGGGGGGGATGAGAGGGGTGCATAAAAGAGTAGAAAATACCTTTTGAAGATAAAAGGAAAGGGAAATGCAAGAAAGTTGACTAAAAATGTTAATCAGTTAACCGAACCTCTGTGATTCTGAACACAGCAGACAATTGTCATGAAAAGAACATTTATTCTTGTAGTTGAAGATGAACATTTTGTCTGATATAATGAACAAAACAAAAATAGAAAAGTAAGGCAACTGATGCACAATTACCTCAACAAATGGTTTGGTATGTAAAGTGCCTTATGGCCAGTTTCTTCCAAATAGCAAGACATGACATAGAGATATTTTAAATGGGAGAGGTAAGGGTGAAATGAAGCAATCAAATAAAGAAAGCCTTGTTAACAGCAATGCAGAAAGCCACTGAAGTGATGTAAACAAGTAAAATATTCCTTAAAAGAGGAACAGTTGAGATCCACCGTTCTGTCTAACCTTATGATTTGTCTCATTCCCAAAGAAAAATTCTCCAACAGACTAAAGTAAGTGGAAACAGCAAGTAAAAGAAAGCTATCCTAACAGAAAAACCTAATGGTTGATCCAAGCAATTCATTGGGCCATACTCCGTATATATGTACTTACTATACAAGGCCCAATTTACTCAAATTTCTTCTTAGTGTAAGACTGATATACAACTGACGCTAACTTTGCTTTTTATAAACTAGAAACAGGAAAACCAATTTAGGCTGAAGTCTATTCAGTCGTACAATGGTTTTATAGATTTGATTATCAGAATAATATCTGCACTCTTTCGTGTGTTTACTACAAACAGGATTGTGTGTTTTATTAAGTTTCTTCTATGATTAATTATCAGAATATATTCAATCTCATTTATTTCACAAGAGTCTTTTTTCATGATAAAAAATGTTGGGGGGTTATTTTGGAACAATACACAGACCTGCTTATATTCTGAGTATTATTTTTTTCATTCCTGGGCTACAACACCAAGGTTCACAAATGGTGAGATTTTGCATATGTGACTGTTTTTGCCCACCATTGAGGTAGTCCCATTCTTGCTTGGTGGATAATGTCTTTAGAAGCATAATACCAGTGTGCTTGCAAATTTTGTTTTTGTGTTTTATTTTGTCATCTGTTCCTACTGGCATGAAATAACCTACTCTTTTGAAAAACAGAAAGGGTTTTAATGTGTGCCCGAACGTTCTGTGTCCATTTTCACATAGGGCCTCTTTGTGTAGTCTCATCTGACAGACTTTCATGAAATCTCCCAGGGGGAAAAAACCCTTGAAAGGGTACCTCGTTGGTGGCTCAAACCTGAGCCATCAGATCACAAGCGCAACTATCTAACCATTGGGCTGTCCTGCCTACCACCCCCTCCCCTCAAATATGATTTTAAAATTGATGATGATATGTTTCAGAATGCAACGACGCAGTGGTAGACATAGTCTTTGTACTGGATGCCTCTACCAGTGTCACAGAAAAGAACTTTATCATCATGAAGGACTTCATCAAGCATTTCCTCATCAAATCCAACATTGATGACGGCAACGTACGTGTAGGTATGATTATCTACAGTACTGACGACTACCTACAGTTCCATCTAAATGAACATCGCACCAAACGGGATGTGTTTGTTGCCATTGATGAAATACCCTATCGTCATGGAAGCACCAACACAGCTGACGCTCTGAAAACCATGAGAAGAAAGATGTTCACAAGAGCCAACGGTGACCGTCCTGATGTTCCCAATGTGGCCATTGTCATCACTGATGGTGTGTCCAACATCAACTCACGTCGCACCATCCCTGAAGCAAGAAAATCAAGAAGACAAGGTATCCACATCTATGCCATTGGTGTTGGACTGACAGACACCACGGAGCTGAATGGCATTGCCAGTAAACCAGTGGAGGAGAACAGTTTCAATGTCCAAGAGTTCAGTGAGCTGAGGGATCTCAGAACCAACGTCTTCACTGCACTTTGTAAACGTAAGTTTAAGGAATAGTATCCTTTGATCTGAGCTCAGTATAAGGAAATTTGTCTAGCTCTTGTTCTTCACCATAAGTTATTCGATTACATGATAGTGAAGATTTGCTATTTTCTACAAGCAAATACTTACATAAAAAAGGGAAACTGGATTCATATCTGGAATTATGTAATTATATATATACATTATGTGTCTGTGTATGTGTCCATGTGCACTTATGTGGATTCATTAGTCTGTGCTTTTATGCTTTTGTGCATCACTACACACATATCCATATATGTGTGATGCGTGTGTGCTGCGTGCGTGCATGCGTGCGTGTGTGTGTGTGCTGTTTTGTTGATACTTTTTTGAATTGATAGATGAAATATAATACCACAGATTTCTTAGTGACTTTCCGTCCATAACAGTTAGGAGCCAGGAAGTAACAATAGTGTATAGCACCCCCCCCCTCCTCTCTCTCTCTCTCTCTCTCTCTCTCTCTCTCTCTCTCTCTCTCTCTCTCTCTCTCCTCTCTCTTCTCTCTCTCTCACCTTCATTAGGTTTACTTGGGTAGATGCTTAAACATATGTGTTGAGGTATTTCTGCATCTGTAAAAGTGTGAATACATGCATGTTATTGTGCTTTTGTGTAAGTAGGGAGGGTGTGTGTGTGTGTGTGTGTGTGTGTGTTGTGTGTGTGTGTGTGTGTGTGTGTGTGTGTGTGTGTGTGAAGTCAAGTCAAGTCAAAATGATCTTTATTGAGGGTAAAAGATTAAGTTTTCACAACTTTTTTTCATTCTGCCCTCACAACAACAAAAATCATGTAAATGTGTGTGTGCATGTGCGTGCGTGTGTGTGTGTGTGTGTGTGTGCGTGCGTATATGAGGCATATATCTTTTCCATAGGTCATCATATAAGTTCTTTCTCAATAAGAAACATGTACATTTGTATGCATGATTGTAGTTATAGTGTTTTAATTTGGTGCTTTATATTTAAAGTTAAAGTCAAAGTCAAATTTTTATTTCCAGGTGGTACATGAATAAGCACTGATGAGCTTTTTTCATCACGCCATGTATCTGGGGGCAAAAAATCATCAGTATCATTCATTCCTTTACCATGATTTTAAATAGTGTGTGTGTGTGCGGGTGTGGGTGTGTGTGCATGTGTACATGCATGTATATATATATGTGTGTATGTGTGTGTGTGCCACGCGTGCGCGTGTGCATGTGCGTGTATGTGTGTGTGTGCGTGCGTGCGTGCATGCGCACGCGCACACGCGAGTGCTTGCAAGTTTTCATAGGCATGTATGTGTATTCTGAAGTATGCATTTCATAAGTTAAACAGCTGCAGCAAGTGCAACTTCTGAAGGAGTGTTATATATATATATATATATATATATATATATATATATATATATATATATATATATATATATATATGCCTCTCTTGGAATGCTAAAAGAGCCAGGTGAAGAGAATCTGGATATACCATACAACATGACTACCACTTCACACAGGTAAGAATTCCTAGTTTTGTAATAATGTAGCAGAGTTAATCTTATCTTTTTACGTAATGCTTTTGTTGTATTGAAATACTTTACTGTTTATGAGTTTTGTTGATGTGGTCTTTTTAATATATGTTTTTTACTTCTGTATAAGTTGATGTTGTTTACATTTTAAAGACACCACCATTACCATATTTATCCTAACTGTTGCCAGTTACATTAAAAACCAAAACGGATGAATGTGAATGGGTCAGTAAGTGTGTTTAAATAAAAACAAGTATTTATATATTTCTAAAATATCTTTGAGTATTGCCATCCTCATGTGACTTTTTTGTAAGTGTTTTATTCTATTTTTATAGACAATATCACAAACGTTCTTCACATGAAACCCAAATACAAATTATGAATTTGCTTTGATATTTTGCTTTTAGCAGATCTATTTAATGCAGTACTCTTACAGGTGAAATATTCTGCTCTCCTGCTTTGAGATAATCATTCAGGATATTAACTGCAAATAAAACTTTGAAGAAAGGGCCTTTAAACCCCTACACTGCGCTTTGACGAGCGAGCGCTCGTCATAGAAAACCGCAACCTGCAATGCTGTGTTTGACGAGCTGGCCTATCATGAACCAACGCTCTCTCTGTTTCGCTCAGCATTGCTGAAAATCTTCCTTATTATGATTATGTTTAGCTCCCTTTATGTATCCTTCAACCCATGAGTCCCTTTGTTTCAAGTTATTTTGCATATTTTTATGACGTTCCATCGGCAGATAGGTAAACAGGTAACTCTGTGAAGTTCAATTTTTGGGTTTCCGAAGCATGGCTGTGCCTCAATCGACTTACCAGTTGCGAATTGTTATGATGAAATTTTAATAGAGACAAGATAGTGGAAATTGGTTAGGTTGTTTTTTTTGTTTTTTATTATCATTCATCGACATCAGAAACTTTTGCAAGTTGATGCAACACTCTCGGGTTATGATCCGGAAGAAAGCCTTCTGCTGAACTCGTGTGTCGATTCGCACATGAATCGTAATTGTTCGAATGCAGTTGGTATATTTGAGGGCTTTTTTCGTTTTATAACATATTAATTGCTTTTTTCTCTGTTTATTCATAACAGAACACTAAATGTGTATCGTATGGTTTCACTTTGTACAGGGCTTGGTCATGAGCGAGCGAGCAGTCTCTGAGTGCGATGTTTTTGATGTACTTTGAAGTGGTTGCGACCTCGTGTGTCACTTGTCCCTAGGCATCGTTAGTGTCATTATCGTGTGTGTTGTCTGTTTTGTTGATGAGCTATGTTCTTGCTGGACATATGCCCTGCTCCTGGCTGTGTGTCTGTGTGAGAGCAGTGTGTGTGTGTGTGTGTGTGTGTGTTTTGTGTGTGTGTGTCGTGCGCGCGCGCACGCGCGTGTGTCTGTGCTAATTTTATTTTTAAATTGTCACAAATCAATCTTCATCATTCACTTTCATTCAGTATATACTTTTATGTAGCTGTCTTAGAATTTCCTGAATTAAAGCAATTGAAAATCATTATGCGTGATTTTGTCTGTTTCTGAAATTCTCTTCACATAGCCTGAGCAAAATAGGTCAGCAGCGAAAGTTAAGGAAGGTGCACTAGGCCTTCAAAGCTGAAGAAGCTCCAGATCATACTTTTTGAATGTGCTTTTATGCTTGAGGTTATTTCCCCTTGCCTAAATCTTGTTTCAACCTGTGCATGCAGGAGTTTGGGTGTTCATCTGAGCTGACAGAACCTCTGTGCAACAGACATACTTTCCATTTGTAGGGGAATTATTCCTTATGAGCTCCACTTTTGTACCCCATCATGAGTTTTGCTTTTGTACCTCTTCAACCTGATTAAGCTGGAGCACTTTTAAGCTTCCTGCTCCATTGCTTTTAGCACTCTGGTCTTCTTTTCCCCCCCCAAAAAGAGAGATTTTTTTCATGGACAATTTTCACTACAGACTCTTTTGATCTAACTTCCATGGCGAGGATTTTGACTTGAAAACTGGATTTTATAAAGCTCCTTGTTAGATATGGCATTCTTTTCAGTCTGGTATATGTGTGTTTCTGCTATTTTTGTTTCATAACGACACTATAAGCTCAGTCAGATTGAATTGTTTTTAACACTGGCAGTGAAGAGGAATATCTGGTCTTATGCAACTCTGATTGTTAATTTCTAAATGCTTCTCCTTTCAGAGAGATCTATCATTACATCACCAGGCATCCATCAGAATTCACTTTTGTATTTTGAACGACACAGCTGTTTCAGAACATGCTTTACTACCTTCTGCTGTGAGGAATGTTCCTTTTGCCAAGAAATGGCTTGTCCTCTGACACTACTGATGTGTGCAGTCTCTTTGAGCACCTAAGCATACTCTAGGTACTACTTTGCTCAGTTCTGTTTTGTGTGTGATGAGCCAAGTTTTTTGTCCTGTCAGATGGAACAGACAGAATTACCTGATTTTCCCTGTTTCACCAAGTTTGCATTGGATGGTAGGATATCACACACATATCTGAGGATGAAGTCGATCCAAAGAAAGGCCATACATTCTTCATAGTGAGACTACTTTGGAGTACAATTTTTCTTGTCATTCTTTGCCCCTGCTGGTATGCTGAACTTCTTTCTGGGATCTTTGGCATCGTTTTTCTTTGTATCTTGATTTGCCATGTCTCCCTTTGTTTTTTTCTTTAGTGTGTGACAACCTTATTCCATTGTGGTTGATCCCTGTCCTTGCCTGCCTCTGTGTGTGTGTGTGTGTGTGTGTGTGTGTGTGTGTGTGTGTGTGTGTGTGTGTGTACGTGCGCGCACGCACGCACGCATGTGTGCATTTGTGTATGTGTGTGCGCACGCACCATAATATTATAGTGAGTTTGGGGGATTTTCAGCTGTGTCTATTACCTGTAGCACTGACTTGTTTCATAGTTTACATATTGGGCTGATTTGATTTACTGACCGTGTCGTCAAATTCTTCAATTATACTTATATTCCCCACATAATACTTCTGGACTATGAACTCTAAGGGCAGCTTCTGATTACTAGTCCAAATTCTAGTACAATTTCAGTGATGTTGAATGCAACACCAAACTATTTTCATGTATATTTGTTGATTTTAGACTTATAATGTCTTCCGTTATACAGGCACTGATATCACATATTGTTAGAGACAATAAAGTCTATGAAATCAGTATGTTATGGGAATTACCTTATTTATTATGTGAAAGTGTTTAGATGAATTATTTGATTTTTTTAACCAAAACAGTCTGTATTTCAGATTACAAAGGAACCAAAGTAAACGTGGTGTTTATACTGGATGCCTCTACAGTGTCATGGGAAAAAATCAACATCATCTGAAAGGAACTTTTCAAACATGTTCTCTTCACTAACAATATGATCATGGCAATGTCTGCAGAGGTGTCATCATCTACAATAGAGAGGACGACCAAAAATTCATATGTGGACAGCACAAAAAGAAATGTGTTCATTGTGATTGAATCATTGTCAGTATGAAAGCTCTAACACAGCTGATGCTTTCAAGACTATGAGGACAGAGATCTACTCAATGGCTGTCACCAACCAATCTGATGTTTCCAATGTGGCCATTGTCTTCACTGATGGTGTGTCAATCCTCAGTTCATGCCAAGTTTCCAGGAGCATTAGTACGATGATAGCTTTCCATATATTTGACTTGGCATTGATGTGATAAACTCCATAGAGCATTGCTACCAAAGCAGCAACTCATGAGTGCCATCAACTGAGAAATGTCAGAAGCAGTGTATTTTCTGCTCTCCGAAAATGCAAGATAAAATATGTGTTTACCATGATGAAACGTGCTTGAATTAGAAGGGCTGTCTTCCTACAAGGAAAATAGTTTGCACCCCATCAGGAAGCCTGTCATTTCACATATTTTTGAAGAGCAAATTCAAAACTATTGATTGTTTTCTCTTCATGAACAGGAATAAGAGATTGTACAATTGTTTCAATTTTCATTTCAAGAGGCTGTAGAGCAAAAACTGAAAAAACATTTGGATGAAAAGGGAGTTGTTTTGTTTGAAAGAGCTATTTTAAAATTTTTCCAAAAGACAGATATCTGAGAAGTATCATGTGAAGCCTTGGAACAGATTGCTGAAACATGCCAGCAAGCTCAGAATGCAGAAACTAAGTGTTTTATCACATACATCATCTAGTCTAGGGGATTTGCTTGTGTTTATTTTCTTGAAAAATTCAGTGGTCATTTTCAGTAACAGTGACGACGTTCTCAAAGGTTAAGGACTGTTCTAACCAATTTATCTCCTCTAAAAATTTCTTTTTAAAAACGAGAAAGGTCTAAATGGTTGTCATCACAGATTCTCTTAAAAAAAAAAAAAAAAGCGTGCGCGTTTGTGTGAAAATACAGAATGGACAAAGATTTCCTGTTGTTTGTCTCTTATTTGGCAAGTATTGTGTGTGTTGTTGTGCACTGAAGCAAGCGTTTGAAATGTCTTCAATAACAAATGTCATGAAACCATCCTTTGTCACAGTAAAGGAATTCATACCATCTTTTCTTTGTCTAAAGTATGGATATGTGGATTTTGATAGGTAAGTATTTTGCAACCGCTTTGAATAACTATCAGGTTTATAACAAAAGGTTGTGTTTATTATGCAGTCAGTTTGTTATTGCCAAATAATAATTTGTAATGCAATGTAGTAAACAGTTTAATGAAATGAGGCCAATGGCTGTCCTTTCCTCCTCACTATCGTTTTTGCCTCTTTGGAAACAGGACAGCATAGTCAGATGGCAAGCTCAACACTTCAACCACTTGGCCATCCTGACCCCCCCCCCCCCCCCCCCCCCCCAAAAGAACTGATTGTAAAATTTACCCTTAAAAGATTTTCCATGGTGTCCAAAGAAATTAGAGCCAAGCTCACACGGACTGCACCCAGCCACATAAAGTATGCAGAGAACTACATTAACTGTTGACCACCAGTTTTCCTGCAGAGGCTATACAACTGTAGTGCCACTTCAGAAGATTAACTTGTCTGTAGTTTTCCCACTTCTAATGTACTGAAGTATGTCAACGAACTCCCTTTCCAGAACAATTTCATCATAAATGAGTAATCTTCCTTGCTTCTGTCTTCTTTCCTAAAATAAAGTTACTTCAATCTCAAGATGCTAATGCCCAACATTTCTGTTTCAGAGTATTATAACTTGGTGTCACATAGATCTACTGCTGTACTTATAATATGAAAAAAGAAATCCATAGTTTGAAGTGTAGCCCACTGCCTGCAATAAATTTATTACGTTTCCTTTTGGCCATAACAGATGTCAAGGGATGTCTGAGCAGGAACCCGAATAACTGATTCTTTGTGAGCCATTCCATTTCAGTAGCCAGGGCTTCACCTCTACTTCCCCATTTCCAAAGTCTCCACTAAACTTGGAAACAAAACTCATTTGGCCATGCAAATTATGTCTTCAAACCAGTCAGAGTCTGTTGAACATTTTTCTGCATATCTAGACATAGAATAGATGGAGTCAATTGAATTTTGGTCCAAAAGTGTCAAAATGTTTTTATCCTCTAAATACAAAGGGTCAAATCGCCTTTTGTTGAGTTGGGTTTGTTAATCTTTACCAAATTAAAGGTTTAGCCTATTGTTACCTTGAAGTTTTTACATGTATACCAATTGACCATTTCTATTGCTTGAAACCTGTGTCGTTTTTTATGTTTGACCATAACCTAATGTGTGTGTGTGTGTTGTGTGTGTGTGTGTGTGTGTGTGTGTGGTGTGTGTGTGTGTTACAGTATAGCTCAGAAGTAACGAGCATTTTGCCACATAGCTAGTAGCAAGGTTTTCTTAAAATGTGCATAACTATTTTGCAATGAATACAATCATTTGCTAAACTTAGATGACTGTTTTTGAAAGATGTTTCTGTGATATACTTAATAATTGCAAACTATTATGAACACTCTCTCTACATTTTTCACGTGATTCATTGTTTGACTTTTGAAATTATTTTGAAATAAATATATTGATACATGTATTTGTTTTATACTTTGCATTGTCATTATCTTCACGAAACTCAGGTGTTGTTGTTTTTTGTTACAGTTACTTTATAACTTTTCTCCTGTGTTACAGACCTGACCTCAACTTGGACTGGCTGTGAACAGCACATCCTAACTTGTCCTTTATTCTGAAAAAAAAACTAACAAAAAACACAACCTACCTTTATTTTTAGTATAATTATTCCTTTTTTTCTCACAAAGTGTAAAGAGCGCTAAGTGGGTAAGGAATGGTATGCACTAAAATAGACTTGATATGTCTAATCATGTGTTTGCTCATGGCAATTTGTCCGTTGTTTCAGAGGCTCCTCCTCCTGCGACCACCTATGCCCCAGGTAGGTATTGTTTAAAAAATAACATATTTATCCTTTTGATTAGCGACATGATGGTCATGTCTTGTATCCAAATATTTGTTCACATCATGCTGTGAGAGATAGATAGATACACAGATAGACAAGCAGACAGACGGACAGATGTTTGTTTGTCTACATGTATGTGTCTGTGTCTGTATCTGTATCTGCGTGTGTGTTTATTCTTTTATTTGTCATCCATTCCCACTGGCATACAATGGCCTTCTCTTCCAAAAAGCGGAATGGGTTTTAACATGTGTGCAAGATGCTCTTCGTGCGTTTGCACAAGGGACATCAGTTTAATGTCTTATCCGAAGGACTTGTTTGTTGTTTGTTTGTTTGTTTGTTTGTTTGTCTGTGTGTGTGTGTGTGTGTGTGTGTGTGTGTGTGTGTGTGTGTGTGTGTGTGTGTGTGTTGTGTGCGTGCGTGCGTGGTGTGTGTGTGTGTGAACTTGGGGGGGGGGGGACTTGGGATTATAGCTTGATTTGATAACTTTTATGTCATTGTGGAAATCATCAAATACCTCTTGTTGTTTCAGTGCCTACGTTACCACCAATAACGTTGCCTCCTGAGGAAGGGGGTAAGTGCTCAAAGCCTTTTCTTTTCAGTCTTCAGATAAAGTAGTTTAAAGCAATAAGTACAACTGTCGTGGTCAATGAAGCAAAGACTTCTAAAAACTTAAATTTAAAAAGCTAACAAATTTATGTGAGATAAGGGGGGAAAATTTAACACTTGAAGTTCCTTTCAGAAAAATATGTAAGGTCTGTTGAAATAACAGAGACTTTGGTTGAAAATAACCTTCACCTTATAACCCAAAGAGGTATGAGACTTATGGAAAACATATGGAAAGAAACATTTTTTACATGATGGTTTAAGAATGTCCATTTTGCTCAGAACTGTATATTCAGTGTAGTCATCCAGTTTGTTTGGCTTAAGAAAGAAAAGGAATAGAAAAGAATATTGTCTTTACTATTTGCTGTTCTGTGTACAACTGACATTATTTTGACACCTTTTAACAGATGCAGACTGTCATGGAAAGTCCTTCAGAGTCCTCTTTACTTATTGGGTCTTCCTTACCAGCTGTCCCTAAGTGTATGCTGATTGTTAGGAGTCTACTTCAGAGTCAAGACCCCAGATGGGTTTTTTTTTCAGTTTGCCTCACTTTGGCTTGCTGTGGAGATTCCAGTTGAAGGCTTTGTGATGATATTTTGTGTCAGTGTCTCAAAGATGTGTCTTGTATACTGCTTTGTTTTTTGTATCAAATTCTCAGCTGATGGTAGTTGGTGTATTATTTGACACAGGTTGCTGTAGCTTAGAGTGTCTGGTCAACAGATCAAGGGAAGTTTTGTTATGCAGGTGGTGAAAAGCTATGTCCTCTTTCTAATGTTTCTATATGTCGTTCTCTAGAATGATACCACCTCTCTTCTCCTCCCCCAATCCGATTTAACTCAAATCCATTTCACCCCACCTCTTTTGAATGAGATAATAAACTGCTATCTAGTAGATGAATGCATGCATGCGTCTTGTGTTGACATTCAAGATTTATGGCTTGTATAATCTTTTGTAACGAATTGATCAATTATGGACGGTGATATGGATACCCTTGATACATTCAAAACTTTGCTAACGCATTTGGATATGAGAGAGTATAAGCCATGTGTAGTATATATTGAATATTCTGGTCCGTCTGTTGCTCCATGGGAAATTTAAAGCTGAAAACCAATTAAGTTTCATATAGCAGGACTGACTTCATGTTGCATGTAAGCATCTTAGGGTTAGCTTTGTGCTGCACCTTGCCATGAGCTTGGTATAGTTTTGTACTTTTTCTTGTGTAGATAATTAGGTCAAACTGTGGTGTGGCTGCTATTGTCTCTGAAGTCTGTTTCTGCATCTGTTTGCAACATTGTTGTCCTGTCAACTGCATTGCTCAGAAGGCAGTGTGGTCTATGCTGGATTCTGTCTTCTTTTCCAGTGTACTTTTGTTGCCTTGTGATCCAGTCTTTGAGAAATAGAAAACAGACTGCAAGAGCCATTGCCAGACTCCAGCCTTGACCCGGAGTAGGTTGGTAGGCCGCCACCACAGTGAGTTGCTGTGCTGATCATGTTTATGGGGCATTTCCACAAGACTGTATTGTATTGCATCATATTGTATACCCCTTTAAATCAAGGCAGATTTATCTGTGCAAACTTTGGGCTGCTCTCGTGTGCACAGTGTGCTGTCATCCTTTTTTTCTTTGTATGTATGTATACTTTCTTCCTTACAGAGTGGCTTTTTTCTATAGCATCTCTTGTTGCCATGCGGTGTTTTTTTCATGTGCTAAATGCATGTTGCACATAGGACTTCCCTTTACATCTGTAAGACCTGCATCCACATTGCTATTTATGGTCTACTGGATGGGAGAAAAGTTGGTGTTCAGATGGGGGATACTCAGTAAACTCTCTCTTTCAAGACAGATGCATTACCTGTAGACCACCTATCCACAGAGGAATATGTCTGTGACTGCTCTACTATAGAATCTAAGAAGTTTGCAAAGTATCTTTCTGCCAGTACTTCCAAAAGTTCAGTCATTGTGGAAAAAATTATGTTTGTGGTACAATTCTTAAGTAATGATTGCCCCACCACTATGGATCATGTATCGATGTGGCCTGAGTGAGATCTGCCTTCAAAGTAATCTGCCTGCTTGTTGTGGGCCCAATGGGCTTTTTGGGTTTTTTTATTCTTCACAAGGCGCTCCTTGTTGGGAATTTCTTTGTCACTGAAAAAATTGTCAAAAATCTGTAGTTAGCAGAGACCCAAAAGTCTATTGGTGGGTCAGGGGATCTTTCATTAAAACAAAACCTGATCTTTTTCAGACTGACAGTACATTTCCTAACCAGTATGCTGAGAAAGCAAATGCTATATTTCAAAAGTAGTGTGCTCGTCTCTCTTCAGGTTTCCTGCTGGAGAGCTGTCTAGCTATAATACTCTCCTTATGATTATAAATCTGCATCTTTCTTCACCTCTTACTTGGTTGGTTGACTGCAGTTTGTGAACTTTATTATGGCTCTCTCAGCTGGGTGAGTGTTGGGAGTATACACTAGCTTTGGTACAGCTGAAATATTCTGGTTGACGTTTCAGGTTGTGCCAGTTCAGAAATTGATCTAGTCTTTATCCTGGATGCCTCCACCAGTGTAACTGGACCCAACTTTCAACTGATGAAGGACTTTGTCAAAGACTTTCTTCAAATTGCTGATATTGACAGTGGTAATGTGCGTGTGGGTGTCATCATCTACAGCACAGAAGATCACGTCATGTTCCACCTCAACTCTCACAGCACCAAGGGCGACGTGTTTAGAGCCATTGACCAGATTCCCTACAATTACGGCAGCACCAACACAGCTGATGCTCTGAAGACAATGAGGACGGAGCTGTACACTGCAGCCAATGGTGACCGTCCTGGTGTTCCCAACATTTGTATTGTCGTCACTGATGGTGTGTCCAACATCAACTCCCGAAAAACCATCCCTGAAGCAGAAGCAGCACGAGCAGCAGGAATCCACATCTATGCCATTGGTATTGGGCTGACAGACACCAAAGAGTTAGATGGCATTGCCAGCAAACCAGTGGATGAAAATCGCTTTGCTGTCCAAGAGTTCAGCGAACTGCGGGGACTGAGGGATAAAGTCTTCTCTGCCCTCTGTCCAGGTTTGTGTATAATGCAGCAAACTGCATTTCAGTGGGATCATTGTTTCAAATTTTGTACCTTCATAAACACACAACATGAAAATATTTTATTCTTTTAAGTTTTGTCTCTGCAGGCTACAAACCACCATTCACAACAAGAGGTATGTTTAAAGAGTTCAAAGAAAGATGTGGTTATCATTTGTTTGGTCTTTAATGAAGCATTCCCTTCTCTTTTGATCAGTTTTCAAATTAGCGTATCCAGTTATTGAACAATATGTGCTTGCACTTTAAGTGTATGGCAATGTCTGGGTTTTTATCCAGCTAAGACTAACAACCTGGCTGGATACAAACCTTATGATTCCCTTGCATCCTTTCACTAGGATCCCCAAACATAAGGCACAGGGATTCACTGTGTGTTTATTTTCTATACGTTTTGTTTTTGTGCAACATATATTCTAAGCATGTTTTCTTTCTCTTTTTGTCATTGTCTTTTGATGGCAGCTTGAGTCAGGTCATGCCAAAGGCATGGTTCTTACTCAAAATACCTAAAATGCTGCCATTGAAAGACATTTTTCCCTAGATTTTTTAAATCTATTTTATATTGTATTGAATTTTTGATAGGTCATTTTCTAAATGATTGAGAAGTTGTAAGTGGTTACCTGCACTTGTTTTCTTCCACTTCTTTTTCCACAATAACAGATATTAAACAATGTGCACAGAATTGAGTTTTGTCAAAGAAGCTTAAATCATGATAGTTTACCAGCTGCTGTTGCGCAGTGGTTAGTGTTTTGCATTTTTATCTTGGACAGGTGTTTGAGTCTTCAGTTAGCTCCTAGCCAGAGTTAAACTGGTTATGGGATCAATGGGAGACTAATCCAGTATTCTTCACTTTACAGACACAGTTTTGAGTGTTGCTAGAAGATCTTTCTTTGAACATTTTATCACTCTTAGAGGGATGGATAGATGACGTACTTTTGTGTCAGAACAGAACAGATTCAGATAGAACAGATAGGAATAAACACTGCTGAAGTAACCAGCAGCAGAGCGTAACATTTTCTGTTTGATGGCTTTGCCAGCAGCCTGGTATCATCTTCTCAAAAAGTGCACATATGGAAATAGTCTTTAATGGTGTTGTTGTATGAGTAATGTGAAACAAGAAAGTTAGCTACTACAAGAAATAAGGCAGGAAAGAAGTCCTGACTGTAGTGGTGTCTTTCTTTTTACTTCTCTTGGGTTTTTTTTTCCTCATCCTCTGTGATGGGGGATGGGATAGCCAAGTGGTCAGAACATTGCGCTCGCAATTTGACAACCCAGGTTCGATTCCCGTTCGAGTGGATTTTTCCCCTGGAGTTAACATCAGTACTGACTCCACTCTCCCCAAAAGTTCTTTGGATGAGACTATAATCCGAGGCCCCGTGTGCGAACACATGCAGAACATCATGCGCACTCATTGAATCCTATTCTGCTTTTCATAAGAGTAGGCCATTGTGTGCCGGTGAGAATAGATGACAAGATTAACAAAACTGCATACACATGGGGACTGGATGTAAAAAAGTACATGGGTGCTAATTCTATTATCCTTGATGTAAAGCAAAAGTGAATAAATAAACGAATAAATAAATAAATGATACATAAATAAATAAACAAAATAAATAAATAAATAAATAGATAAATAAAAATGTTCCTGTCCTCTGTTCTCACGTCATTCATTTCAGTCTCTCCACCCCAGCCTTGCACAAAGATTCATCATGTCACACCCCCAGGGTCAGAAGTCCACAGAGTCCATCAATGTCAGACTGCCATAGGGTAACCAACCATAGGGGCCCTGCACTGCTTCTGGGTCACTTTGGTTGTGTTCAGTGGTACCTTTTCTGAGCTCACATACACAGAACACCACCTGTAATCCCCCTACTGATGATAGTAATAGCTCAGCTGCAGAACCAGACAAAGTGAGATGCCCACCAGGGGTGGCAACCACCACATTGTCACCCCAACAACTTCTCCCGTGAACCTCCAACCCCTAAGGTTTTGACACAAACTCACCACAGGCATATAAGTATATGGGGAAACCAAAACTGAGGTCACCAATAGACTAGAGCAACCATGGCCACCAATCAGAGGCTTTTTTTTAATTGCATGATGATCAGAAACGATGACGACAATGAAGTCATAATGCTGCTAGCTATGGAAGTGCATGTGCTTTGAGTCTGCTTGACAGGGCTGAACTCTACACTTCCTATAATAATATATTCTGGCATCAAATGTCCAGATACGTGCAGTATTGGTCGGACATTTTGAACTATACTCTAAAAATAGCATCTGTAAGGTGGATGAAGCTCAGCTGTGCTGTACCAGCCTTCCCAATGAACCCATAGCAAACTATCTGTGGGTGAGAGCCAGCCAAAGTCTGAAAAAATCCCTGTCCCTTAAGGGATTCAAACCCACGACCTTCCAGTCCATAACCCATAGCACTAACCACCACACCATGGTGGCTGGTATCTCTGGATAACTTTGATCATTTGGAGTTGCTCTGTGCCCTCTATTCAATATTTTAAGTTGTTATTTTAATTTATCATTTTCATATACTTTTTGTCTGTTTCTTGGTTGTAGTGCAGTATAGTGTTCTGACAAGAAAAGACTAAGAAACAATACTATCACACCCACAAGGAGAATATTGTTTTAAACCTAATCTGTGCTTTATATTTCATCCCACAGGCTACCAACCAGGAAAACCAGGTATCTAAACAAAGGCCTGATTTATCATCACAATATTTACCTTGCATCTATAGACAATGTTCATTTATTGACTGATTTGTATGTTTGAAGTGATTACACCATTTAAAAGTAATAAGTAATGCTAAACGTCCATTTCTCTCTGTTTTTCCCACTTAAGGATCCCTTATTTGAAGCAGCCCCAACACAAAATGAACCACACCCATATCCCATGGAAGAACAAATACTTTCATCTGTTAAACTGGAAGACATGCTAAGAATCTTTTTACATTTAAAGAGTTCACATTCATCTTTACCTATCCTATAGTCTAGTACACAATTGGGGTGCCACTGAATATTTTACAACCAGTTTCCTCCACCCCTCACTATTTTCAGTTTTCTGTAACAAGTCATTCCACTGTCTGATGTTGTCTTCCCACCATTTTTTTTCTACCTGCCTCTTTGTTTTCCTCATTGAACTGTTCCCTAAATGGCAGCCTTGGCCTTCTAGGTTTTCATGTGACATGCCTGTATCCCTTCAGTTTGTGTTTTTTCACTGAAGCCAAGAGCTCTGTATAAGGCCTTATGGTGTTTTTAATTCTGGGTTTTCATTTCATCCTTAGTTTTGTGATCTCTGTATGAGATACAGAGAAGTTTGCGAAAGCATCTCATCTCCATTGCCTATATCTTTCCTTCAATAATTGATGCTTTGGTCTACTTTTCACATGCATATGAAAATATGGACATGACCAGAGAATGCATCAGTCTGGCCATGAAGCAGATGGCTATCTTCTTGTTCCAGGAGTTTCAGTTTGGTCACTGCAGGTGTGGTCTGGGCTATTCTGGAAAAAATTTCAGGTTTTGATCCTTCATCCGATACTATAGTTTTTAGATTTTTAAACCTATGGATGGTCTCAATTTTCTTGCATTCTATAATAATGTCAGTACTTATGCCATTGGCAGTATCTTTCAAAAAAAAAATTTCTGTGCTGAGCTGCATGCCATATGCTGAAGGGGATTCAATGTGACTTTCCAAGTCGACCAGCTCTTGCTCTTCAGCTAGGCCCTCAATGTCATTGGCAAAAGATAAGTTTGTAATTGCCTGCTTCCATGCTGACTCACGGTTTTCAAATGCGTCAGCTATTATTTTCTCTCAAGATGTTGAAGAGGGTGGGCTAGAGCAGACATCCTGCATGTACTGCAGCTGTGGTTTGGAACCATTCTCCTATGTTGTTGCCATAAGATTCTGTGCTGGTTTTTGTCATAGAGGTATTCTGTACTCCTGGTCAGGTTGGCATTGATGTTATACAGCCTCATGGTTACTCACAAAGATTTATGCCAAACTCTGTCAAATGCCTTCTTAAAGTCCACAAAGACATTGTAAAGATCTTGCTGGTGTGGCAGGTGCTTCTCACAGAGTATTCTAATGTTGAACATTTGTTTCGTGATGAGTAAATCCTGAAACTGATACAATGACAAAAAAGTTTCAAAACATGCTTGTGGGCTCATGCTTATACATCTGCCCATGTGTGTGTGTGTGTGTGTGTGTGTGTGTGTGTGTGTGTGTGTGTGTGTGTGTGTGGTGGTGTAGTGTGTGAGTGAGTGAGTGGGAGAGAGAGAATGAATGAATGAATAATCTTTATTTTTCAAGGGTAACAGAGTAAGTATTACTTGTAGAGAGAGAGAGAGAAGAGAGAGAGAGTTCAGGTGATGTGTATGTGATTTTAAATTTTCATGTCTGTCTTAATATAAATCTGCCATTTGTTTCAGGGCGCACCCTACCACCAATAACGCTGCCACCTGAAGAAGGAGGTAAGTATTTCAAGCTCTTTCTTCGGTTTTTAATATGTCATGTAAACAAGAACACAGTTAAAAATTTATGAAGAGCAGAACCTGTGGAAAAGACTTGTTACATAAAATTAAAATATAGCAAAAAAGAAAGAGCATAAAAAACAAGGCAGGAGAGGGATAAAGGACTGTGAAACAAAAAAGCAAATTTCCAATAATTATTTTGTGCCCTTTTTCAGTTTGACATGTGACTTATAGGACAGAAGTTTAACGCACTGTGCAAATCTTTTTATAGACATTTTTTAGCTGAAAAGTATAATCAGTCTCATACATTGTTTTGTCATGACTGTCTTAAAAGCAATAGTACCTGATCACTTTTGTGGTGATTTTGAAACTTAAATAAGAGCCAGCAAAGCAAATTACCATTTACATGGCGACTTAAAAATGTACAATTAAAAGTATGCTACATGTAATTATGCCACGAAGTTCAGCTGGCTATACATCGAAAGATTGCTTTCTTGCTATTTAATCTTATTGACATTATAATCCAGAGGCCCTTTGCATAGCACATTACCCAGGACCATACTATTTGTTGGATTCTACTTCAAAGTCCTGATACCAGCTGCTTCTTCACTGGGCTCTCTAATTAGGCTTGCCTTGAGAGTTTGAACTAAAGGGTTATCTAGTGATGTTTAACAAATGTTTTCTGGAAACCTGCCTGATTTATTTCCTTAGGGCAGGTGAGGGGGAATTCTTATTTTGTCCTCAACTGCAGTACTTTATACATCTTTGCTTGACGATCATGTTTTTGATGACGCATGGTCAACAGATCACCTGGAGTTCCCTTAAGGAGCTGTGGAAGTCTACTGCCTTTATCGGGGTTTTATTCCAATATTATCTATGGCCAGAGTTAAAGATGGTTCAGACTACATTCCTCCACAGTCTGTTTTATATGAGACTAAAACCTAGCTCCCATTTATAAACGAATGCATCTTGTTCATAAAAAGCCTTCCATCTTATATGGAATTATAGGTCAGCTAGGGATGTTGGTGAAGAAAATACAAAATAGCTTGCATTTGCCTGAGGCTTTACTATTGCTTCAGGTTATGTATTTTTTAAGGAAGTGTCTTTATTTTATATTGGAGGTTTCCACGTAGGGATGCTGGGGGCCTGTCAGTATAAATAGCATGCAGACCTTCTGGAAATTCTGTGCTAGGAATTCCCTCTTTTCCATCCCTCTCTTTGTTTCTGCCTGTTCTTTTTCTTACCGTCACCTCCTTTCTGACTATTTTCTGCCTTTCTGGTCCATTCTCCAGCCTTTTTCCGGAAAGACTTAAAAGATTAATTCTATCCCATGCCTAAGCTGGATGTGCTGGGTCTGACTTGTCAGGCACTTAACAGTGCACACAAAAATACAACAATAGTTGCTCCCTGAGCATTCGACAAAGAAGAAGGTTCTGAAGGTAAATATCCTGTGGTTGGCTTTTAGCAGCAGGTTGAATTCCAGAGCAAAAGATAGTTCTGCGCTTTATGGAGGCTGCTTTTGCTTTGCTGAGTGTTCCTCTGGCTTCTGTGTAAGTGTCACTTTCCTTAACAACAAGTTTGTTCATAATGTGTGATTGTTTTATTCTCATTAAGTGCTCTCCCATCCCATTTAGGTTAGTGCTGTGTGTGTTGACATTTAGGACATCAGATTTCCTTTGGTGAATGTTAACCAAACTTGAGCTGAGCAGTCGTTTCCTCAGTCTTTTCCTGAATGTTTGAGGTATGAGATAGAAATGCCAGATTAGCTTCAAGGCCCAGTACAGAGCAGGGCCTTTACTGGAAGCCATAGTCTCTCACTTTAATGTAACGTTTTCAAATCCAATCTATAACTGACAGAAAGGGTGAATAGGACAGTCTTCACCCAGAAACTGTAGGTAAACTCCCATCGTGAAGGAGCATGCAGATCGTTCTGTCATAGGATATGTTGTTTAGTTTATCTGAACTGAGTGGACTGAAGAAGTTTTTTCTGCCTATACTTTCAAATGTGCAATTGTAATGTATAAAGTTAGTAGCTTAAAGAAGAGTTTTAAGCAATAACTCCCTTCACAATAATACATCATGGGGTGATCTAAAACCTGCCCATTAACTTTTACCTGATGCTTTAGTCATTTTCCTTCCATCCAGACTGATTCTACCTTCCCTTAGCACTGAGAGTAATGCAGTTTCTATGTAGTTGACACAGATATAAAAAAAAATTTAAAGTCATCTTGTGTGCTTTATTTTCTGTTAGTTTTTCCAAACCATCTCTCTAAGTTTACTACATTTCAACAATAACGTTTTCGCCTTTCCTTTGGTTATTCTGCTGGAGTGTTCTCTGGTTCTGAAGTCTTTCCATTTTAAAATGTTCAGCTTTTCTTAACATTACTTTCCTCATTTTTTAAAAAGACGTATGAGGTGTGTGAGGGCTCTCCCGGCTGACACAGAGTAAGTTATATTCTATGGCTTTACTGTAGCTGACATAGTTCTTGTAAAATTTTCAGGTTGTGCTGGTTCAGAAATCGATCTAGTCTTTATCCTGGATGCCTCCACCAGTGTAACTGGACCCAACTTTCAACTGATGAAGGACTTTGTCAAAGACTTTCTTCAAATTGCTGATATTGACAGTGGTAACGTGCGTGTGGGTGTCATCATCTACAGCACAGAAGATCACGTCATGTTCCACCTCAACTCTCACAGCACCAAGAGCGACGTGTATAGAGCCATTGACCAGATTCCCTACAATTACGGCAGCACCAACACAGCTGATGCTCTGAAGACAATGAGGACGGAGCTGTACACTGCAGCCAATGGTGACCGTCCTGGTGTTCCCAACATTTGTATTGTCATCACTGATGGTGTGTCCAACATCAACTCCCGAAAAACCATCCCTGAAGCAGAAGCAGCACGAGCGGCAGGAATCCACATCTATGCCATTGGTATTGGGCTGACAGACACCAAAGAGTTAGATGGCATTGCCAGTAAACCAGTGGATGAAAATCGCTTTGCTGTCCAAGAGTTCAGTGAACTGCGGGGACTGAGGGATAAAGTCTTCGCTGCCTTCTGTCCAGGTTTGTGTATAATGCAGCAAACTGCTTTTAGGTGGGAAAGTGTTCATCAGTCCTATGCTTTTTTAAATTCCTTTGCTTTTACTGCATATACTTTTTATGTCCATTTTTTTCTCTTCAGGATACAAACCACCATTTACAACAAGAGGTATGTCACAAGTGTTTTAAGACTGAAAATAGTTTTTTGGTGTTCTTTTATTTCCATTCCTCAGCTAGAGCTCTGAGGTTCACCAATGGTGAGATTTTTGCTTATGCAACTGTTTCTTTCTTTCTACCCCCCCCCCCCCCCCACCCTCCCCACCATTCAGGTAGCCACTTGCCAAATTTGGGGTTACCATTAGGAATTGATGCTACCAGGAGGTACATCTTGTTCTTTCCAATGTTCGACTGTCGGGGGTTCTTTTACTATGCACAAGTCCATAAGCTTACAGGTCTGACTGGTTCAGAGTCTTTTCCTCAAGACTTTACATTCAGTTTGATTTTCCCACCAAACTGGGAAGAAAGGGTAAGGCTGGTGAATGAAATCCAGAATTTCACGGTTTACAAGTTAAGCAGTTGAACGTCTGAAAACCACCCTGCCACCTTCCTCCTTAGAAGATTGAAAATTTTGCTTATGTATGTATGTATATATATATATATATATATATATATATATATATATATATATATATATATATATATATATATATATATATATATATATATGTATGTATGTATGTATGTATTATATGTATATATAATGTAGTATTATAATAATATATATATATATATATATACTATATATATATATATATATTTATATATATATATATATACGAATCATTTAGCTCTTGGTGATTTTTTTTAAACAGAGTGATCTAAGTACAGAGTTCTGGATACAAGTTTGAATACATAAAGTCATTGTTATTTTCCAGCAACCTTGACAAAGTGGTACAGCTGTGATTCCTGGCTTGATAGGCAGGGGTTCAATTCCCAACTAAAACAGGGCTGTGTTTGGCTTAAAGAGACTTAATCAGAGCTGACTTTGTCATGGGTTCAATGTGAAAGCTAGAAATACACAACCTAGTACCATCCACTTTCCAGATCTTTTGAGAGTATTGCTTAGCATATTGCTTGATACAGATAACTAACCCATGCCTCACATTTTCTCCCACAGGCTACCAACCAGGAAAACCAGGTATCCGCCCTCAGTACATCATCATTGTAATATTGTTTTTACACTTTAATTGCGTGGTTTCTGTGCTGTTAAAGTCGTTAAATCTTGTAAATACAGTTGATCAATCATGAATAGATAAGTTTTTTCATCTTAGTGTTTTATTTGAGGATGATTTATCTTTGTTCTTTATACTGCTAACAGTATGTTTATATTGTTTTCATTGCTGTATTTAAAAACAGTGTAAAAGGGGAAGAGAAACAAGAATGTAACGGGGAGAAAGTTGGGGCAGAGGAGGTTAGTGATTATTGTGTGCATCTACATACGCACACACACGTGTGTGTGTGTGTGTGTGTGTGTGTGTGTGTGTGTGTGTGTGTGTGTGTGTGTGTGTGTGTCCAAAGTTGGTAAGATTAAGGGATGAGCTTGTCCATTTTACTACATTGTTAATAGATAGATAGATAGATAGATAGATAGATAGATAGATAGATAGATAGATAGATAGATAGATAGATATGTAATAAACGATCCCTTTTTGTTTCAGAGCGCACCCTGCCACCCATAACGCTGCCTCCAGAGCAGGGAGGTAAGTACCTGAAGCTCATTTTCACTCTCAAAATACATAAGAAAAATGCATAAAGGGTAAGAGCCCATAATTTATCAATGGCTGATGTTAGAGCACTAAGATTAATTCTGGTCAATGAAACGACACTTTGACTGACCTATCGAGAGAAAAGACAAAGAAAACAATTCTGGGACGACGTGTGAGAGAAAATTATGTTTCTACTTTAATGGATTTCTTTACATCAAACTGGTTTGAATGCCATACAAAAAGAAGGGATTTGTCATATCTCAAATATTCGGAATGCCAGAGTAGAAATATTCTCAGTCTGTTGAATTGCCACTGTCTTAGATCTAAAAAATTATACTAGCACTGCCCAAGTACTGCCTCAAAGACTTCTTGACGCACAAAAGAATCTCCATAATGAAAATCATCAATATCGTGACCTTAAAACCTATTGTTTTACATTACATAGTGTAATAATTTGGTTTAATACATAACAAAGAACTCTTGGTATTTCTCTATTCAATGAAATCTTATATTGTTGCCATTACCAAACAGCCCTTACAGAGCAGAGCACCAGCCATCAACAGCAGTTCACCAGAGCTGTCTTTGCCAGACCTTTCTCTCCAACTGTCCAAAGGAACATATTTGTGTGATGTTTTCCGCAAGGTCCTCATATACAACTATTCTCGACTAGTGTCATTTAAGGTTGCTTTGGAAATTCCAGTTCATGGTGATGTTTGTTTCCGTTTTCTGGAGGAAAGAATCACCAGGTCCATCCTCATTTCCTTTATTTTGATCTCTTTCTCAGGTACTAGTTCTTTGCTAGACATTAGTGTGCAATTGATAGTATTGGCCAGCGGGTCTGACAAAGTTATTTAGAGCTGTTGTGGAAGTCTGTACTAGCTTATATGGCTTAATCCCTTGTCCTTTGCAATTCTGTTTCCTTATCTAAAGTTGAAACTGACACTGAACCTATTCTCCTAAAAAAAAGTCTGTAAGATGTGAATATAAAGATATGTAGCATATATCAGCACTCTATTGATTGTGCCACCTCCTTGTGAAAACCAAACTGAAAACTGATTCTGTTGCAAATAGAAAGAATGATCCAAGCATCTTAAAGTTGTTTTGTGCAGTGGTTTTTTGTTGAGTTACAGATGGTTTTGCATTGCAGGAATTGCTTCTTTCATTCTGCCAGTTGTCTTTTCTCTCCTGCTATCCCAAGGAACACAGTCTCCTTCAAGGTCCTTATACCTGTTATTTCTCATCAGGTCAAATTTGGGATTCCCTTGGAAATTCTGAAGGGCACATCTTGATCTAAACAGTGTGTGCTAATAGTGGTTCAGATCTTCCTTGACACAAACTTGCCTGCTCATCTTTTAGCCATAGGTCCAGTATTTTGTTTGTCCAGGATTGTTCTCCTTAGCATATCCCTGGCTCTGACAGTTGCGGATTTCCCTGTAGCTAGCACTGTACTATGTCTCATCTGTAGGATTTCCTCTAAATGCAACTTTTTTCAGAGCTACTCACACAGAAGGTATATATTTCATAAAAAATGTCCTCGTCAGTTTATAACCATTCTGCTGGAATGTTTATTTCTTGTATCTGTCCATACTATGTTCTTAGCTTCTAATGAAATTGCCTTCTATATTTCTTCCTTGGTGGTTTTGCTGCAGTCTTGTCACAATCTTTGAGGTCTCTCAGCTAGTTAGATCAAAGACACATCATGAGGTTTTATTGCAGTTAATGTATTATTATTTTATTGAATTTTCAGGTTGTGCTGGCTCAGAAATCGATCTAGTCTTTATCCTGGATGCCATCCACCAGTGTAACTGGACCCAACTTTCAACTGATGAAGGACTTTGTCAAAGACTTTCTTCAAATTGCTGATATTGACGGTGGTAACGTGCGTGTGGGTGTCATCATCTACAGCACAGAAGATCACGTCATGTTCCACCTCAACTCTCACAGCACCAAGGGCGACGTGTATAGAGCCATTGACCAGATTCCCTACAATTACGGCAGCACCAACACAGCTGACGCTCTGAAGACAATGAGGACGGAGCTGTACACTGCAGCCAATGGTGACCGTCCTGGTGTTCCCAACATTTGTATTGTCATCACTGATGGTGTGTCCAACATCAACTCCCGAAAAACCATCCCTGAAGCAGAAGCAGCACGAGCGGCAGGAATCCACATCTATGCCATTGGTATTGGGCTGACAGACACCAGAGAGTTAGATGGCATTGCCAGTAAACCAGTGGATGAAAACCGCTTTGCTGTCCAGGAGTTCAGCGAACTGCGGGGACTGAGGGATAAAGTCTTCTCTGCCCTCTGTCCAGGTTTGTGCATAATGCAACAAAGTGCAATTCAGTGGGATAACTCTTTCAGCTATGGTGTCCATGTTTCCAATCTGATAGGGTTATAAGCATATCACAGGAAAATATCTTATTCTATGAATTTCTTTATCTGCAGGATACAAACCACCATTTACAACAGGAGGTATGTAAAAAGTGTTCTGAGGGGGGAATGCCTATTTTAAAAGACCCACATCATAAAGGAAAGAATTTTTATAACATTGTTGAAACTGCATTTTCAACAGCACAGCTGTTGTACTCACAGACCTGATTGATGCTGTTTAAAATAATGTTGCAAAGTGTTCAGCAACAGTGCAAGGCCTTTTCTATTTGTTGACAGTTTGACTGCTTAAGATCAAATCCATTCGATGAATTTTGATCGATGAAATGGTAGAGCAGCACTGGCATGTCACAAAAGAGGAACAAGAAAAAAAACTTAACTTGTTTTTGTACTTGACATTACTGAAGCATAAAATCTATCTTAGGATAACATATTTTGTAGTGCATACATATCGCTGGTAAGTACATGCTCATACAACACACAAAACACACACACATTTTCGCATGGCGTGAGCACACACACACACACACACACACACACACACACACACACACACACACACACACACACACACACACACACACACACACACACACCCTCAGTGACTTATGGGGGAACCATGATAGATAGATAGATGGATGCATAATTGCTTGGATGGATGCATGAAATATTCATTTATTTACGCCTTATGTATATTAGCAGTTTTCTGTTGTCTATCACTGTCTTTGGTTTTGTCTTTTCAAAGTTTTTTTTTTATTCAAAGCATATTTTCTGCCTACTTTTATTCATTCTGCTGTACCTAATATCATGTCTATTGAGCTGACTATTTGGTGATTTCACTTCATCATTTTTTTTTCACTAAATCAGTGTTGAATTCATCTTTGCTAATTTCTAGAGAAAAGGGGTGGAAGGCGAAAAATGGGAATTACAATTTGACTGTAAGGGTTACAATTTGACTGCTTTTGGTGAAATAGAAGTTATTTTTGTCAAACATTGAGTCTATTTTTTTAACTATGCATCTGTTCACTTGGTTTTTTTTTTACCCTGTCATGAAAAATATTTCACATCTCAGCCTCCCCCCCTTCACCCCCCCCCCCCCCCCCCCCAAAGGCATTTTGATGCTTTATGTAAAAAAAAAAAAAAAAAAAAAAAAAAAAACCCAAATGTTTTCAATGCCTGATTTTCACCTTTAAAAAAATGACAAAAGATAGAGAAACAAAGCAATTCTTGAATTATGCAAAACACAATTATTTCTGACCATAGTAACATTTGTAGTCTGCTCTCGCTCTCGCTCTCTCTCTCTCTCTAAAAGCAAAACAACATCAAAACAGCATGTGCCATCAGAACAATGCGTATTTATCAGTTGCTGTTCAATACTTTGATTTGTTATTCACTCACTGTAAGTGGGTTTTTTTTAAGTGACAGACAAATGCCAAGTTTTAAGCAGTATGTTGAATGATATCTTAAACTAACCCGTGCTCCACATTTTCTCCCACAGGCTACCAACCAGGAAAACCAGGTATCTCCCCTTAGTCAATTCATCATCATTGTAATATTATATATACAATGTTACTTTGTGTGCAATTGTAATTGTCTAGTTTGTTCAGGTTTGGAGTGGTTATATCATTAATTTTAGACTTGATGGTTGTATGTGTATATATGTGCTGTCATTCTTGTTGCCCTTTGTTGCATCTTAGAAAGACAAGGCAAAGAAGCAAAGCAGAAAGGCAGGGGTGTTAATCACTCTGTTTCTACATGTCTGTATGTGTGTGTTTGGTTGGGGGGGGGGGGGGGTAGTTCTGCCCAAAAAAAAACCCAACTCAACCTGTAATTTTCCTACATTTTCTGTCATCAAAAGCAAGTCACTATACAACCATGCCACTTGCAGATGAGTGTAAATATAGGAGCCCTTAGAAAGTGTCCTGCCTATTTGATGAAAACTATATTTGATGAAGATGTCAGTTATGCACAACTTTTTTATATTATAATTATTTGAGGGAAAAGAACAGGATTAGTGTAGTGGGTACAGCATAATGGCACATAACCATGTTGGTATAAAACTCTGTCAGCTCTGTTGCAAGTAGCCAAGAAGTTCTTCTTAAGGTAGATTCTGTGTAATGAAAAGGGTTCTCGACAGTTAATCTGCAACATGGTGCAAAGTCTGTATTGGGGTTTCTGCCTTATCCAAAACTGAATATGCAGCTGCCTGAATTTGAAGTGCCCTCTGAGTACAGAGTTTTATAAATTATCATCTTTAACATTGCTTTCTACTACAACAGCAAAAAAAACTTTTCCAACTGAATTTTAGTAAGGCTTAAGATTGAATACAGCTAACAACCTACTTGTGTGTGCATGTGAAAGTCTGTCTGCCTGTCAATCTCTGTGACTATTTGTCTGACTGTTGGTCTGTCTCCCTGTTCATGTTTTGGAAGATAGAACTGTCGATAGGAATGAAATCAGATATTTCTTATTGTTTCAGGGCGCACCCTGCCACCTATCACGCTTCCTCCTGAAGAGGGAGGTAAGTACATTTTGCTTTTTGAAGACCAGATACAAAGTAGAAAGTAGCAAAAAAAAAGAGTTCAACAAGAGCTGCAGGGTTTACAAATTGTGAGATTTTGCATATGCGACAGTTTTTCCCTTTGTTAACATAAGTGTTGTCCAACTTGGTGGATGGTAACTAAACATGACACATATATGCATGCGGTTTTTCAAAAAAATTGTCATCTATTCTTACTGGAACAAATTGGCCTACTCTTCTGAAAGGCAGAACAGATTCTTAATTTGTGTGCAAGATGTTCTCTGTGTGTTTGCACACGGGGCCTTGTTTTGTAGTCTTGTCTGAAGGACTTTTAGGGGTGGAGTCAGTACTAATGTTAACTGCAGGGGGAATTTCCATGAAATAGGCACCTCCATGGTGGCTCGATCCTGTGCCATCAGCTATCCCACTCCCAGACAGTCGTTATTCTTAAAGTAAATCCTGTTCCATGAAACTTAAACTTTTTTTTAACAACAGCAAATTGCAAAGGAAACATAAAAAAAGAAAGTACATTTCTAATACTATTAATATTTTTTCTGCAAACTGACTTTCGATATCATATAAAGAGAGGTTTTTGATACTAAAAAAAAACATTCACAAGTCATTCTGAAAATGTTTAAATTCAGTGAAATTATTATCATCTTATTTTGAAAATAATCATGCATGATTTGCACCCCCTAAATTTCAAACTTACAGAGGAGCCTACAAAACAAAAAGTATTTTCATATTGACTGTTAAAATCTGTATTTTGACAATATGCTACCTTTACTTTTGCCATGCAGTTTACTGTGCCAAAGATAAAGAATGTTATTTCTTACTATAAACTGTATATTGAAAGCTGACATGTTCATAATTGCCAAACAGCCGTTGCAGAGCATTGGCGCTGTCTATTTCCAAGGCTTCATGTCTGCTGTTTCTTCGTGGGCAAACCTCAGTTTGCCTCAGAATTTCAGGTTCAGGGATTGTTGGCTATAGTTCATGCAGCTTCTTTTCCTGGAAAGCACCCAGTGTGGTTGTTCTGTGTTCCCTGATAGACATTTGTCATCATACCAATATATATATATATATATATATATATATATATATATATATATATTTTATCTTCATTCCTAGTATCTGGTATTGTTCTAAAAATCCCTCATTTCTAGGACCTTCACAGAATACAACAATCTAGATCTACTCAGATAGGAATAATTAGAGGTATCCTCACTACTTTTAAGTCCTCTGCTGGAGTATTGTCTGATCCTGATGTCTTTCCATTTTGAGTCCTCACCCCCTGGTGAAATTGCCTTTCTCATCTTTTCCACAGTAGCTTTACTGTTGCCTTTGTCTTTCCTAAGACTCTCTCTGCTGGCTTCATGCAAGTCATATCCTATAGCTTTGGTACAGCTGACATAGTTCTGATTGAATTTTCAGGTTGTGCTGATTCAGGAATTGATCTAGTCTTTATCCTGGATGCCTCCACCAGTGTAACTGGACCCAACTTTCAACTGATGAAGGACTTTGTCAAAGACTTTCTTCAAATTGCTGATATTGACAGTGGTAACGTGCGTGTGGGTGTCATCATCTACAGCACAGAAGATCACGTCATGTTCCACCTCAACTCTCACAGCACCAAGGGCGACGTGTATAGAGCCATTGACCAGATTCCCTACAATTACGGCAGCACCAACACAGCTGATGCCCTGAAGACAATGAGGACGGAGCTGTACACTGTAGCCAATGGTGACCGTCCTGGTGTTCCCAACATTTGTATTGTCGTCACTGATGGTGTGTCCAACATCAACTCCCGAAAAACCATCCCTGAAGCAGAAGCAGCACGAGCAGCAGGAATCCACATCTATGCCATTGGTATTGGGCTGACAGACACCAGAGAGTTAGATGGCATTGCCAGCAAACCAGTGGATGAAAATCGCTTTGCTGTCCAAGAGTTCAGCGAACTGCGGGGACTGAGGGATAAAGTCTTCTCTGCCCTCTGTCCAGGTTTGTGCATAATGCAACAAAGTGCATTACAGTGGGATCATTGTTTTGTCCCTGGTGGTCATGTTTCAAATCTTATAGCACCATAAGCATACAAAGAAAAGATCTCATTCTATGAAGTTTTTTTTTATCTGCAGGCTACAAACCACCATTCACAACAAGAGGTATGTAAAAAAAAAAATTTAAGAGAAGAGTGAGACAAGAGTGCATAATTATTCTAAGTGACCCCCAGGGTGTTGAGCTGCCGAATGTGCAACAACACCAATAACAGCAACAATTCGATATGGCTTGGTGGCTAGTACAGGGCTGTGTACATAATGTCTTGAGTATGTTTGATCAGAACAGGCACCTCTATACTCTATACTCTACCAAAGGGACCAGCATAGTGCAGGGCACCATCTAGGTGGTGGAGTTGCAGTTGCCTAAGATCAATATCTTCAGACTTGACTGACATCAAAGTTTATAATAACTATATGACTACATCATTGCTAGTGTTTATATGATTGTAAATTAGTGAATCAAAGACAGAAAGTCAAATAAACAAGCAAAAAGAATGGCATTTAGTTAAGCAAGCAGAAAGCCAGGGAGATGGGCACACGCGCGCGTGCACGCACACACACACACACACACACACACACACAAAAGCATACAAAGAAAAGATCTCATTCTATGAAGTTTTTTTTATCTGCAGGCTACAAACCACCATTCACAACAAGAGGTATGTAAAAAAAAAAATTTAAGAGAAGAGTGAGGGGGGCGGATAGCCTAGTGGTCAGAACATTGCGCTGGCAATTTGAAGACCCGGGTTCGAATCCGGTCGAGGAAATTTTCTTCCTGGAGTTAACATCAGTGCTGACTCCACTCTCCCCAAAAGTCCTTCGGAAGAGACTTTAAACCGAGGCCCCGTGTGCGAACGCACGCAGAGCATCTTGCGCACACGTTAAATCCTGTTCCGCTTTTCGTAAGAGTAGGCCATCGTGTGCCGGTGGGAACAGATGACAATATTTACAAAACTGCATACACACGGGGACCGGATGAAAAAAAGCACATGATTGCTTATTCTGTTATCCTCGATATAAAAGAATAAATTTAAAAAAAAAAAAAAAAAAAATTTAATTAAAAAAATTAAAAAATTTAAACACACACACACACACACACACACACACACACACACACGCATGCACGCACACATACATACACGTACGAAAGCACGCATGCATAGATAGATAGATAGATAGATAGATAGATAGATAGATAGATAGATAGATAGATAGATAGATAGATAGATAGATAGACAAAAATGCAGACAGGTAAGCAGGTAGACGGTCAGACAGACAGACAGACAGATCAATAGATAACTCGTTGTTTATATTTAGTTACTTCCTACATAGTTAATTTTCTTTATTGTGTCATGGTATTTGTTTTTTTTGTCTTTTTCTGCCTAATATATTCATCTGTCTTTGTTTTAAATCCTGTCTATTGCTCTCATAATGTGAGGTTTTCATTTTTATCTTTCCTTTTATTCTTTCAGAGGAAATGGATGAAATTCTCTTATAGTTTTAGGGAGACATGGTAAAGGGCAGAACTAAGAACTGCATTGCCTTTTGGTTGTATTGTGCAAAGTACAAACTATTTCTGTTTTTAGAAGAATGGTCGGTTGTCTCAAGACTCAAGAATATGTAGCGGGTCCTACACGGGAATTATCTAAGTCGCCACTCTAATTCCCGTTCCGTCTGATTCGGTACCGGAAATCTTAGAGTTTTAGAATAATTCCTATTTTCTTCAGTAACCCTAAAGAAGAGTAGGGCTCAGCTACTTATGGGCCGGGGAGTGATAAAGGGGGGATAGTAAGAGGATAGTAGAAAAATAGGGGAAAAGAAATATAGAAGAGGTAGGAAAGTAGGTGAAGTGAAATTAACTAACCTCAACTCACTCAGCAGCCACACTGAACACACTGAACGTGACGAATAACACCATTCATTCAATGTGACTCCAGACCGAGTAAATTGGGTTTATAACATATATTCCACAACACAACCTACAACACTACCACATTACACAAAACACCAATGACTAACTGTACTACAAGTACAATTAAGAAAAAACAAAGTATAATCTGTCCTAGTTTTTCATACATCAAAAATCAATGGCTCAATCTCCGATCAGGCACACAGAAGGATGAGAGTGGGGATGGGATGATGGTGTGAGGAGAAGGTGACAGAAAAAGCGACGATGTTCCTGTAATCAAAAGAACATACAATGTAAAAAACATCACCACAAAATTATCCATCACTGAGCTAGTTTACAATACTCATGAGAATTAAATATTCTCAAAACAAACTAACATAACCTCTAAAATTATTGCATAATTTTAGTAGTTAGTATTACACACTTTTCATTTACTTTAGGACGGATGATGGTCCATCCTATGAAACTGTGCAAGCATCCCAACATATCTCGTTTACTTTAGGACAGATGATGGTCCATCCTAAAAACTGTACCAACATTATTAAGAAGGACTAATTTATTTTAAATAAATGTCCACAATGACATCCCAATGTCATTACACCTGTTTTAGAATTACTAAATGATTTATCACAAATAAATCACAATTCTAATGATAAAATAATCATTACATAATTTTAATAACTTGTCTCACAACATGTCTCATTTACTTTAGGACAGAGGATGGTCCATCCTATGAAACTGTGCAAACATTAATAAAAGGGACTAATTTATTTTAAATAAATGTCCACAATGACATTCCAATGCCATTACACCTGTTTTAGAATTACTACATGATTTATCATAAATAAATCACCATTCTTAATGATAACAATCATTACAAAAATCAAGTAGGCCTTCACACCCATAATATATATTTGTAGTGCAAAACCACACTAGAATATTTCCAGCATTTTAATAATAGCTGAACAATATTCTACCAAAAATTAAACATACAACAAAAACCATAACTGTGTTAACATTTACGTGCTTTGTTCAAAACAACCACTAAGTCTCACTGTTAGTTCACAGGCTAAAAGCCTCTCAAATTAAATTAATGCCCCCACTAATATTTCAACTGTTTGAATTTTCTAAATGACATATCACAAATACGTCAGAATTCGTAGTGATAAAATCATTACAAAAATTAAGTAGTCCTTCACACCCATACATCTGTAGTGTAAAGTCATACTAGAATATTTCCAGCATTTTAATAGCTGAACAATATCCTACCAAACATTAAACTTGCAACAAAGACCATGATGGCGCCAAAATTCACCCCACGCTTCCTTTGTTCGAAGCGATCACGTACCACATACGTACGAAGTTACGTTCACTGTTAATTCACAGGTTGAAAGCCTGTGAAATTAAATCAAACATATAAATTTCATGAACCTTCCAGAACTATTCTGAATTAAACTGAAATTTGCTTAAACAGATAGTTTGATCAAAAACGAAGTTAAGAAAATAGAATCACCTTAATGGGGAACATCTAGACTCAGGAGCGAGTCTCTTCACACGTCTTTCCCTCACTGGCCCCAGGCAGGAAGTGAGGTTTAAAAAACAGAGGTATCCCGATAGGCACTCTTTTTTAAGGGGCGATCACTCAACTCTACAAGGGAGTTACTGAACTTAGCCTTAGTAACACCAAACACAAAAATACGTTTTGTGAGGGGGGTTACAAATACTTTAATGTCTCAGCTAGAGAAATTATGAATGGCATTTTAAACTTACAATCACATAGCATGCATTATTAAACAATAAAGATTAAGAAGAAATACAATATCTTAAAAACTTTATTATATCTTCAGTTTCTTTCATCCTTTCAGAGAAGTACAGTTCAGCTCAACCTACCCTAAAGCACTGATTCTTTACCATCTCTTCAGTTTCTTTTATCCTGTCATGAAATAGTACAGCTTAACCCACCCAAAAACACACTGGAAGTTTATTTGCTATGCAGTATGTTTATTATGCCTAGTTTTCATTTTCTGGGAAATAAAGGATTTTTTTTATTATATAAAGGACAGATAGGAAAACTAGACAATACATGACTGATGCCTAAAACAGTTGTTTTTAATAATTGTAGTTTATTATATCTGATCTCTCTCTCTCTCTCTCTCTCTCTCTCTCTCTCTCTCTCTCTCTCTCTCTCTCTCTCTCTCTCTCTCTCTCTCTCTCTCTCTCTCTTCATATTTGCATTTTTTAATGACTCATTTGCCATAAGGATGTGCTTTTTATCAGCTGTTGTTTACAAACTTGGGATTTTTTTTCCTTATTGCAACAAAGAGGTAAACAACCCAAATGGCGGTGTTAAGTTGCATATTTCTTGATGTTGAAAATTGACATTTGCTTCACATTTTCTTCCACAGGATACCAACCAGGAAAACCAGGTATATTCTCATAGTCAATGCATTCATGATTGCAACATTTTTTTCACACTCTTGGTTCATGGTCATTTGTTGGTTGTTTGGCTTTTAAGGTTTGTTTTTTTTAGGTTTAGATTGATTGCTGTTTTTCTATGATACAGTTTATTCCTAGGTGTTTATTTTTCTGTTATTTCTTTTGAGGATGGTTATTTTTGTATGTGTTGCTTGAAGGTCCTGTTCCTTTTCATTACCTGTCTTTTGTTGTTTTTGTTTTTTATTTATTCATTGACTACAGCTCTGAGGTTCACATATGGGTTTTCTTCTTCAAAATCTTTCCAGACTGATTTTTATTGTAGCAGTGATTTGACAGAAAAAATGTTGGGGTGTGTGTGTGTGTGTGTGTGTGTGTGTGTGTGTGTGTGTGTGTGGTGTGTGTGTGTGTGGAGTGCATGCGTGCGTGCGTGCGTGCATGTGTGCATGCATGTCTGTCTGTGTCTGTGTGGTGGTGTGTCTGTGTGTGTCTGTGCCTAAATTTGTGATAGGTGGAACTAACTGCCAGGTTGTGAGTGTTTCCATGTTCATATAAATGTCATGAGATCCTCGTATTGTTTCAGGACGCACCCTACCACCTATAACACTGCCGCCTGAAGAGGGAGGTAAGTGTCTGAAGCTCTTTTTTCATCTTTGAAGTACATCGTAGGAAACAATAAAATAGTTTTTATGATCGATAATGGACAGACTGTAATGATTACTTTGCTAAGTCCAGTTCTACAAATTTCATTTCATAGTAAGAAAAAAATTAAAGATTCAAAGGCTCTTTGCGGACGAAAGACATATTTCTAGTAATGTGAATTTCTTTTCAACAAAACTGCCTTTAAATGTGATATAAAAGAAACAGGCTTTTTCAGACTAAGAAATTTTGCTATAGTCAAGTTGAAAAATGTTTTGGCATTTTGAATACTTTTTGTGTAATATTGAAAAATCAGCTGTCTGGATACAGCCCAAAATTTTAAGTCTTTCAAAAGAGCCTATATAAAAAGAGGACATTACAGAAGAACTTAAATTTTTGTTGTTTTACCATATTCTACATTTAATCGATGTTGTAGAACTGTTGGCTGTAGACAGGGATGATTACTCTTTGGCTATTATGTTTTCATTAAAAATTAGTATCATCATTACCAAAAAGCCTTTGCAGAGCATTGGCCATCAACACCAGTCCACCAGAGTTGTGGCTGCCCCAGGAACATACCACTTTTTGCTGTCTACTTCCAGTTCTTCACACCTGCTGTTTTTTGATTGCTGCCAAAGTATTGTCTTGCATCTACCTGTGAATAAAGCTTTAATTCCAGATCACCTGCAAAGCCCAGGAAAGAACATGACCTCTGCTTTGAGGCATTTTTTTCCGTTGTGCCTTCTTTCTGATCAAATCTACAAACAAGAGGAAAATCAGAGGAAATAAACCAGTCTTGTCAGACTCCAGTCTTGCCTCGCTAGTAAACTGTCCTCCATAGAACATAAGACGGGTAATTTTTTCACAGGATGTCCTTACCAGGTAAATCAGTTGAGGTTAAATTATACTTTTTGAACAATTTGCAGGTGGTCTTACTACCTGTACTTTTGTGTACAGTTTTCAAATGCACAAAGGCTTATAGAATTGATATAGATCCATACTGAGAAGACTTTCATGTTAAGGGCTGCCCCTCTGTGACACATAATGAGATGATATCATAATAAGGTTAAGATGTCTGTACAGTTAGTACAAATGAACGAGTAGGTGTTTTTTATAGGTATTTTTTCATCCTTTCTAAGAGGGTTCTGTTTTCAGGGCATTCCTTGAATGTTACTGTACAGTGATTCCTTAGTAGCTAGCAACATTTCAGAAGTCCCTCTTACATGGGATCACCTCTAAATGAAAATCTTTTCAGATCACCTCAACTAGAAGAAAGTTATATATTAACTAGTTGTGACTTCACCTGCCTTTAGTTCTTCTGCTGGAGTATTGTCTGGTTCTGATTCCTTAGGCCTTCAGCTCCTGAAAAAATTGTCTTCATCATATCTTTATTTTTGTGTTTGCTGCTGTCTATGAGCTTTTATAAGGCTCTCTATGCTGGATAAACGTAAGAAGTATACAGTGGCCTTGGTACAGCTTACATATTCTGGTTGACATTTCAGGTTGTGCCAGTTCAGAAATTGATCTAGTCTTTATCCTGGATGCTTCCACCAGTGTAACTGAACCCAACTTTCAACTGATGAAGGACTTTGTCAAAGACTTTCTTGAAATTGCTGATATTGACAGTGGTAACGTGCGTGTGGGTGTCATCATCTACAGCACAGAAGATCACGTCATGTTCCACCTCAACTCTCACAGCACCAAGGGCGACGTGTATAGAGCCATTGACCAGATTCCCTACAATTACGGCAGCACCAACACAGCTGATGCCTTGAAGACAATGAGGACGGAGCTGTACACTGCAGCCAATGGTGACCGTCCTGGTGTTCCCAACATTTGTATTGTCGTCACTGATGGTGTGTCCAACATCAACTCCCGAAAAACCATCCCTGAAGCAGAAGCAGCACGAGCAGCAGGAATCCACATCTATGCCATTGGTATTGGGCTGACAGACACCAAAGAGTTAGATGGCATTGCCAGCAAACCAGTGGATGAAAATCGCTTTGCTGTCCAAGAGTTCAGCGAACTGCGGGGACTGAGGGATAAAGTCTTCTCTGCCCTCTGTCCAGGTTTGTGTAATATGAATAACGTGCATTTCAGTGGAATAACTCTTTCAGCTATGGTGTGCATGTTTCAAATCTTATAGCTTTATAAATGTATAACCAAAAAAATCTATTTTATGAAGTTTTATTTCTACAGGATACAAACCACCATTCACCACAGGAGGTAAGTGAAATTGGCCTAGAAGATGTTATTCTAAAGACAACTTTATAACTTTTTATGTTTGGGTGGTCAATGGATACCTCCCCTATCTAGACAGCAAGAAGTGGTGGGTTTGATCCGTATTTTTAGTCAAACTTTTGTGCAATCCACGAGACTTTGAGTGGTGGTCTCAGTTCTTCTTCTTTGTCAAACGCTCAGACAGTAACCATTGTCTGGCAAGGGAGTGAGAATGTGTTGGGCTGCCGTCAAATACCTGACAAGTAACGCCCAGTGCATCCAACTTGGGTGTGTGAGAGAATTGTAATCTTATAAATCCTTCTGGTAAAAAAGAAGGAGAATGTAGCAATAAGAAAATGGACAAGGAGGTGATCAGAAAAAAGGAAACAAGGTAGAAACACAAGAGAGGGATACAAAAAAAAGAGGAAATTCCTAGCACAGAGTTTCCAGAAGGTAGGGATGTTGTTCATACTGACAGACCCTCTGGTATCCCTATGATGGTCTAGGTTCTAGTCTCTCGGATGAGACAATAAACTGACTTCAAATTCTCTACATGTTTGTAGTACACATAAAAGAACCCACAACAAGAAGAGAGGTCCCTGACAAAAATCTGTAGAAAAAAGCCTCTTTCAAATAGAAACAAAAATCAATGCAAACAAGAAAATTATATTGTTACTAATAGTAATAATGATGATAAAACTTTTGTGCAGAGAAATTTGCATGAGTGACAGTGATGTACACTATACGCTAAAGTGTAGCACCATTTAACACAGTTAACACAATGCAGGGAGTTTAATTTAGCCTGAAGACAATTATCATAGATTATGTTGTTAAACGTAGACTACTGTCTCATCAGGTTTTTTAAAGTATTTATTTATTCATCTGACCTTTCATTCTGAGGAAAATGGAATACTCATTCATGTGCTTATGTAATCTGAGACCTAGGTGGACTTTCATCACATCGTTGTTGTTTTCCTTATAAAAAGTTGATCATTAAGCAAAAGAAATGTAAATAAAGAGACAAACACATAGACAGACAAACAATGAAAAAGGACAGACAGAAAAGCACAGAGAGAGAGAGAGAGAGAGAGAGAGAGAGAGAGAGAGAGGAGAGAGAGAGAGAGAGAGAGAGAGAGAGAGAGAGATTAATTTTTCAAGGGTTACAGATAAACATCTACATACTTTTTTCAACCAACCCATGAGAGAGAGAGAGAGAGAGAGAGAGAGAGAGAGAGAGAGAGAGAGAGAGAGAGAGAGAGAGAGAGAGAGAGAGAGAGAGAGAGAGAGAGAATTTAATTTTCAAGGGTTACAGATAAGCATCCACATACTTTTTTCAACCAGCCCATGCTCTGATTAGGGACTACACAAAAAGTTGTTTTTCAAGTCAAGTCAAGTCAAGTCAAAAACACTTTTTTTTAATTATATAAAAGAAGTGTGTGTGTGTGTGTGTGTGTGTGTGTGTGTGTGTGTGTGTGTGGTGTGTGTGTGTGAGAGAGAGAGATTTCATCTATTATCTGTCCTTGTATTTCGGGGGGGGGGGGGGGGGGGAGGGGTTGGCTTTGTTTTCATAGGGTTTTGGGGATTTTTTTTTCTGCATACCTTCTAGTTTAATTTGATGTTTACTCATCCATCATGTCAAAATTCTGTCAAATAATCTGATTATTTGATTACTTCACTTATTGAGTTTTTCTCTCTTTTTTAGGAAAAGGGGATGAAGGGCAGAAAATTGGAATTGTAATTGGGGATGGGGGATTTGTTTTAGTTGGGTTTTTTTTGTTGTTGGTTTTTTTTTTTTGGGGGGGGGCTGTTGTTTGGGAACTACAAGCGTGTTTTATATTTTGTGTTTACTGTAACACTGAGTTCTCTGTACATCTGTTCAATTTCTTTTACCCTGTCATGATAGATTATGGTAGGGCTAGGCCTGCCCAAAAGTATAATTATTAGAAGTTCATTGGGTGTAAGGTATGTCTGCTACGCTAATGTATCCTGTCCAAGAAAAGGAGAATGCAGTAAGGAAGGGTTGGAAAACAAGGCAATACCTGATCTGTGAATGCAGAGTGTAGGATTTGTTAAAAACTTTCTTTGAATATCTAATGTGAAATCTGCCTTTGTCTCTGTCTCTGTCTGTCTGTTTCTCTATCTGTTGTCTGTCTGTCTGTCTGTCTGTCTGTCTGTCTGTCTGTCTGTCTTCTGTCTGTCTGTCTGTCTGTCTGTCTGTCTGTCTGTCTGTCTGTCTGTCTGTCTTCTCTCTCTCTCTCTCTCTCTCTCTCTCTCTCTCTCTCTCTCTCTCTCTCTCTCTCTCTCTCTCTCTCTCTCTCTCTCCCCATTTAAGAAGACAATTACATGCCATCATGATAATGTGTTTTGTCAGTGGCTGTTGAAGAGTTTCTTGTTTTTGTTGTTAGTGTAACAGAGTGATTCACAAAGCAAACACATTTTCTAAGCAGCATATTGTTTGATGTTGGAATCTAAACGATGCCTCACATTTTCTCCCACAGGCTACCAACCAGGAAAACCAGGTATCTTCCCATTTTCAAGGCATTTACAATTGTGATATGAATTTCAGTAAATGTTAATTAATTTTGTGATGGTCTGCCTCTTTTCAGTTTTGGAGGAAGTATATAATGTCGAAATGCATATCACTCTAATCTGCTCTTTTTTCCCCTTCGCCCATTGAGAATGCTTTCTTTTTGTGTATGTTAGTTGTAGATTTTATTTTATTTTCATCACTGAAGATGAACAAAAAGGAAGAGGGAGTAATAGTTGTTCCCAGACAATTGTGTGTGTGTGTGTGTGTGTGTATGTGTGTGGTGTGTGTGTGTGTTTGGTTGTGTGTTGTTGTTGTTGTTGTGTTGTTTTTGTTGTTCAATTTAAAGTCTATTCACACTTGGTGATATTAGACTAAACAAACAAACAAACAAACAAAAAAACCTACCATAAAATATTTACATTAGACCTGGAAATAATCCTAGCAACATCAGTAATCAATGGTTTTCTCGAAACTAGTGTTGTTGTGTGTGTGTGGTGTGTGTGTGTGTGTGTGTGTGTGTTGTGTGTGTGTGTGTGTGTGTGGTGTGTGTGGAGATGTTATCGTTATCATTTAGATAGAAATGTCATCAGATTTCTCTTGTGTTTCAGGACGCACCCTACCACCTATAACTCTTCCGCCTGAAGAGGGAGGTAAGTGCTGCTTCAAACTACTTTTTCCACTTTGAACATACACTGTAAAGTAACAACATGTAGTTTTTCACAGTCATGAAGGAAATATTGAAGTTTGTTTTGAAAATAAGCCAAGCTTCATAGAATTTCAACTTATCCCCCACCCCCTACCCCACCCCTCAAAAAAAAAAAAAAAAATCTTAAATGTGAAAAAAAATGTATACACTCTATAACTATGGAGTTCTTCCATACAAACAGACTTTAAATACTATATTAGGAAAAATGTTTCTCATACTAGGAAATTTCACAAAATCAGCTTAAAAAAAAGTTTCCAGTTTCCTGATTTATTATTGTACTGCATTAAGAATCATATTGCATGATTGTGCTCCAAAAAATTTTTTTTTTAATTACAGAAGAGTCAAAGAACAAAAAGCAGTTACATCAGAACATGAAAAATCTTTTATTATGTTAGATAGTTTCACATTATATTACAGATAATCATAGCATGGAGTTCAGTTTACCTAAAGCAGAGAAGACTCCTTTTTGCTGTATTGAGTTTTTTAAAGTAGACATTGTCATTAATTTACACTCCTTGCAGAGCTCTGACCTTCAACAGCAGTCCACCTAAGCTGCTTTCACCAGGTCTTCCTCACTGAAATATTCCATTTTCTCAGTGTCTGCATCAAGGTCCTGATGTCGGCAACCATTTGGTTGACCTCACTTTGGCTCCCTTTGGAAAATTCAATTCACTGCTTGTCTACTTGCGTTTGATACAGGCTTTATGAAAAAGTAAACTCCTATTTTTTTCTATTTTGATATTATCTTCTACTTCAAATTATTCTGCATTCTTCATCAGGTTTCACTTGTTAATCTTATTTGAACATCGAATCTGGCAAAGTGTCATAAAGAGTTGAAAAAGTCTGCACTATTTTCATTGCTTTACTTCTTGTTGTCTATATTTCTATTTCCTGCCCAGAGTAGAAATGCAAAGTTGAGTTCTTTGTGACATCTCTTTAAAAAAAAAAAAAACCAACACTGAATTGCGGTATTGAGATTTCATATGGTTTTGCACTGCAGGAATGATAATCTTGTCTTGTAAACTTGTCATTCTTACCTCCACACAGGCATTACTCTCCTTGTCAACAATATTGCCCAACTACATATGAAGATTCCACCTCACGTAAGTGCACTGCTATCACATGCATCTCATCAATACAGAATGTGCAGCTCTTTAGGAACTTTTGATGGATTTTAAATCATCTGAAAGGAGGTAATGGATGGCATCAGAGTCTTTTCCTGTATCTGTTTCTGATATTTGTCAGTAATGCCAGGTTACATGCAACGTCCAGGAGGGAGCATGATTTGTATTTTGATTCAGTTGTTGGTGTGTGGTGTTGTCTTTGTACTCCAGTCTAAAACCAAGAGAAACAAGAAAAGAGAGTGAAAGAATTCTTGCCAGATTCCAGTCTTGCCTTACAAATACCAGTGAAAGGTCATCCATATATCACTTATACAGTCATTATTTGATAGGATTTCTTTATTATATGAAACATTTAGAACAATGTGCTCTATAGTGATAGAGCAATTTGCACAGGGTCTTTCCATGTCATCTTTTGAGCTTACAGTGTACATACATTTTAAGAAGTTATATACAGCACATACAGAAGAATTCTACTCCACTGGCTGTTCTGCGATGACTGTTAATAAAATGGTCTGGTCTGTACAGGATCTTCCTCAATGAATCTTGTCTGCTATCTTGTAGCTGTGGGTTCAGTCTGTTCATCATGCCAGGATGGTTTTATTCAGGACTTTCCTTGACTCTTACTGCACAGTGATTGTTCAGCAGCTGACACTGTTCCAAAACCCTCATAGCGAGGCCCTTCACTGACTGCAAGATGTTTTACACCTGCTCAGACAGGACAGGCCACACTTATTTGTAGTGTCCTTAGTTTCCCTTGTTCTTCTGCCAAAGTGTTTTCAGGTTCTCGTGACTTTCCATTCGACGCCTTCAGTGCTGGTTAAATGGCTTTCTTCTTTTTCATTGGTGAGTTCCCTACTGTGTAAAAGTTTTCTTAAGGCTCTCTCTGCTGGCTCAGTGTAAGAAGTATTCTGTGGCTTTGGTACAGCTGACATAGTTTTGGTTGATATTTCAGGTTGTGCTGATTCAGGAATTGATCTAGTCTTTATCCTGGATGCCTCCACCAGTGTAACTGGACCCAACTTTCAACTGATGAAGGACTTTGTCAAAGACTTTCTTCAAATTGCTGATATTGACAGTGGTAACGTGCGTGTGGGTGTCATCATCTACAGCACAGAAGATCACGTCATGTTCCACCTCAACTCTCACAGCACCAAGGGCGACGTGTATAGAGCCATTGACCAGATTCCCTACAATTACGGCAGCACCAACACAGCTGACGCTCTGAAGACAATGAGGACGGAGCTGTACACTGCAGCCAATGGTGACCGTCCTGGTGTTCCCAACATTTGTATTGTCGTCACTGATGGTGTGTCCAACATCAACTCCCGAAAAACCATCCCTGAGGCAGAAGCAGCACGAGCGGCAGGAATCCACATCTATGCCATTGGTATTGGGCTGACAGACACCAGAGAGTTAGATGGCATTGCCAGTAAACCAGTGGATGAAAATCGCTTTGCTGTCCAAGAGTTCAGCGAACTGCGGGGACTGAGGGATAAAGTCTTCTCTGCCCTATGTCCAGGTTTGTGTATAATGCAACAAAGTGCATTTCAGTGGGATAACTCTGTCAGCTATAGTGTGCATGTTTCAAATCTGATAGGGTCATAAGCATATCACAGGAAAGTATCTTATTCTATGAAGTTTTGTTTCTGCAGGATACAAACCACCATATACCACAAGAGGTATGTTAAGAATGTTTATTCTCTGGGGAAGGAGGTAGGTATTTGAAACTTTACATATTGGAGTGTCATGAATCCTCTAGCCAGGAAATAATTTCTGTTCCAAATAAATTTCCTGACAGATACATTGAAGTGAGTTCAGAGATATGGATGTGCTTGAATAAGCAAGAGCATGATCAACTGTCACCTTGCAATGGCACAGCATTTGGAACTTTGAATTCCTAGCATATATGGTGTGAGTTCAAATCCCATAAAAGCATGTTTTTTAAGACCAACTGGCTTTTATTCCAAGCCGAGTCTGAGCTTAATAAAAAGATAAGGAACCTGCAGCCTGTAATCATCCACTTTTCAGATATTATTTTAGAGTGTTGCTTTTACCTCTTGATGGACACAAGCTTTTTTATTTGAAAGGCTGAATGGATTCTTAGAGTGCAATATTTTCTCTGTGTGGCTTTACACATGACCTGAATTTATAGCCTCATCCTAAGGACTTACTATTGTATTTTATTTTATATTTTATACCACTCTATGTCACAGCAGATTTCTCTGCATGAAATTCGGGCTGCTCTCCCCAGGGAGAGCGCATTGCCATAAGTGCAGCGCCTACCCATTGTTGTTTTTTTCATCAGGGATGGTGTTTCTAAACACGACACCTGTGTGCATGTGTGCATGCATACAGGGCAGTAGAGTCATTACTGATGTTAACTCCAGGGGAAAATCCCTCGAGCATGTACCTTACTGGTGGTTGGATCCTGGGCCATGAAATATTAGCTTCTTTTTTTGTTTGTTTCTTTTTGTCTTTTTTTTTGCATCAAATATTAGCTGAATGCTCTAAACACTAAGCTATCCAGCACCCCAATTTCTTATGTAAAATCTGCCTCTTTGTCTGTGTGTGTGTGTGTGTGTGTTTGTCTCTCTCTCTCTCTCTCTCTCTCTCTCTCTCTCTCTCTCTCTCTCTCTCTCTCTCTCTCTCTCTCTCTCTCTCTCTCTCTCTCTCTCATTAAAAAAAAATTTCGTTTAAAAAAAAACTTAAATGACATCATGACCATATGTTTTATAAATGGCTGTTAAATAGTATGTGTTGTGTTTGTTTTATTGTAACAAAATGATTCATAAAGCCAAACATCGTTTTTAAGCAGCATATTGCTTTATTGTTAAAATCTAAATGCCATACATTTTCTCCCACAGGCTACCAACCAGAAAAACCAGGTATCCCCCCTTAGTCAATTCATTATCATTGTAATATTATGCATATAATGTTAGTTCATGACCATTTGTGGTTGTTTGGGTTTTGTTAAGGGGTTTGGGTGGGTAATTTTTAGTTTGGGAACAAATTTATTATTCTTAGATGCATATTACCCCTAAATGTTTGGGGGGGGGGGGGGGGGTTCTCTCTCTTCCCCTTGAAGGTGGTTTTGTACCTTTTCTGTTTGAGTTTGTGTCAGTTGTAAATCATTTCTCTTTTCATCACCGGTGAGGAACAAATGGGGGGGAGGTGGTTGAGGATTGTGCCTATGTACTCTGTGTTGTCAAGTCAAGTCAAAATTTTATTTCCAGATGGTACATTGAGTAAGCAATAAATTTGCTTTTTTCATAAAAATAAGTGTGTGTGTGTGTGTGTGTGTGCATGCGTGCGTGCATGTGTGCGTGTGTGTGGAAGAGGTATCTTTATCATTTAGATAGAAATGTCATCAAATTTCTCTTGTTGTTCCAGGACGCACCCTGCCTCCTATAACTCTTCCACCTGAAGAAGGAGGTAAGAGCTGCTTCAAACTACTTTTTCTCACTTTCAGTATACACTGTAAAAAATAAAATAAAAAAGTTTTCACAGTAGATAAAGGAAATATTGCAGTTCTTTTTATTTTTTAATCAACCCAACTCCATAAATTTTCAACTTATTCAAAGAAAAAAATGCATGAACAATATGAAAAAGAAATTTGTTTTTTTTCACTGTGAATTTATTTCATGTATACTGACTTTTAATGTGGTGTGAATTCAAGATATTTCTCATTACAAGAAATTTCTGAAAAATCAGGTCTAAAAGTTTCCCGTCTCTTACATTATTGTTGTGCTGGATTAAGAATAGTATTGCCTGATTACATCTGAAAACTTTTAGACTTGTATGAGTGTCATTGAACAAAAAGTAGTTACATCACATGAGAAATCTGTTTTTATGTTAGATAGTTTCACATTGTATTACAGATAATCATAGCATGGAGTTCAGTTTGACCTAAAGCAGAGAAGGACTCCTTTTTCTGTATTGATTTTTTAAAGTAGACATTGTCATTAATTTACACTCCTTGCAGAGCACTGGACTTCAACAGCAGTCCACTAGAGCTGCTTTCACCAGGTCTTCCTCACTGAAATATTCCATTTTCTCAGTGTCTGCATCAAGGTCCTGACATCAGTAATCATCTCGTTGACATCACTTTGGCTCTGTGTGGAAAATCCAACTCACTGCTTGTCTACTTGTGTTTGATACAGGCTTTTTAAAATAGTTACACCCATTTAAAGATTCTAATTTCCGCACACTGCTATAGCATGTGTCTCATCAATACAGAGTACGAGTTCTTTAGGATCTTTTGGGAGGTCAGATAGATTTTAAATCAATCTGAAAGGAGGTAATGGACGGCACCAAGCTTTTCCTGCATCTGTTTGTGATATTTGTCAGTGATGCCAGGTTACATGCAACGTCCAGGAGGGAGCATGATTTATATTTTGATTCAATTGTTGGTGTGTGGTGTTGTCTTTGTACTCCAGTCTACAACTAAGAGAAACAGGAAAAGAGAGTGAATATTATTCTTGCCAGATTCTAGTCCTGACTTGTAACTACCAGTGAGAGGTCCTCCATAGATCACTATACAGTCATTATTTGATAGGATTTGTTTATTATATGAAACTTTTAAAAAACAATGTGCTCTATAGTAATAAAGCCATTTACACAGGGTCTTTCCATGTCATCTTTCGAGCTAAAAGTGTTCATTTATGTTAGGTAAGTTATGTACCAGCATATAAAGAAGAATTCTGCTCCACTGGCTGTTCAGCAATGACTGTTAATAAAATGGTCTGGTCTGTACAGGATCTTCCTCAATGAAACTTGCCTGCTATCTTGTAGCTGTGGGTTCAGTCTGTTCATCATGCCAGGATGGTTTTACTCAGGACTTTCCTTGACTCTTACTGCACAGTGATTGTTCAGCAGCTGACACTGTTCCAAAACCCTCATAGCGAGGCCCTTCACTGACTGCAAGATGTTTTACACCTGCTCAGACAGGTACAGGCCACACTTCATTTGTAGTGTCCTAGTTTCCCCTTAGGTCTTCTGCCAAAGCGTTTTCAGGTTCTCGTGACTTTCCATTCTGACGCCTTCAGTGCCTGGTTAAATGGCTTTCTTCTTTTTCATTGATGGGTTCACTACTGTGTATAAGTTTTCTTAAGGCTCTCTCTGCTGGCTCAGTATCAGAAGTATTCTGTGGCTTTGATACAGCTCACATATTTCTGTTGACATTTCAGGTTGTGCTGATTCAGGAATTGATCTAGTCTTTATCCTGGATGCCTCCACCAGTGTAACTGGACCCAACTTTCAACTGATGAAGGACTTTGTCAAAGACTTTCTTCAAATTGCTGATATTGACAGTGGTAACGTGCGTGTGGGTGTCATCATCTACAGCACAGAAGATCACGTCATGTTCCACCTCAACACTCACAGCACCAAGGGCGACGTGTATAGAGCCATTGACCAGATTCCCTACAATTACGGCAGCACCAACACAGCTGATGCTCTGAAGACAATGAGGACGGAGCTGTACACTGCAGCCAATGGTGACCGTCCTGGTGTTCCCAACATTTGTATTGTCGTCACTGATGGCGTGTCCAACATCAACTCCCGAAAAACCATCCCTGAGGCAGAAGCAGCACGAGCGGCAGGAATCCACATCTATGCCATTGGTATTGGGCTGACAGACACCACAGAGTTAGATGGCATTGCCAGCAAACCAGTGGATGAAAACCGCTTGCTGTCCAAGAGTTCAGCGAACTGCGGGGACTGAGGGATAAAGTCTTCTCTGCCCTCTGTCCAGGTTTGTGTATAATGCAGCACAGTGCATTTCAGTGGGATAACTCTGTCAGCTATGGTGTGCATGTTTCAAATCTGATAGGGTCATAAGCATATCACAGGAAAGTATCTTATTCTATGAAGTTTTGTTTCTGCAGGATACAAACCACCATATACCACAAGAGGTATGTTAAGAATGTTTGTTCTCTGGGGATGGAGGTGGGTTACTCGAAGCTTCACAGATTGAAGTGTTATGAATTCTCTAGCCAGCAAATAATTTCTGTTCCAAATAAATTTCCTGACAGATACATTGAAATGAGTGTAGAGATGTAGATGTGCTTGAATTAGCAAAACTTGATCAACTTACCTGCCATAGCATGGCATCTGGAATTGTAAATTACTGGCTTGTATAGTGTGAGTTCAAATCCCGTAAAAGCATGGTTCTTTAAGATCAACCAGCTTTTATTCCAAGCTGATTTCTGAGCTTAGTTAAAAGATTGGGAACCTACAGCCTCTAATTATCCACGTTTCAGATGTTATTTTAGAGTGTTGCTTTGACTGCTTGATCAACACAAGGTTTTTTTTGTATCTTGTAGGCTTGATTGTCACTGGATATATAATGGTAGTATGCATAGAGGGCAATATTGTCTCATGGTTTGAGACCTATATGAACTTCATACCATCATTGTCATTAATTTTCGTTACAATAAATTATTATGCAATAAAAGAAAACTGCCTCTAATCTGCTGCCTACTATTGTATTGCTGTCATGGCAACCATTAGTTTGTGTTTCCATCTGCTCCCATGCCTATGCTTTATCAACATTGTATCAAAGTCTTTTAAGTGTTCATATTCATAAGGTTTTAAGACGCTATTGGCATTGTCTTTACAAATTGTACATAGATAGATGGTGTCTAAATATGATTCCTGTATGGATTCCCTTCTTTAAATTTTATCATTCGTTTCTTCTGGCATTAAATGGCCTGACTCATTAGAATGTTTGAGTGGGTTCTTAGCATGTGTGCAAGATTTTCTCTGTGTTGTTTTACACATGACTTTAATTTATAGCTTCATCCTAAGGACTTACAGGGCAGTGGAGTTATTACTGATGTTGACTCCAGGGGAAAATCCCCTCGAGCATGTACCTTGCTGGTAGCTGGATCCTGGGCCATGAAAAATTAGCTTCTTTTTTTTGTTTTTTTCTTCTTTTTTCACTTTTTTGCATCAAATATTAGCTCAATGCTCTAAACACTAAGCTATCCAGCAACCCAATTTCTTATGTAAAATCTGCCTCTTTGTCTGTCAGTATGTATCTCTCTCTCTCTCTCTCTCTCTCTCTCTCTCTCTCTCTCTCTCTCTCTCTCTCTCTCTCTCTCTCTCTCTCTCTCTCTCTCTCTCTCTCACTCACTCACTCACTCACTCACTCACTCACTCACTCAATAAAAGATGTTTTACAAAAAAAAAAAGGATTAAAGGCCATCAGGGTCATATGTTTTATCAATGGCTGTGAAAGAGTATGTGCTGTGTTTGTTTTATTGTAACAAAGTGATTCACAAAGCAAACAACTTTTTTAAGCAGAAAAAGCTTGATGTTAAAATCTAAATGATGCCTCATATTTTCTCCCACAGGCTACCAACCAGGAAAACCAGGTATCCCCTATTAGTCATTTCATCATCATTGCAATATTATATATACAATGTTAGTCCATGACCGTTTGTGGTTGTCTGGATGGGGGGGGGGGGGGGGGGTGTGTTGTTTTGTTGTTAGAGGGGGGGGGGTGAGGGAGGAGGGTAGTTTTGGAACAAGTTTATTATTCTTAGATGCAGACTTCCCATAGATGTTGATATAGCGCTATATAAATTCCTTCTTTTTTTTTTCTCCCTCTTCCCCTTGAAGCCTTGAAGGTGTTTTCTACCTTTTCTGTTTGAGTTTGTGTTAGTTTTGAGACATTTCTCTTTCCATCACTGGTGAGGAACAAATCGGGGGAAGAGGGTTAAGGATTGTGCCTATGTACTCTGTGTGTGAGCCCCCGCTGTAGTCTAGTGGTTAGGGCATTGGACTCGTAATCTAAAGGTTGCGGGTTCGATCCCAGCTTTCGGCTATGGCGTTGTGCCCTTGGAAAAGACACTTTTACGGCTATTTTCTCACCCCACCCAGGTTTAAAAGGGGGTACCAACCTTGTGTTGGGGGTTAACCCTGTGATAGACTGGCGTCTTATCCAGGGGGGAGTCTATGACTCTCAGTCGCTTAACACCACAGAAACCAGGATAAGCACCGGCCTGATGAACCTTAGGCTCGGGACAGACTTTAACTTTAACTCTGTGTGTGTGTGTGTGTGTGTGTGTGTGTGTGTGTGTGTGTGTGTGTGTGTGTGTGTGTGTGTGTGTGTGTGTGGTAGGTGGAAGTGGCACCTTTAAAATTTAGATAGAAATGTCATCAAATTTCTCTTGTTGTTTCAGGACGCACCCTACCACCTATAACTCTTCCACCTGAAGAAGGAGGTAAGTGCTGCTTCAAACTACTTTTTCTCACTTCGAGCATTCACTGTAAAACAAGAATGTCTAGTTTTCATAGTTGATGAAGGAAATATTGCAATTTGGGGTGTTTTTTTATTTAATCGGCCCAACTCCATAAACTTTTAGCTGAACAAAAAAGACAAAAAATGCTTGAGCAATATGAAAAAGAAATATATATTTCTGTCGCTATGGATTTCAATTTCTTTCCTGCAAATTTATAAATTAAGGATGTTTTCCATACTAAGAAATTTCACATAAACCAACTTTAACAGAAAGTTTCCCATTTGCTGAATTATTTTTGTCTTTGATTAAGAATAATATTACCTGATTACTGCTCAGAAATTCAAGACTTACAGAAGAGTTCATAGACAAAAAGCAATACTATCACGGCATGCAGTTCAGTTTGGCTAAATAATAGAAGACTTCTCTTTGCTGTCTTGATTTCCATAAAGTAGACATTGTCATTAATTTACACTCCTTGCAGAGCACTGACTTTCAACAACACTGCGCCAGAGCTGTCTTTACCGGGTCTTCCTCCCAGAAGCATTCCATTTGCTCAGTGTCTACATCAAGGTCCTGATGTTAAAAAATCCAATTTACGGCTTGTCTACCATTGTCTGATGAAGGTTCTCGAAAAAGTCTACCCTGTTTCTTTTTTTGTATTATCTTCAGGGTGATGCTATTTTGCATTCTTCAACAAGTTCCAGTTACTATTCGTGTTTGAGCATCAGATCTGGTAGATTTTTTTAAAAGATTTATAAAAGACTGCAGATTTAGTGGGGTTTTCTTCTTTCTCTGTGTATCTATTTCCTTACTTGGATTTCACATTGACTGTCTCCATTCTCCAACAACATCTTCCACATGAGACTATAAACAAAGCCTCCAGATTTTAAAATATCTATAACAACTGACAAAGATTTTAAATCCTTCCATATTTACCACAAGAGCAGACCACTTCTGACTAATGATACAGTGACATAAAATATGTGGCATACGTCCACATAAGATATTTCACATTGGCATAGCACATTAGATTATGCCATTGAAAAGCATCTACCAAGGAACAGATTTTGAGTAGGTGATATGCAAAATTGAATTCTTGGTGACACCTCCTTATAAAACAGCAATAACAACAACACTGAATACTTTTCTTTTTTCAAATGTTGAGACAGTCTTCATGTTGATAGTGCATTGTAGTGTTGGCTTTCTGTAAGAGGTGGTATTGAGATTTCATATGGTTTTGCAGTGCGGGAATGGTGTTCTTGTCTTGTCAATTGTCACTCTTACCTCCACACATGTTCTGCTCTTCTTATCAAAAATATTGCCCAACTATCTGAAGACAATTAGAGAAGTGTGCTCTGTGTGTATGAGAAAGTTGCAGTCTTTCTACTTCATCTTTCAAGCTTAAAGTGTACATACATTTAAAGAAGTTATATACCAGCATATAAAGAAGATTTGTACTCCATTGGTTGTTCTGCAATGACTGTTAATAAAATGGTCTGGTCTGTACAGGATCTTCCTCAATGAAACTTGCCTGCTTATCTTGTAGCTGTGGGTTCAGTCTGTTCATCATGCCAGGATGGTTTTATTCAGGACTTTCCTTGACTCTTACTGCACAGTGATTGTTCAGCAGCTGACACTGTTCCAAAACCCTCATAGCGAGGCCCTTCACTGACTGCAAGATGTTTTACACCTGCTCAGACAGGACAGGCCACACTTCATTTGTAGTGTCCTAGTTTCCCCTTAGTTCTTCTGCCAAAGCGTTTTCAGGTTCTCGTGACTTTCCATTCTACACCTTCAGTGCCTGGTTAAATGGCTTTCTTCTTTTTCATTGATGGGTTCACTACTGTGTATAAGCTTTCTTAAGGCTCTCTCTGCTGGCTCAGTATCAGAAGTATTCTGTGGCTTTGGTACAGCTGACATAGTTTTGGTTGACATTTCAGGTTGTGCTGATTCAGGAATTGATCTAGTCTTTATCCTGGATGCCTCCACCAGTGTAACTGGACCCAACTTTCAACTGATGAAGGACTTTGTCAAAGACTTTCTTCAAATTGCTGATATTGACAGTGGTAACGTGCGTGTGGGTGTCATCATCTACAGCACAGAAGATCACGTCATGTTCCACCTCAACACTCACAGCACCAAGGGCGACGTGTATAGAGCCATTGACCAGATTCCCTACAATTACGGCAGCACCAACACAGCTGATGCTCTGAAGACAATGAGGACAGAGCTGTACACTGCAGCCAATGGTGACCGACCTGGTGTTCCCAACATTTGTATTGTCGTTACTGATGGTGTGTCCAACATCAACTCCCGAAAAACCATCCCTGAAGCAGAAGCAGCACGAGCAGCAGGAATCCACATCTATGCCATTGGTATTGGGCTGACAGACACCACGGAGTTAGATGGCATTGCCAGCAAACCAGTGGATGAAAATCGCTTTGCTGTCCAAGAGTTCAGCGAACTGCGGGGACTGAGGGATAAAGTCTTCTCTGCCCTCTGTCCAGGTTTGTGTATAATGCAGCACAGTGCATTTCAGTGGGATAACTCTTTCAGCTATGGTGTACATGTTTCAAATCTTATAATTTCTAAAAAATATAACCAAAAAATATCTTATTCTGTGAAATTTTGTTTCTGCAGGATACAAACCACCATATACCACAAGAGGTATGTTAAGAATGTTTACTCTTAGAGCAGGGAGGGGGATATGCTAGATTGCAAATATCAAAGTTAATGAATCCTCAAACCAGCAAATCATTTCTGTTAGAGATGAATTTCCTGACAGATATATTGAAGTGACTGCAGAGATATAAAGTGCTTAAATAAGCAAAACTATGAATTACTGCCACATACCATGGCACAGCTTTCTGTTCTGTGAATATTTGGCTACCCCAAATGTGGCCACATGTGGTTCCTGGGAAAACCAGGGTCAGTTTAAGTCAGAGAAATGTTTTGTAGCTGTTTGTGATATACATTGTACAACACAATACAGCATTTGTGTTCATGCACTCCCTATATACATTAAAAATTAGAAATGTTCACCTAGTCTCTGATTTTGTTTCAAAGGAAAAATAATTCCCTTTTTTTTTGTTTAACTTTTTTCATGTATATTTCTGTGTACTTTAAACTTCTGTTTAGGGATGTTTCTGGGTTTTTTTTAATACTCCTGGGCTTTACCTTTGTATTGAAGATTTGGTAGTAAGCCACCAATATTCAGAGATTAGTTTGCTATTATCTTGTGTTGGTATGCCAATTTTTACTAATAACACATTACTCAAAGAAATAATTGGAAAACTACGGAATACCTTAACAATACCCAAACTCTTCATCCCACATTCTTCAATTTTTTTTACATTAGAATGTTGGTGTCTGTCTGTCTGTACGTCCATCCATCCTCCGTCCTCCTCTCTCTCTCGTCCTCTCTCTCTCTCTCGTCTCTCTCTCTCTCTCTCTCTCTCTCTCTCTCTCTCTCTCTCTCTCTCTCTCTCTCTCTCTCTCTCTCTCTCAAACTCATACACTCACAGGATATGTGTGCTTGCCAGTTGTTGTTTAATAATTTATTTGTTTTGGTTTTTTCTTTTATTGCTTCAAGATAATAAACAACAATAGAATAGACCAAAAGTAGCATATTGTTAACATAAAAAATAACTCATGGCAGCCTCACATTTTCTCCCACAGGCTACCAACCAGGAAAACCAGGTATCTCTACAAAGCCAATGCATTCACAAGTTGATATAATGTTTTCTTTATGTTTGATTGAATGTTCATTTATTGTGTTCAGGTTCTCTTGCTATTGTAACATCTTTTAATTTAGTTTCATCTTTATTCATCCTTAGGGTGTTTTTACTCTGAGGATACTTATCTTTTTATTTCTGGGTATTAAGCAGCTTTGGAAAATAGTGTGTGTTGTGTGTGTGTGTGTGTGTGTGTGTGTGTGTGTGTGTGTGTGTGTGTGTGTGTGTGTGTGTGTGTGTGTGTGTGTGTGTGGTGCGTGTGTGGTGCATGTGTGTGCATGTGTGTGTGTGTGTGTGTGTGTGTGTGTGTGTGTGTGTGTGTGTGTGTGGTGTTGAGTGTGTGTGCGTGCCTGCATGCATGCATGTGTGTGTGAACTTTTTAAGAAAATATTTCTTTCATCAAGGAACATTTTATACAATCTTATGTCTACCTAGAGTGTACAGAGAAGAAAGACTATACATTTTAAGCAAGAAAAATATCAATAATAGCATTTTTCATCAGAAGAACATGAATGTGATTGACATCGCAGCTACAGTATAGATCCACATACCAGATTAGAATAAAACTCTTTCATTGTTTTTTGATGTGGACAATGAGAGAAAAAAAAACTAACAATATGAAATGTGTCATTTGGAACAGGGTTGGTTTTTTTTTTCTTTTTGTCTGTTTGGGGGTTTTGTTGGTGGTCTCTTTATAGATGGGGGGGGGGAGTAAACTGGAAAATGTAGTAAGATTTGTCCATATGAAAAGCAGTTGTCATCTGCCAAAATGAACGTGTAGCTGGTTGAGACTACACTGTACCCTGTTTTAAAGCCTGGAACTAACATTGGTGGCTTTACTCTTTCTTGTGATCTTTTTAATCAACAAAAATCTTCTCCAACTAAGCTTCTTTGACAAGGATTACATCAACTAAGCATATGGTTTTCTGCAAAAATGAAACTTATTCTGATATCTCTCTAGATAAACTGATTTTACCTTGTAATTTTAATAACGTTGGTCAACCAAGGATTTTGTTTCAATAAGAACAACCTATGAAAAAAAGAATATGCTGCTCCAGATTTCTACTAAAATTTCAGATTTATCAGAGATATGTGTGTGCAGTCTAGTGATTCTACTCTGCTAAAGTCATTGTTCTGACCCACACATTGGTGACTTTTTTGTGTGTGCAACCATTAAGGGTAGCCACAAATTTACTTCAGGGATACAGTTGGGATTTGAATCTACCAATTTTGCTAGGGCAGTCAGGAAAAACCTCCCTCCTCTTCTTTGATTTTCAACTGTCATTGGTTTTTTTATGTACACAAGTCTGCAAGCACATGGGTCCCAAGGGTTTAGAGTGCCCTCGAAAGACTTGACATTCAGTTTGACTTTCATGTTAAACTGGGAAGAAAGGGCAAAGCTGGGAATTGAACCCAAAACCTCAATTGTTACTTGTTATCAGGCAAATGTCTTAACCATTTTGCAGCCTTGCTTCTGACTTATTCCTTTAATCTGTGTTTTGTGCTATCTTGTTAACTAAATTCATACAGTACACACACGCACACGCATGCATGCACCACGCACGCGCATGCACGCACCGCACACACACACACACACACACACACACACACACACACACACACACACACACACACACATTTTTTTACAGTCTAAAAGTATACTTTAATATCTAAGAACAGAATAGTAATTTACATATAAATATTTCTATCAACAAATCGAAAGTTAGGCATAACACATATCAGTTTTCTACATCTTACACACAAATGGTCTGCTGTTCTAGTTTATTAACGCAAGTTGCAACATTAACCAAATTAATCCATTTACCCATGAATTTGCTGTATAACTGCTGTTTTAATTAACTAAAACTGTCATAGATGCTAACATGTTTACATTTCTGTTAAACTGTTGCTTGTTGACTAACCTTGCTTTCTTTTCTGTTGACAGCAGTACGATGGCAGTCAACTTGTTTTGCTTTTAATGCTAGTATCGTATGTATATAATATCTGTTTCTGGTGTGTGTCTGTTTGTTTGTTGTACTACTTACTGAGAAGTAAATGTGATATGTATGTAATATGTACGTATGTATGTATGTATGTATGTATGTATGTTGTTGTTGTATGTTGATGTATGTATGTGTATGTTGTATGTATGTATGTTGTATGTGTGTGTGTATGTTGTATGTTGTATGTATGTGATGTGTGTGTAGTTGTATGTATGTTGTGTGTGTGTGTGTGTGGTGTGTGTGTTTTATGTGTGGTGTGTGGTGTGTGTGTGTGTGTGTGTGTTTAGTGTGTGTGTGTGTGTGTGTGTGTGTGTGTGTGTGTGTGTGTGTGTGTGTGTGTGTGTGTGTGTGTGTGTGTGTGTGAATGCCCTTGTTTTGTGTACTTAAGTAAATGAAAATTTATTTAGATGGATGTGTGTTTGTAAGTATTGTATTGTACCCAATATCATGTTTTGTTGTGTTTTAGAAATGTGCCTCCATATCTTTGGTAAAAGCTGAACCTTTTCAGTTTTATTATATTACCATAATTAATATTTTGGTGAATAATGGTTTTACTAAAGAAGGGTACAAAATTTGTTGATGTCTTTTGATCTCCATGGCTTAGTGAGCCACTTGTTTTCAATAATAGTTATCTTATCTTCAGTTTCAAACCATAATTATAATGTGTGCACCTGTTTCTAGAATGACTTAGATTACTCACTGCAGAATAAGATTATTTTGCTGAAATTTTGTCCCAATGTACACTTGTGTGACCACTATTTACATGTGTGTGTGTGTGTGTGTGTGTGTGTGTGTGTGTGTGTGTGTGTGTGTGTGTGTGTGTGTGTGTGTTTGTGTGTGTGTGTGTTTAATTATTCATTCAGTTGTAGTGGTCTCCTGCTTTGCTTCTTTACAAGTTGATAGTGAAGATGTTTTTAGCGGCCATTTTCTTTGTCAACATTTAGAAGCAAACATTGTTGAATCAGGGATCATGTACTCGCTTGCTTTACAGTTTGCTTTGTGTTACACTAAAAAAAAGACCTATAGGGTAAAGAATATGAATATCGATGTCAATTTTTTTCTGTGCTAACATATCTTACTTGGGCAAGCACAGACCCTTTCATGGTTGGTCATTTGGGTGTATGTGTATGTACTCGTGTGTAGGGTTAGGCCTCAGAGTACCTATGAGCATGTTTGTATGTGTAGATGTGTGTACTCATCAAAGCCTTTTCACTCTATTAGCACTAACATGGTTATCAACACAGTGTACAGACCTGTCTGTCCACACTGTTTTGATACTACCAAAGTGCATATTCTTAACCCAATTATCTCTTTTGTGTCCAGCTAGCACTTATGTCTCCAATAACGCTTATGCCTGGAATGTGTTCAAGAGGTCTCTTTTATCCAGCTACCCGTTTTTAAAACCATTTGCGTAATTCAAACTTTTGCAATTACTTTTCAAGAATTTTCTGACAACAGCAGGTTTAAATTTTTAAAACTGTTTTTCAACATACTTCTTCAAAATTAAAAGTGGATTTTCTTGACACTAATGTCTTGAAATCAGTTTCAACTGGCATTTGGTGCCAGTTAATTCTGCTGTACTGATTTTTAAACAAGGATTATCAAATTTGGTAGGCCTATTACATGTACAATGGCAAAAATAGGACTTATTGAAAACTCATATTTTATGACAAATAACAAATATGCAGGCCTTCTTAGCTTTGACAAGAAAAAAGGATAGTTGGTACAAAGGTTTGGGTGACATAAAAAGTTAGAGAGGTATGGGATTACATGTTAAGTCTTTAAAAATCAAGTAGTTGCAATAGTGCTAGAGAATATAGACTTTGCGATACTGTGTCCTGAATGAGCCATTTCTGGTTTTTAATTCTTTGCAGGCATCACGCTTCCTCCTGGCCCTGTGGAAGGTGAGTGACATCCCTTTGGATTTTGACATTCATGATCCTTTTCATGCTTTGGTTTCATTTTATCTGGTTTCTCGTTTTGCTTTTTTGTTGTTTCCATAATGCCCAATGTATACATATTCATCTTTGAAAAAGAGTGAACAACATTAAACCAATTCTCTCTCTCTCTCTCTCTCTCTCCTCTCTCTCTCTCTCTCTCTCTCTCTTCTCTCTTCTCTCTCTCTCTCTCGTCTCTCTCATGTGTGTGTGTGTGTGCATGTGCATGTGTGTGTGTGTGTGTGTGTGTGTGCATTTGTGTGTGTGTGTGTGTGTGTGTGTGTGTGTGTGTGTGTGTGTGGTGTGTGTGTGGTGTGTGTGGTGGTGTGATTTGTATGTGCATTGCCTGCGAGCGTGCATGCGTGAGTGAGTTGCGTATATGTATGTATGTATGTATGTATGTATGTATGTATGTATGTATGTATGTGTGTGTGTGTGTGTGTGTGTGTGTGTGTGTGTGTGTTGTGTGTGTGTGTGTGTTTTGTGTGTGTAACCTACGTGTAGGAGTGAGTTTTACGTGTATTATTATCATACTATTATCACTATTGTTGATATTATTCTTATTGTCATCATTGTAATCATTGTATTATTTTAGTTCCTTCTGAGTTCATTTTGTTGTTATGAGTTGTAACAATGTTGTAGCTAAGTATTTTTGGGTGGACTTTTTTTGGTTGCTAAGTTGTTTATTTCATTATGTTTCTTTGGTTGCTCTTTATCTATTAATGCTTCTCTTTTTCTTTTATAATCAAAATCATTTTATTGTGGCTTCTGATTTTCGTCTTCTGAAAGTGTGCATTTTTATTATCTTATTATGTATAATGTCCTTATTCCTTTATGTTGTTTAGTACTGCGTATAGTTTTACTGTTTAGTATCTTTTTATCTTGATGTTTTCCCTGAAAAGGGCGGGGACTGGATGTAAAAAAGCACATGAGTGCTTATCTATTATCCTCGAATAAAAGAATTTTGCCTTGCCTTGCCTTGCCTTGCCTTGCCTTGTCTCTCTCTCTCTCTCTCTCTCTCTCTCTCTCTCTCTCTCTCTCTCTCTCTCTCTCTCTCTGTCTGTCTTATTTCTTACCTGTTGTTTGATACTTGGTATGGTTTGCTCTTGGTAATTGGATCATTATAATTGATCTTGTTTTAGTTGAGGCTGTCTTTTTATCTTGATGTTATCCCTGAAAGGGCGGGGACTGGATGTAAAAAAGCACATGAGTGCTTATCTGTTATCCTCGAATAAAAGAATTTTGCCTTGCCTTGCCTTGCCTTGCCTTCTCTCTCTCTCTCTCTCTCTCTCTCTCTCTCTCTCTCTCTCTCTCTCTCTCTCTCTCTCTCTCTCTCTCTCTCTCTCTCTCTCTCTCTCTCTCTCTCTCTCCTGTTTTGACACAAAGTCTCTGGTAAACAAACGGGATCAAACAGAAAAAAAGCATATACATGTCGTTCCTGTGATTTCTTAAAAATAAAGACACCAAACCCCCTTTGGTTTGTTGCTTTACAAGATTCAGCGCTTTCTAAATTTCATACATTTATTTTCTTCATCATTGTTGTAGTTGTTGTTCCCCAGCTTAACACTTTGGGGGTCACCCAGAATGTGAGATTGAAATTGCACACTGAATGAGAAGTTTGCGTGTATGACTATTTTCAAGTACCTCGCCATATAGGCAGCCATACTCCAACTTCAGATGATTTTTTTTCCTTTAAAGGAGTGGGCAGGTTGTTATGTTAAGAGCTTGTCTTGGCTGAAGGCAATCTCAACACAACATTTTACAACATCACAACATTTTATTGTAGGCCTTGGCAATGAGCTGACATCAATAACTGACACAGCTTTTGGCCTAAGCCAATTCTTCATCATTATTAAAGAAAGAGCACATATAAAATTGCTAACGTTTAGTCACTTTTGTGCTGAGAACTACTGATATACGGTGATTTTTTTCAGACTGCGCCCTGGCTCGCACTGACCTCATCTTCCTCATCGACTCCTCCACCAGTGTCACTGCAGCCAACTTCCAGAAGATCAGGGATTTCATCAAAGATTTCCTGTCTGCCTCTGACATTGACACTGGCAACGTGCGGGTCGGCATTGCTCTCTACAGTACTGAGGTCAGAGTCACATGCACGCACACATGCAAGCGTGCACGCACACACGCACACACGCATGCACACACACACACACGCGCGCACGTGCACACACACATGCACACACACACATACAAATGCATGTGCACACATACACATAATTATATGCACACATGCGCAGATGTGCGTGCATGCATTGACACTACCAAATACTCTCAAGACAAAAGTCATATTGTATCTTTTCAGCTAAACTATAAATCTTTCCTGCTCCAGAAGATGAGCCAAAAATGTTCCTGAACTATCATCATCAGGAGATGAGATTGAAAACCAATATAAAGGAACGTGGCATTGCATGAAAGTGTTTCATATGATTTTATGTGGCAGAACCAGGAAATCTTGATTTTTTTTTTTTTTTTTTTTTTTTGGGGGGGGCTCTTTGGCTAGATCTCCAAGCTTACCCCACCATTACAGTAGTTGCATTCCATCATCATCTTTATCAAACGCTCAGTTACTATTATTGTCTGTCATATGAGCTCATATGAGCAAAAATGCATTGTGCTGCTGTTAAGCGCCTTACAAGTCATGCCCAGTGCATCCGACTTCGGTGTGGGAGAGAATTGTTATCTTTTAAAATATATCTGGAGAAAAGGCAGGAGAATAGACCAAGAAGGTCTCAAACAGACAAGAAGGATATGACAGGAAGAAAAGTAACAAAGCAGAAACAAAGAAAGAGACAGAAAAACCAGGAATTCCTTGCACAGAATTTCGAGAAGGTGGGGGATGCGATTCATACTGATAAGCCCCTGGCATCCCCATGGGAACATAGCTGCATTCCGACTTCAGGAAAATCTTGACTTAAATTCCTCATTCTTTAGCAATTTTCTTTTGTCTCTCCATGGCTGAACGTAGACTAATGTCTTTCTTGTGGGTGACCCCTGTGGCAGGTGTACGTGCAGTTCCAGCTGAACGCCTACAACAGGAAATCAGACCTGATGTCAGCTGTGGACCAGATCCCCTACCGCTTTGGCAGCACCAACGCTGCCGATGGCCTGAAGGTCATGAGGGAGGAGATGTTCACCCCCATCAACGGAGATCGGGCTGACGTGCCCAATGTGGCCATTGTCATCACTGGTCAGTTCCTCTTCATTTCCTTGTGCCTGAATGATAGCTAGCTCTCTCTATCTGTCTGTCCTTGTAGTCTGCCTCTGTCTGTCTTTTTCTCTCTGTCTCTCTGTCTCTCTGTCTCCCTTTCTCTCTGTCTCTGTCTCCCTTTCTCTCTGTCTCTGTCTCTGTCTGTCTGTCTCTCTCTCTCTCTCTCTCTCTCTCTCTCTGGTTTCTTTTTTTTCTTCTTTTCTCCCTTTCCTTCTGTCTCTTTTCTTCCCTTTTTTTTTTTTTTTATATATCTGTGTCCTTCCTCTCCTTCTCACTGTCCATTTTTGTTACTTTTTTTTAAATTGTGTTTGTATATATATTTTTTTAATTATTTTTCAAAATCTAGATATTGTTCACACTTTCCTCAATATGATTTGCTCTTGTAGATATAACATTCTAGAATATGAGTGTTTAGATTTTTGTTCTTGTTCTAGCATAGTGGTTGACAACGTATTGGTAAACAGTAGTAAACTTTCTCTATCTCTGTCTGTCTCTGTCAGTCTGTCTATCTCTGTCTGTCTATCTGTCTGTCTCTGTCTCTGCTCTGTCTCTCTCACTCACTCTCTCACACACACACACACACACACACACACACACACACACACACACACACACACACACACACACACACACACATGCTTTCCTTAACATTACAAGTATTTAGGTGTAATGGTCTAACCAACTACCTTTTTAAAGTTTCCTATTCTCTAGACAATTTGTCTTTTTTTCAATTAGATCTGTACAATTTTTTGTCATTGTTTTCACAGGATACAAAACGCAACGTACAGGTATAACATACGATGGGAAGTCTTTAATTTAGATTTTATATTTGTAATAGAAATTGTAGAATATGCATTCATTCAAAATCTGAGGCTTTAGAATGAACATGAGCCTGTAGTTTTATTTGGCAGCTTCATCAGACAAGCGCATGCCAAAGTCACGCAATTGCTTTTTCTTGTGACGTCATAGATTGAACACACTTGTTCTACATCTCCATTCCCAAGGGAACAAATCAAGTTAGAAAAATAAAGCTATGAAACTAAACTGCAATTGTTCACTGCATGTTTCGTGCATCACAGGTATAAAAGTAAGCTGCAATTGTTCAATGCATGTTCTGTTCCATCACAGGTAACTCGCACATCATTTTTGAGAGTCTGCCAGAAAAAGTTAAAATGAAATGTCAAAACCCTTTTAAATGAAACAAGACATCAACAGTTATGAGTCATTAAGTGTCAAAATATCTAGGGTTGGGCTTGGAAACTCTCCGGGAGCGTGTCACCACAGGCTGGTGCTGGATATAGTCAGCTCCCTCAGATGTGACTCTGTATAACCTTGTAGTATCAAGCTGTGATTTTACAGTAACTAGTTTCTTGAAACCCTTTTCAGTTTGCAAACATACAACTTCATGGGTCTCAGTGGTCTTTGATCTCAGGCGGTCTTGGACACCTTTTCTGCTGCTGTCGTGCCCTTTTGAGATTCTTTTGGGCGTGGATAGTGCTCAAGGACTTGGGCCTCAACAACTTTGTTGATGTGGGGAGGGTGGTGCAGGTGCGTCTGGACATGAGGCGTTGTGCTGGCGACCCAATCAAGTCTCTTGGCATGTTCCTCCAGTCTGTTTGACTTTGGGTGGTAGAGACTGCTCATGATGTGTGCAAAGTTCCACCCTTGTGAAAACTGCTCAAACTCACAGCTCACAAATTGTCTGCCATTGTCTGTTAATAGCTTCTCGGGTATGCCATGTATGGCAAACAGATGCTACAACTTTCTTGTTACTGTGCGAGATGACCTCAAACCATCAAAAATAAGAGTCAACCATGACAAGGTATTGGCAGCCTTCCCAGTCGAAAATGTCAGCTGCGACAGTGGACCAGGGAGGTTGGGAACAGGGTGGCTGATGAGGGGTTGTCTCTGGAGATGAGCTTTGCAGCTGTTGCAAGCTGAACACTGGAAGACTATATTCCCAATGTCTTGGTGCATCTTGGGCCAAAACCCTATGTCACAAGCAAGGTGTATGGTGCATCTACCCCCCATGTGGTCTTTGTGCAGGATAGCTATATACACCTGTCTTAGGGCTGCAAATATGACTGCTCTTTGTCCTTTCATGATAACATCGTATTCAACTACAAGTTCATCTCAAAACAAAAAGTATGGTTTTAGATCAATAGGTATTCTTTGTTCATGTTCAGGCCACTTTCTTAATGTATTTCACCAGTTTTTGTATGGAGGTGTCATCCAGTGTCTCTTGCTGGAGTTCTGTCATTCTTGCTGGTGAAATTGATAACACAGTCATGATGTCATGCTCAAACTCTGCTTCTTCTGGTGCTTCTTCTGGGTATGCTCTGGAAAGTGCATCTGCAAGAGGGAGCTCTTTCCTTTTATTGTAGACAAGTTGCAGGTTGTATGTCTGAAGCTGCAGAAGCATTCTCTGTAACTGTGCTGGAGCTGCATTTAGAGGCTTCTGCACAATGCTGATCAGAGGCTTGTGGTCAGTCTCTATGGTCACCTGGTGACCATAGATAAGGTCATGAAATTTGCTTCATGCAAAAACAACAGCCAGAAGTTCCTTCTCTGTTTGTGCATATTTTGTCTCTGCATCAGACAATGCTCGTGAAGCAAACACCACCAGTGCCTTTTCTTGGAGGCATACTGCTCCCAGTCCACTCTTGGAAGCATCTATTGACAGAACCACAGACTTTAGAGTGTCAAAGAACTTTAACACTGGAGGATTTACAAGCTCCCCTTTCAAGCTATCAAAAGCTTTTTGATGAGATTCAGTATCACATCATTGCATAGAAGTTCACATAAGACAGCTGTATTTTCACTGTAGTTCTTGATGAATTTGATCAGGTAATTCATCATACCCAAGAAACGCAGCAATGTAGTCCGGTCCTCAGGTGGAGGCATTTTGTGAACAGCATCTGTTTTCTCTGGGTCAGGCTGTAAGCCTTCATCTGTGAATTTGTGTCCAACAAAGGTTACGCTTGTGGCTCTGAACTTGCATTTAAAATTCAGCTTGAGTCAAACTTCATGTACTCTGTCCAGAATTTGCTTGGGGTTGACATCGTGTTCTGTGTTTGCTCCCCAAATCAAAATGTCATCCATGAAGATTGTGCATGTGTAGCCATCAAACAGTCTTTACTTTGCTTGCTGGAAAATCTTTGATGCTGTGTTTATGCCAAAGGGCATACGGAGGAATCTGTACCTGCTGAATTGGGTACTGAAAGTTGTACGTTTGGAGGATGTAATACAGTTCTGTACAGGCTCTGATGGTTGCTGAACCCTTGTATTGAATTTGTGCTGTTGAATGATGACATTTGTCAGTGGATTAAAGAGTTCTGAGAATTTGGTTTTTAGCACTGTCATGTTCTCACGACTCTCCACAGGGTGGACAATGTCACTAGCATCATTTCATAATGCAGCAGCCTAGGTGAAGGTCTTTTCTTTCTCAATGGCTTCTCTGCCTGCTAAACTGAATAAGATATAAGCCTTTGTGCTCTCATCTTTGTCACCATATGCAGCCTGAACAAAGATGTCAAATTCAGCTTCAAAGTTCTGCCAGTTCTCAGCAGCATTTACTTCATAAGACATACCACTGGACCAGGTACTAGAACCTGTCACTTGATGCATGTCACTATACTGTACCCCTTGCAGTGAGGTAAGTGTCAGAGTACGCAGAAAATGAATTGAGCAAATGCCATGTCGATTCAATGTAGGCTTATTGCTGGAAAAACGAGTCTATCACCAACCTGCCTGCCTGCAAACCTTGGCGAAAGAAATGTGTGGGGTTCATGTTGCTTCTGACACCATGTAGAATATGCTTTCATTCAAGATCAAAGTCTGAGACTTTAGAATGAACATGAGCCTGTAGTTTTATTTGACAGCTTCATAAGACAAGCACATGCTAAAGTCACATGATTGCACGTGATTGCACATATATATATATATATATATATATATATATATATATATATATATATATATATATATGACAGTGGTGGTGAGAGTGGGTCATATTTTGTGTTACAAATTAAATGTGTGGTTGAATGAAATGCTGGTAATTTTGGTTTGACTTGAGGCCAAAAAGAAGCACTGGTGTGAGCCAATATGTTCATAGATTAGACATAAAGTTCTTTTTTTTAATCTGTGTATGTGTCTTATAAGCTATCTAGGGGCTTGAACACTGGTTATTTGCAAATACTAAAAAATTAAATATTTTTAGAGAAGACTTTAAACCAATGACCCTAGTGCACTCACGAAAAACATCTTGTGCACATGTTAAAACCTGTTGTGCCTTTTGGAAGTGGGGACAGATGACAGCATTTACAAAACTGCATGCAAACAGGGACCAGATGTAAAATATAACCACATGAGTGCTTATTGCACATGCGTGCGTGCATGTATGTGTGTTTTAAGGAACAGCATTAGTAATGAAAATCTCCCCTGTCTGTCTGTCTGTCTGTCTGTCTGTCTGTCTGTCTGTCTGTCTGTCTGTCTGTCTGTCTGTCTGTCTCTCTCTCTCTCTCTCTCTCTCCTCTCTCTCTCTCTCTCTCCTCTCTCTCTCTCTCATTGGGTTTTTTTCCTTAGCTTACATGGGCCAAAGAAAATATTAATCGGTTTTAATAATATGCTGCTCATTGAGTCACCTTTGTAGTGGGGTTTTGTGATACATTATTTTCCTTTACACTCTATATTTAGGCCTACTTCTTCTTTGTCTAAAGCTCAGACAGCAAATATTGTTGTCTGTCATTTGAGCAAAAATGCGTTGCTCTCCCATTAAGCATCTGACAAGTCAGGCCCAGAGCATCCAACTTCAGCAGTGGAAAGAATTGTACTTTCAAGTCTCTCTGGAAAAAATGCAGGAGAATGGACCAAGAAGGCAGAAAACAGACAAAAAGGTGGTGCCAGGAAGAGAAGGAACAAGGCAGAACAAGAGAGGGATAGAATAGAGGGAATTTCTAGCACAGAATTTCTGGAAGGTGGGGATGCTGTTTATACTGACAGGCCCCCGGAATCTCTAGGGGGGAACTCTAATCTCTAGGGGGGAACTCTATATTCAATTAATATTCATTTCATGTGAGTCAGCTTTATTTTTTTGAGCTACCCATACTTGGCTTTTTTTGAGGAAAAAGAACAGAAGTATATGAGGTTACCAGGTTGGGTTATTTTATTTGTCTTTTAGGGGGGGATTGTTGCTTCTTTGGCTAGATCTCCAAGGTTTACCACAGGTGAGATGTGTGTGTGTGTGTGTGGGGTGTATGTGTGTGTGTGTGTGTGTGTGTGTGTGTGTGTGTGTGTGTGTGTGTGTGTGTGTGTGTGTGTGTATGTGTGTGTGTGTGTGTGTGTGACTGTTTTACCTACCATTAAGGTAACCACAGTCATAACTTCAGGGATTTGATGACTGTGTGATGCTGTTATTCCACAGACGGCGTGTCCAACATCAACTACGACAGAACGATTCCCGAGGCCCAGTTGGCTCATCAGGATGGCATCCACATCTACGCCATCGGTATCGGGCTGACAGACACCCGGGAGTTGGATGGCATTGCCACACCCCCTGCTGCAGATAACAGTTTTGCTGTCAGCGACTTTGACGAACTCTCCTTCCTCAACGACAGAATCTTTGCCTCTCTTTGCCCCGGTACGTGTCTCTGGCTGTTGTACTCTGCTCTTGGAGCAAGAGGAGAGCAGAGGATATGGAGGGATGTGTGCCTGAATAATTGTGATGATGATGTGCAGTGTGAGGCTGAGATTGGCTGGACTGGTCGTAGGCTTTTTGATTGATAATATGGTCTTTTTCGTTGAAAAAGGAGGAACCGCTTGGTGTGTGTGTGTGTGTGTGTGTGTGTGTGTGTGTGTGTGTCGTGTCTGTCTGTCTGTCTGTCTGTCTGTCTGTCTGTCTGTCTGTCTGTCTGTCTGTCTGTCTGTGTGTGTGTGTGTGTGGGTATGTGTGTGTGTGCGTACATGCATGCGTGCATGTGTGCGTGCGTGCATGTGTGTGTGCCTTAAGAAAGAAAAGAGAAAAAATGATATGAAGAGATATGACTTACATACTAATGACTGAAAATTCTCAATTTGTCATAGTCTTTTTTTATATTCAGGGAAAATGTAATGTAATGCTGTGTAACCTAAGAAGCATAATGGATTTTGGTGGTGGGGTAGTGGTTACACCTTTTGTTAACCAAGTTTCACATTAGAAATAATCACTGCATGAAAACAACAGCAGGAAAACATACTCCATCCATGTTGTCTGAGTGTGTGTGTGTGTGTGTGTGTGTGTGTGTGTGTGTGGTGTGTGTGTGTGTGTGTTTGTGTGTGTGTGTGAGAGACAGACAGACAGACAGACAGACAGACAGACAGACAGACAGACAGAGACAGAGGTAGACAGAGACATAGCAAGGTGCTAGTATTAATCAAAAGATACAGGATCATGCATGTGTTCATTTAAATTTTCAATTCTAGATAGAATACTTTTTTTCTGATTTCAGAGGAATTTACTATGCCTCCTACACCACCAAGTAAGTGTGCATATCCCTCTCCCCTCTCTCTTTCTCTATCTCTTCTGCCCCCCCCCCCCCCTCCTCTCCTCTCTCTCTCTCTCTCTCTCTCTTTGTCTTTGTCTCTGTCTCTCTTTGTCTCTGTCTCTCTTTGTCTCTGTCTCTATCTGTCTCTATCTGTCTCTTTCTGTCTCTCTCTGTCTCTGTCTCTGTCTCTCTCTCTCTCTCTCTCTCTCTCTCTCTCTCTCTCTCTCTGTCTCTGTCTCTCTCTCTCTCCCCAAAATTCTAATCACACTGTGATGGTTTGCTTTCTTTTTATTCAAGAATACAACTAGTTAGTAAATGTGAATACAGACTTTAATGCACTTTGCAACACGTCTTCAGTTGTTGTTTCTTTGCAGATTGTTCTCTGCAAATATTGCCAAAGCAGTGCAAACTGACCAAGTACCACAAATACAAACAGTAAAAAAAAAATATATTAATCAGAGTGAACAATCTCTCCAAAGTAATAAGACAGGACTTTTTTTGTTCCTCAGCCAGAACTTCGAGGCTCACCAGTGGTGAGGTTTTGCAATTACAACCATTTCTGTCCACCGTAAAGGTAGCAGCATTCCAAATCCTTGCGCTCGTAGAATGGCCGTCCTGCAGAGGACGCCGCCATGTGCAGACAGCCTAGGGCCTGTGACGTTGTGTGAATGGAACAGGGACACTGAGAAGCAAAGCACAAAGCTAAAACAAAAACACTAGTGCTAATTTGACCTTTAAAAGCAAGCACAAGATTCATGTAACTTAATTTTATTATTTTTCAAGATAACTACATTCCACTTATATGTCTGCTTGGATACACACACACACACACACACACACACACACACACACACACACACACACACACACACACACACACACACACACACACCAAGATTTACCAAACTGCATACACACGGGGACTGGATGTTAAAAAAGCACATGAGTGCTTATTCCATTATCCTCGATATAAAAGAATGAATAATAATAATAACTTCGGAGATGTATGGTGGGTGTGTTCATGTTTCCCTAATGCTGACATGAATTACAGGATCTTTAACATGCATATTTGATCTTCTCCAGGTGTATGTATATGCATGAAGGGAATTAAGACACCGGCAGGTCTGCACTTGAACTTGACCTGGGAGATCGTAAAAATCCCCACCCTTAATTCAGCAGATGCTGCCAAGATGCAAACCTACAACTTCACGAACCCATGGGATTGAAATCAAAGGATCTTAACCATTCGGCTATAGCATCTGGTCCTTCTGACTATTTCTTTTGATCGGCAGAGCCTTGCAGTTCAGATATTCTAGGCAGGAAACATTTTCTCATTGGTTTCCATATCAGAGCCACTTTTCTTTCCACATTGTCTTCTTTGTCTTCATTTCTTTTTCACTAATTTTGTGTCCATCATGTTTTGCGCTTTATTCTAAGAATTCTTGGCCTTTCATTACATATAAAAATTTGACACTTTTTTGTTTACTTTTGGAGGGGTGGCACCAAGAAAGACTTCTTTTGCAATATTTCAGGTGAGAGTGTAATTAAAAAGGATTTGTAATGCAAAACAACTGCATTTCTATAGCGTGTGTACAATGGATAAGAAGTTTCTATCTCTCTCTATCTGAACAGTTAAAGAAAGCTTTCCGATGTATGAGACTGTCAATGTTTCAGAGCCCTCGCCCACAACCACAACCACAACCACAACTACAACAACTACTTCTAAACCAACCACAACAAGTATGCCAACCACCCATGACCCAATGAAACTATCTCAGTTGGGTTGTCATGGTGCAGCGCATGAATCTATACCTTTTTTTTTTTTTAATATATCTTCATATTTCACCTTGCCTTTTCATTGAGCACAAACCAACTTCTGTCTGGCTTTAGCCATGTCTGTCACTTCTAAATGTGATTCCAGGTTTGATCTATTTTTGCAGTTGTCTCAGCATGCCAGGATATGTGACTGTATGTTTTGTTATGTTTGTATTGTTGCTTTGGAACACGAACAAGTCTGAGCCTATTTGCCTTGTTTTGTCTTGCGATTACTTGGCTACACCTTTGTAATGAATATTGTTAGAATTTTCTTTTGTTTGGATGATTTTTTAATCTTTTTCTTTTAGATCTATATAGTTTCTTCATATTTTTGCACAGGGTATGTTACACAAATATGCTTTATGTTATCTTTAATTCTCTTAGTATATTCTTCATAGAAATCGTGTGTACTGTTCTCTCAAACAATTGTCTTTTATAGGTATAGTGTGATAGTTGTATCCAAATTTAAACAATATAAATGGGTGAAAGATTTGTCTGGGGTTGGAGGGGATTTCATTTTTGTTTTAAGTGAAATGTGTAATCAAATCAAAACTCTCATTTACATCCACGATCACAGCAATGACCTGAGCTGCCAGAAATTGTTCAGACCTCATCCAGAGTCTGCATTCAGGGCATTTTTCATTTCTATCTGTTTATCAACAGATCAAAGCTTGCCTTCATTCATTTTCACCTTTTACCTTGATTCCTTGTACGCATGCAAAAATATATGTATAATTTTCATCATTTCTTTCATTTATACATGAGGCTTGCTGTTATACTCATTGTGTTTTGTGTCTGCACAAAGTTTTTTTTTATCTTTGGTTCGACTTCAGAAGTTGGGGTCTACAATGATGAAATATGTATTTTCAGTAGTTACTTCTTTTCGAGTAATGCATGTATTATTAAGTTTAAGACTTATAAAGTTTTTGTAAAATCAGTTTCCCAGGGTACATAACACCTCGTACTTCTGTATACAGCTTTCTCAGCTTTTGCAAAAGACTAGTAAAGATTTTTGCAAATATTTATCAAGTGAGTGATCAATTTTGTGGGTTTTTTATAGTGATCTATGTGGTATTTCTATGATTCTTTATACATTTTGACATTTCTAACAGAAGGAACACTAGAGGGTTTCTTACTGGCAATATTCTATATTTTGAAATAAGAGATCTTTTGATGAGTTGTGTTTACTAGATCTATCCATATCAGGCTTTATGGGGGTTTTTTTTAGTCAGTTTGAACTTTAGAATATAATTATCCATAACTTTTTTAAAACCATCATGTCTGATGAGAAATCAGTAACCAAAAAGAGCATTCATATAAGTCTGATCATGTTGAATTTCTTTTCTTTTTTCAAATCAGATCATAGATCTAATTCATTTAGATTTTTTTCATAAAAATAACTGGTAGACTCTATCAATGGGTTAACCCCCACTGTTCAGCTCTATAATTTGTATGGGATATGAGAGTCATTTAGGAGGGGGGGGGGGGGGGGGGCATGTGTAATGTGAGCTGTGAAAAGTACTATGCTCTCTATGTGTTGTTTGTGGGATAGATTGTAGTAGCAGCCTTGAACCTTTTTTTTCAATAAGTCCAATGGGTCAGTTTGTGTAATATGCCCTGTGCAAAAATGAGGATTTCGGTTTTTACTGATGTTGAGTAATCTCACTTGGACAGCTGTCATGCCTCAAAGTGTTTATTTAGACCTAGAGTGGGTTCTACAGATCTGTGCTGTCTTTTTACACAAAACTGCACCAAAAACTGACTTAAACAAAAGGACTGTAGGACATTTTTGTTTGTCAATCAAATGATGGATGAGGGCTAGTCACTATTTTTTGTCATCATACATTTTTTATTTTAAGAACTATTAAGCCTGTATAAAACCTTTTTTCATAGGATACATATTACCAGGTAATCAAGAGGTCTCTTTTGTGTGAGCGTTTGTACCAGTTGACCAGTATCAAATAATTCTACAAGCGGTTTGTTGCTATGACTCTAAAATGTTTTTTTTCTAATGATTGTTCTCATTACTGAATAAACACTATTCCCAAAAAAACAAAAAACAACAACAAAAAACAAAAAAAAGTACACCAAGAGGCCCCTTACTATTTTACACGATGAGATCTTTTCTGCAGTTGTGTCATTCACTTTCCCTCTTCTTCTCCAATGCTCAGACAGCAATTATTGATTGTCATTGTCTCATATGAGCGAAAATGCGTTGCACTGCTGTTACTCACCAGACAAGTTAGGTTCAGTGCATCCAACTTTGACGTGGAAGAAAAATGTTATCTTTTAAATATTTCTGGGAAAAAGACAGGAGAATGACCAAGCAGGCAGAAACTAGACCAGAAGGAGCAACAGCAGAAAAGGAACAAGGAAGTAACAAAGATATAGAACAGAGGGAATTTCTAGCACATAATTTCCAGTATGTAGGATGCTATTTATACTGAAAGGTCCCTGGCATCCCCACAAGGGGAATTTGCTCGCATTTTTTAAAAAAACAAACCAAAGTAGTGACTATTTCATGTGATAACATGTGCACTTTACATTTAAGGATATATTCTTTTGTACATTTTTTAAAAATCAAGTTACCATGGAAGATATCTAAATTTTGTTAAGTCTTTTCCTTGCTATACTGTGCAGCATTTTATTATTCTAGTTTTGTAAATGGCACAAATTCCGTTTTATAGCAATGTAAAAGCTTGAAATAGTTCCTCTCTTCAAAAGAATATACTCTTCCTTAACAATATTTACCGTTTAAAGCTTGCCGTGATTTTATCAGGTTGTGGTAAGACCAGATATCATCAGATATATCATATTGTTAATATACTTAATTTGTTTTAGGAACTAGAGTTTTTAAAAGCTATAGTTTTACTCTGCAAGTCCTGTTTATTTGCGGCATCAGATTAGCACTTCAGACAATACCATCTGATATATTCTGTGAAACATATGTGGCCTACATGTGCATCATAGATTTTTCAAGAGGAGCGAAGCCATTTATCCCATGGGAAAGTCTCTATTACATATAATAAAAGTCTTTCTGTAGTGACATCCAGCCCCACATCTGATCATTTCCATGGCATGAAGCAGCTTCACTAGCTGTTGATTAAGGCACTTACCTGCCTGCTCCTGTAAAATTATGTATTTATTTGGCAAGCAAAAATTAAAATAAAATCCTCTGTCTAAACAATGAAAGCTTTTGTTTTCATCTTTTAAGAAAAGATAGCTGTCATATGACTCTGATAGTTGGCTGAACCATAAAAAAATATATACATGCAGTTTTGTTGATCTGGGGATAATGCTATTATCAGCCTTAGATCCTCAGTGATCAGTTGTTTCTTTTTTGTTTTAGATTGGGATTCTTTTTTTAGATTTTGAGTCGTATGAATTCAGCAGTCAAACAACAGAGACATTGTGCTACTGCGTGCTTTTATTTTGTTATTGTTTAAAATCCAGTGCTGGTCATTTCATGACTTGCAGTCAATTCTCATGTTTGTCAGGATGCAACGGTCAGGTGGACAAATCCAGAAGGCCTCTGCAGCCTCAGTCACTGCTAGATGCCCTAGTCATGCATGATCACAGAGCTGACTTCATCACTTTTGCTTGTTACCTATTCTAGCCTGCGTTTGGGATCATATGTCATTCTCTTCAAAGGCATTGCATAATATTGCTTTTATTTATCCACTTCTATTTTCAGCTTTCCTCAAAGCAGTATTTCTTCTTCTTCTTCTTCTTCTTCTTCTTCTTCTTCTTCTTCTTCTTCTTCTTCTTCTTCTCCTGTTTCATCTTCTTGGTTTTGTGTTTTGTTGTGGATGTTGTTATTGGATTTTTATTTTACTTTCATTACTAGTAACTGCCGTTCCAGGGCACAAGGACTGTAAACTATATTTTTAACCAATTCTTTGCCAAGTCATATCGATAGCAATCTAATCTTCTGCTGAGGGTTTTTTTTTCCTGATCTACTTGTCTAGGTGTGAATAATTTTAATGATGCTTTAACTATTTTTCCCAGAAACATATTTTGAAAATTTGTGAGAGTTGTTAACCTTGTATCAATTTGAATGGTGCAATGTCTTTTTTCCAAGAAATATCTTTTTAAAAGTTTTTGTCATTGTTGTTGTTCTTGTTATCATTGTTTCATTGTTGTTATCATCGTTATCATTATTATCAATATAACCATCATTGTGTTATCATTATTCCTGTTGTTGTTTTGTTGTTGTTATTATCACTATCATCATCATTATCATCATCATCATTGCTGTTGTTATCATTATCATCATCATTATCATCACCATCATCATCATCATTCACTCACTCACTCAGTCCCATGTCCCAAAGGATGTAGGGGGGACGTGAGAGAAGACGCAACAGAGATCTTTTTCCATGCTTCACGATCCTGTGTGGCTAGTAGGAGGTGTTGTAGGGGTTGGGCGGTCCAGTCTTTGATGTTGTCAACCCATGATTTCTTTTGGCGGCCTCTTCTTCTCTTGCCCTCGACTGTTCCTTGCAGGATGGTTTTTGCATCATCATTATCATCATCATTATTTTTATTATCATCATCATCATTACTACTATATTTACAGCCCATCAAACAGTGTAATTGTATGAAGATTTGGGGGAAATCTTGAGTATTAACCCACAGACAAAAATGAGTGATTTATAGTTCAGGTCATAGAAGAAAATATCTCTGTAATTTAATTAAAGAATTTCTTTTTTTTTTCTCTGACATAACCGTGCTCATAATTATCATACTTCATTGTCACATTATCACCTGTCACTTCATTGTCACCTATTTAGAATAGTTTTTTGTGTGTTTGTTTGGTTTTTGTTTAAACGATTTTGAATTCTGCATCATGCCTTTATTTGGTGTCTTTTGCAGGAACGACCCCACGACAGCCAGGTGAGTGTTGACATAGAGATAATACATACAGCCTTCATACTGTTTCACGCAATAGTAATCTGTCAACTATGTTTGTGTCATTGATATTATATCAGCGAATTTTATCACATTCTAATTTTTACTTGTAAATTCTGCATATTGATAAAGTCATTTACATCTTTTTTTAAAAGTTAATTTCAAAAGTTATCTACATTATAGATATGAAAGTTCTCAGATACAGATCACTGCTTCAAGGGGACATTGTTCCATTGCCAATTTTATGCTGGGTTCAATAACTATGGATTGAACATGCATTCCGCCTTTTTCTTCTTTTTTTTTTTTTTTTGGGGGGGGGGGGGATAGAGTGTGAAATATATAACTACTATCTTAACTTGAGGTTTTGGGAATTCTATTTTATGTACATGATTTTAACAGACACAAAGATGAGGTGATGCCACCCAACTGGTCGTATCATAGACATGGCAGGTCATTTTTGTTTTCTTTCAGAAACACTTAGTTTCAGTTAGTGTCAATGCATTTTGTTTGTGTAGGCAGAAACGAAGTTGCATCATGTTCTTATTAAACAGTTGTAATAATCCAAGAAGGTTTCATCTCATATCACTTAAGAAAGTCTGGACGAGTATTCACAGCTTTGATGTTAAAATCACAAGTGTGCAAGCTTTTGTTTAATAGCCTTTATTTTGCAGCGCGAAAGGAATGATAAAAAAATCTATACACACCATTTTCTGTGATTGTGAAGCCATTATATTGGATCTGTTTCCAAAGTGAGGTGCAAGTAGATCCTTAAAAATCACACGTTGTATATTGTTTAGGAATGTTATGCACATGTGTGTAAACAACTGCCTACAAAAATCTGTCAATGACACCGCAAAAAATGTGTTTCACAGTGCAAAGTGACACGGGCATCGATTTGATCTTCATGTTGGATGGAGCAGTCAATGACAGAATCTTCACGTGGATGAAGAACTTTGTGAGGAATTTTGCCAGCAGACTGAATGTGGACAATGGCTATCACCGTGTGGGTGCCATGACCTACACCACCAGACCTGATGGACAGTTCCAGCTCAACACCTACAACTTCCAAGATGAGGTAGAGCAATGACTGACTGTCTTCTTTACCCACTTACAAAGTACCGTCTTTATTAACACAAAATTGAACTAGTGTATGTGCATAAAAGAACACACACAGAAGGGGGGGGGGGGGATGAGAGAGAGAGAGAGAATTAATTAAATGCCTATCATATGCAAGATGAAGATCTTAGGCAGAGCCTAGTCTTACATGTCCTTGCACAACATACATTATAACAATCAGGAGAATACGAAAATCAATGAAATATACGGAAAAAGAAACCTACACAAAATACTAAATGGTACACAGAGAAATCTTACAACCTAAAAAGATTTTGAATAATACTACACACACACACACACACACACACACACACACACACACACACACACACACACACACACACACACACACACACACACACACACACACAGAGGCGGATAGTCTAGTGGTCAGAACATTGTGCTCGCAATTTGAAGACCCGGGTTCAAGTCCGGTCAAGGAAATTTTCTTCCTGGAGTTAACATCAGTGCTGACTCCACTCTCCCCAAAAGTCCTTCGGATGAGACTTTAAACCGAGGCCCCGTGTGCGAACGCATGCAGAACATCTTGCACACACGTTAAATCCTGTTCCGCTTTTCGTAAGAGTAGGCCATTGTGTGCCGATGGGAACAGATGATAATATTTACAAAACTGCATACACACGGGGATCGGATGAAAAAAAGCACATGATTGCTTATTCTGTTATCCTCGATATAAAAGAATAAATAAATAAATAAATAACACACACACACACACACACACACACACACACACACACACACACACACACACACACACACACACAGAGTATCACACTTTAGCAGGGGATGGGGATGCCTTTTTAAAATATTGACCAATTTAATAGGTGTGACAGTGAGGGGTAGATCTTACGTTGGAACTAAGTGTCTTGATGCTAGATTGGAAAGGATCTGATGTAAACTTTTGGTGAAGGGAAAGAGGGAGATTGTTCCAGACAGTCACAGACAAAATGTTGACCAACAGGTGCTGGACGCAGTGGATGAACTCAAAGGTTCAGGCCGCAAAGGTCGTATGAATGCTGCCAGAGCCTTTGACTATGTGAGGGACAGCATGTTCACACGCCGTAACGGTGACCGGCCCCTGGCCCGAAACAACATCGTCCTGCTGACGGGCAACGAAAGGAGCCTGAACACTGACCGAGCTAAACAGGCTGCTAGGCGTCTCAAGGTAGGCGTCTTTTTTACCCTGTTGCTTGTGTGCATGCATGCATGGGTGTGTGTGTGCATGCATGTGTGTTTGTGTGTGTGTGTGCGTGCGTGCGTGCGTGTGTGTGTGGTGTTAATCAAAAATAACAGAATAAAGAAAATAAGGCAAACAAGGTCTCCTTATGTATTACCCAAGTTCCTGTACTGGTATGGGAATGTATGAATGTACAGAGGCAGTATGATTTTTGTATGTGTATATTTTTTCTTCTTCTTTCATGTGTTTTTTGGTTTGTTTGTTTTTTTCAGTGAGGGGGGGGGGGGTGCTGTTTAGCTCATCATTTAACTCATTTTTTTGGCTTTTGTTAGTTTCCTGTAAAATAACGCCACCTTTTTTTAAAAAAGTAATTATTTTATATATATATATATATATATATATATATATATGTATATATATATATATATATTTACATATACAATATATATATATATATATTGTGTGTGTGTGTGTGTCTGTCTGTCTGTCTGTGAAAAATGGTGAAAATGTATCTATTTAAAAAGCCGCAATAGTGTGTTGAAGAGACTGAAAGCTAACACCAGGAAGGATGGTATTTCAGGAGCAGGGAACAGGCATTTACACTGTGGGCATCAACCTGAGGGACACAGAGGAGTTAGATGACGTGTCCTCCGAACCCCTGTCCTGGTTCCAGACCCTCATCAACTCAGAGAGAGAGCTGGAGGAGATCCCTGGCATCTACTCCTACAGGATTGAACAAGGTGACCCTTTTTTTTTGTTCCTAGCTTGTTGATCAGTGTATACACTGGTGAATTTCTCTGTTTTTGAGATGATAAAGTATTTCAAATTTTAATTTGAATATTGACAGAGATATGCTTGTGTGTGGGGTGACAGCCTAGATGTAGTCTCCAAGGCTATAGGCAGTGTGAGTGCATGAAAGAAGGCATATATACTTTTGCTGTATGTGGGTACAGTTGTATATAGACAAGCTCTGTGTGTGTGTGTGTTATGCGTGCATGTAATTGTAAAACTTAATGCTGCTTACTGTAATGTTTCTATCTTCGTATTGAAGGGTTTTTTCTGTCTGTTTTCTATTTGGTAGAACCCCAACAACAACAACAACAACAACCACTACAACCACCACCACACCAGGCAGAGTGCCAGGTAAGTGTTTTACCTTTGTGTATATTCACAATTCAGGCATTTGTTGTGCTGGTCAAGTACAGCTTTCTCTTAAATAGCAAAAAAAGAAGGTTGATATAGACCCTTGATCTTTTGACCCCATTAAATTATGCCCATCGAATTTTGTTTGAATACATGTTGTTGATATTACATCATCATTTTTCAAATGGACTGATTCTAATTTTGATTACAAGTTAAAAGTGGTTCTGTTCATCAGTATTGCTTCTTAATGGATTTTTTGTTGTATAGATCTATAACTTAAGTGTCATTTTGGGAAACAGGTGAAAACTGGACAAATGCAGCTAACAGGTTAGTCAGAGTAATGGATCAATCAAAATGTAAAAGTACAGCTGTTTCCATAACCTGTGTGGTCAATGTGGAGTGAGGCATCACAGACCTCAGTTGTCTATGGGTCAGCATTTTCAGGGTGGCACTCATTTCTCTTCCTTGCTGGTTTACTTTCCCTGTCCCTAAAGAGGAAGGTACTCATTTTCCCATCTCAGATGAACTAGTGGGACTATACTAAAGCCAAGACACACAAATTGTCACCATCCAAAAGGTAACCACGCTCAATCACTGCTT
>CM060316.1:19726999-19734499 GCA_030674155.1 Stramonita haemastoma | reverse complement strand
TGTTGGGGGTTAACCCTGCGATAGACTGGCGTCCTATCCGGGGGGAGTCCATGACTCTCAGTCGCTTAACGCCACAGAAACCGGGATAAGCACAGGCCTGATGAGCCTTAGGCTCGGGACATACTTTAACTTTTTAAAGAGCATAAAAGGGTATTTTTACAAATGAGTGATTTTGATTTTTTGCGCTTATGTTGAGTGAGTATGTAGATCAATAACATTAACATTAACACCAGTCTGGGTGCTGATCACAAAAAAAAAACAAAGACAGTTTTCATCTTGACAAAAGGGCCGATTTAATGATATATCACTCTGAAACAGTACAATCAATGAAGACCTCAGAATCAATATACAATACAACAACAAGGAAACCCTCTGTGTTAAACGAAAAGGATTCTGTGATGGGGAATTAAATAACATAGGGAAACAAAAAATACATTTCCAAACAAAAAAAAAAAGAAAAATGGGTGGCGCTTTTCTTGTGGCCATGCACTGTCCCCAGGGAGAGCAGCATGAATTTCACACAGAGAAATCTGCAGTGACTGAAAGTGGCATTCAATTCAAATGACAGTTAATCAGATCTTGTGTATGAATCAGCGATGATAGAAACAAACCAAAATGAGTGACTGGAAGTGTCACCTATTTTTTCAGTGTACAGTGACACAGGCATAGATCTGGTGTTCATGCTGGACGGCACAGTCAACGACCAGATCTTTGGCTGGATGAAGAACCATGTGAGGCAATTCGCCAGCCAGATGAGGATAGACAACGGAGAGCACCGCGTGGGCGCCATGGTCTTCACCTCCAGGCCCGCTGTCCAGTTCCACCTCAACAGATACAACTTCCAGGATGAGGTCAGGGAATGGGGGACACACAACCAGGCAACAATCATTCAGTTTACATTTGGCTGTGACAATACAGGTCTTTTTTGTTTCTGTTGTTCCTTGGCTAGAGGGGTTCCAAGGTTCACAAATGGTGAGATTTTGAGTGTGCAACTGTTTTTTGCACTCAGAGAAGGAAGCCATGTTCCGACTTCAGGGATGTATGCTGGGTATGTTTGTGTTTCCAAACACTGACATGATTTATTGGATCTTTCTTTGAAATGCATATTTGATCTTCTACTCATGTATTTACATGAAGGGAGTTAAGGCAATGGCAGGCCTGTACTTGAAGTTGACCTGGAAGATTGTGTGAATCTCCACCCTTAATTTATCAGATACCACTGCCAAGATTTGCACCCACAACTTCATGAACCCATGGGATAGAAGTCAAACAGTCTTAACCACTCAGCAGTAATGTCCAAGTACAGTTCTGTTTCCATTTTTTTTGGTAAATGCAATGTGGTAACAGGCTTTAATATTGTTCTGTCTTTGTCCAGTTTTAAATCACACTGATATGCACTATCCACTCAGATTGATCAATTTTTTTTACAGAAATAGGGGAAAAGGGAAAGAATCATGCAGATACACAAACAAATGAATGAATGAAAAAATGACATTTCAACTGAAAAAAAAACAAACTTTATGAGTCATGAACTGTGCTCTGGGCCACCAGGTGATGGGAGCAGTGGACGGTATCCGAGGCACTCGGCGAGGTCGTGTGGACATGGCGCGGGCCTTCAACTTTGTCCGGGAAACCATGTTCTCTCGGCGGAACGGGGACCGCCCGCGTGCCTGGAACTACATTGTCATGCTGACGGGCAATGAGAAAAGCATGAGTTCTGACAGAGCTTTTGCAGCTGCCAAACGCCTCAAGGTGTGCTGACTACACACGGTGTCTGTCTGCCTGTCTCTGTGTTTGTGTATGTCAGGGCTTAGGCCTTGTGTGTGTGTGTGTGTGTGTGTGTGTGTGTGTGTCTGTCTGTCTGTCTGTCTGTCTGTCTGTCTGTCTGTCTGTCTGACTGTCTGACTGTCTGTCTGTCTGTCTGTCTGTCTGTTTTTCTGTGTCGGTTTATGTCAGGGCTTAGGCTTTGTGTGTGTGTGTGTGTTTGTGTGTGTGTGTGTCTGTCTGTCTGTTTTCTGTGTCTGTTTATGTCATGGCTTAGGCACTCTGTGTGTGTGTGTGTGTTGTGTGTGTGTGTGTGTGTGTGTGTGTGTGTGTGTGTGTGTGTGTGTGTGTGTGTGTGTAAGGGCTTAGGTCTTGTGTATGGTGGAGGGGGGGGGGCAGGGAGATGCATATATGCTCTGTATGTGTGCGTGTGTGCATACGTGTGTGTGTGTGTGTGTGTGTTTGTGCGTGTGTGTGGGGTATGCGTGTGTGTGTGCATGCGCGAGCGCGTGCGCGCGGACACATGTGCAGGGTAATATAAATCTTCTACAACTCCCCCCTTGTCTGTGTTGCAGGATCTTGGAACTGGAATCTTCACAGTTGGCATCAATCTGAGAGACACCAATGAGATTGATGGCGTGTCTTCCAAGCCCTTGGATGAATTCCAGACTCTCATCAATTCAGAGCCAGAGCTGGATGAAGTTCCTGGCATCTACCTGTACAGGATGGAAAATGGTGAATAAGTCTCTCAATAGTCTAGTCCTCTTGCCATTTGTTATGTTGGAGCCTATGTGAATCATTTGCATTATAACCGTTAGATGTGTTTGTGTGTGTGTGTGTGTGTGTGTGTGTGTGTGTGTGTGTGTGTGTGTGTGTGTGTGTGTGTGTTGTGCAGTGTGTGTGTGTGCGTATGCTGTGTGTGTGTGTGTGTGTGTGTGTGTGTGTGTGTGCGTGTGCGTGGTGTGTGTGTGTGTGTGTGTGTGTGTGTGTGTGTGTGTGTGTGTGTGTGTGTGTGTGTGTGTGTGTTTGAGTGAATAATTGATCAGTATTCTTGTGTATGTGTGTTTGTGTGTGTGTGTGCATGCCTCTGTGTGTGTGAAATAATTGTTGAGTGTTAAACATGTTCAGAATGTGTTTGCACACATGTATACATATTCATGCTCAGACATAAAAACATGCATATCTTAGACCTTGTCAATATGTTAATGTGGCCTTTATGCTGCAGTGAGAAATGTACTGTGCTGATGTTGATAAACTGTCAACAAGATGCTTGATACTTTCAAATGTACTGATAACATGATACTGAAAAACTTGTTGTTGTAGCACCACCACCATTCACAAGGACGACCACAACAACAACCACAACCACCACCACCACAACTCCGCGACCAACACGACCAACAACACCTTACACAGGTAAGCATTTTGTTCAAATACTTTCCATTTAGTCATCCAAGTTCCTCAGATACAGCTAGCTTTCCATTTTTGAAGGGAAAACAATAGCATTTCCAAACATACGTCTGTGCCTAGAGCCTTTTTGTGCAGTGTTTTAAGAGCAGTTGACCAGACCAGCCAGCTTTGAATGAAACTATATCTCATGCAGAGAGAGGAAAGGTGGGCTATTGAGGATAAGGAGGAAACAGGCAGCTTAGGGTTTAAATGATGATGGCGGCTCTGATAGAAGCCAAGATCTTTTTTTTTTCTCTGCTAGAAGCCAAAGGCCTAAAACTGTAACTGTCATTTAAGATACGGGACGATCTACGCACATGCATAGAAATAAAAGCAGTGTGCTGTTTTCTACATGTAATCATTACTTGGCTGTTATTTAAACTTTGTCAATTTGATTTCATATAATTTATATGTATATGTAATTTGCATTCAGAATATTTTCAATGAACAGATTAGTGCCTCTTTAAAGACTGGTTTTTCTGATATTTCACAACAGTTTTATATCAGTTTTGGGCTTCGTTGTTAGAAATACAATGATGTTAAACTCATGCCAATAGCATAGGTTATATTGGAAAAACTATGGAGTTATAGATCTAGACATAAATGTGTAGTGTTTATAGACAGCCTGGTTGTAAGCTAAGTGAATTCAGACAGTGTGCTTGGGGTTGTGACAGGCGAATGTGAATCCACTGGTGACGTGGTGTTCATCTTGGACTCGTCTGGCAGTGTGGGTGAGCTCAACTTTGACAGGGTCCGCAACTTCACTGCCTCTGCTGTGCAGGACCTGGAAGTGGACAATGGCTTCTTCAGAATCTCCGTTGTCACTTTCAGGTCAGCCAGGCACAACTGTGTGCTTTTCATTTCTGTTCTCTCCGTGATGTAGTCTGCTGGCTGAAATAGTGTATTGTCTTGTGTTGAATTAAAGAAGTCCGTAGAAGTGAATGTATGCTTGTTTGCCAGCCATATCTTCAAATATGAGTGCTGAAATTGCATTTTATGGTAATTTTGAGTGTAATGTTCAAAAGTTATGACAAAAGTGAAAGACACGCATATTTATGAAGCTGACACCAAAAAATCAAGTGAAGGATTCTTGCAGTGTACTGTCAGGAAGAAATTCTTTTCTGCAGTCTTGTGGTATTTGCACTGGAACAAAGAAATATTAAGAGGAGCTGGACATCAGAGAGCCCTCAGAAAAAAATCCTCCTCCTAGCTATGTTTGGCTAATCATTTCCTATACTCCAAGGGGACTGGACCAAATCAAGACCATCAGCTTCAAAAAATCTTTCTTCTGCTGCCTTTTTTTTTTAACTGTATGGACCTGAATTCAGACATGTGACCCTACAATTTGGGTGCCTTGAGACCATGTCTCATAGGGGGCCACGCTCATAGGGAAACAAATTCACTTGCAAACACGTTTTAAAAAAAATTTTAAAAAAAGGCTCTGCTTTCATGGTGGCAATGTGCTCTTCCTATGAAGAGCATCCAGTATTTCATGCAGACCAGATTTCTGCTGGGACTATGAGGGGTATTCAATGCAGTAAATTCAGTATAATTCCCTCATTTACTGAAAAGCCTGCATGTGGACAGTTGTACCCACAGTAAAAATGTCAAATGTTGTTGTTGCAGCGATTCAGCCAATATTGAATTCTACCTCAACACCTACAGCAGCAAACGTGAGATCATTGACGCCATCCGCGCATACCCTACGTGTATGGCTATACACACACAGCTGAGGCACTGCGCCGCACTCGCACCGAAATCTACACCCCAATGCATGGGGACAGAGCCAGTTCGTTCTTTATGCTTCTTTTTTCAGTCTGTCTGTTTGTCTGTCTGTCTATTTGTCTGTCTGTCTGTCTGTCTGTCCCTCTGTCTGTCTGTCTTTCTCAGAAAATATAACATGTGTTGTCAGCAGTGCATGTGTTAATCCATAGTGTTGCTATTGTTGTTCTACTTGAATACTTATTGTGTTTGTTGAACATGTGTTTATCTATACTCTAGTTCTTTTTCTTTTTTGGTTCTGAAGTGTTCTTTGACTTGTCACCCCACCCCCACCCCCCTCTTGCAGACCAGACAGTAATGTGTAATCTTCATGTATACATACTCTCCTCTACCAACGTTTTCACTCCAGTGTAGATACAGACTGCTTTGATCAGTGTTGGCTGTCTTCCTTCTTTTATTCATTCCTCAACTAGAGATCAACAGTTTATCAAGGTCAGATTTCTGTGTGTACACCATTTTTTCTTCACCATTTAGGTAGCCACATTCCAACTTCAAGGATGGTGTCTAAACACGACACCTGCATTTTTTTCAAATTTTGTCATTCGTTTCAACCAACATGAAATGGCATGCTCTTTTAAAAGGCAGAATTGGTTTTTAATGGGTGCGCAAGATGTTCTGTGTGCATTTGCACACAGGGCATTGATTTATAGTTTCATCTGAAGGACTGTGACATTCTGCTCAATTTTCTCTTCAAACTGGAAAGAAAGGTCAAGCCTGGGATTCCAGACCAGAACCTCAAATTTACTTGTTATGCATGGTAAACGTCTTAACCATCTGCCACCTTCCTTCTTATTCCTTTCTTTCAAGGTCCTCCTCACCCTATCCTTACCTGCTCAACCAAGCATTCCTTATTCATAGGAAACTTCTTTTTCTCATCCCTCGTCTACAGCTCTGAGCTGAGGTTCACCAATGATGATATTTTGTAGATGCAGCCATTTTCCCCCACTGTTAAGGCATTTACAATCCAACTTTGGGGATGGTGTCTAAGCAAAGCACCTATGTGCATGTGTCTTTTAAAATGTCATCCATTCCTTCTGGAATGAAATGGCCTACTCTTTAGAAAAGTGGAACAAGTTTTCAACATGTGTGCAAAATGTTCCGCATGCGCTTGATCACAGGGCCTTGGTTTATACTCTCATCTTAAGGACTTTTGGGGAATGGAGTCAGTACTAATGTTAACTCCAGTGTAAAATCCCCTTAAATGGGCATCTCCATGGTGGCTCAATCCTGGGCCATCAGATCACAAGTGCAGAGCTCTGACCTCTCAGCTATCTGGTCCCCCAAAACATCGCTTTAAAATACATGTATCATTGATGGATTGGTGCTCTTCTTGTGACAGACGTTCCCAACCTGATTGTCATTGTGACTGACGGAGAATCCAACATTAACCCATTCGAGACCCTGCCAGAGGCCAAACGTATCAAGAACTCGGGTACAGCCATCCTCACCGTGGCTGTGGGACTGTCTTCTAATGCTGAACTGCAGGGTCTGACCTCTCCACCCCTCCAGGATAACCTCTTCTTCGTCGATGATTTTGAGGCGCTGCATCGCCTGTCAGACCAGATTGTGGCACCACTGTGTTCAGGTGAGAGATTCAGCAACGGAAGAGAGAACTCATTTTAATGGTCAGTATAGAATGAGGCTGAGGAGCAGCAAAGAATTAATATTCTTTTTACTAGATCAGGCCCATTGTGCTTAGCGTTGATTTGTTTTAACACCTGTGAAAAAGAAGTCTCTGGAGGGGGGGGGGGGGGGTCTGTTTTCCTCCTTTCAAATATATTTCTTCATTGAAAAGAAAACAAGAAAATGACAAGTGCAGTATGTTTTGTAGCTCCTTTTTTTCGTTTTTGGTTTCTGGTTTGCTTTGGGTTGGTTTTTGTGGGGGGGGGAGTTTTTAACTTTTTTTTATACACTACAACTGGGTGAGGAAGGATGAGGGGAAAGTTTAAGCAATTAGAATTTACACTGGTGGCTTTTTTTTCTAATAAAGGCTTAGAAATTATGATGACACTAGTCAGAAACACCCTCTGAGTACACAGTCCTAATTTGGGCAGACATCAGTCAACCTTGTTGTGGAGAAAAAAAAGTCATAGATTTGTTTTGTTGTTTCAGATCCCAACCTGTGTGACGAGGGACCATGTCAGAACGAGGGAGTGTGTGTGGATGGCCTGAGGTCCTACACCTGTGTCTGTCAGCCTGGCTACTATGGCGTTCACTGTGAAAGACGTGAGTTACCCACTTCCACCTCTGTATGTGTGTGTGTGTGTGTCTGTGTGTCTGTGTGTCTGTGTCTGTGTTTGTCTGTCTGTGTCTGTCTGTCTCTGTTTCTCTCTCTCTCTCTCTCTCTCTCTCTCTCTCTCTCTCTCTCTCTCTCTCTCTCTCTCTCTCTCTCTCTCTCTCTGATCTAGAATTAATTGCATTTCGTAGGCCTGTCTTGGCAACCTCTGATTACTCATTTGTAGTAATTTTAACCAATATCTAACTGCACAAATATATGAGTTTATG
>CM060316.1:19719499-19721999 GCA_030674155.1 Stramonita haemastoma | reverse complement strand
CTATCTATCTATTTATCTATCTATCTATCTACTATCTATCTCTTTCACCTGGGAAATGGACATTTTTATGTGCTCTAATGAAGTAGGTTACCCTGTGTGCTGTAATTTTTATATGTCTTCAAATGTTTTTAAATTCAGTTTACAGGCACGAATGAATATTGGTTATAATCTCAAAAGCAAGAAAATTCCATACTGATGATAAGCCATACCTTAAAGAAAAGCAAGTGATACTTATCATATAGAATAGTACAAATGATCAGTTTCCAAATTGTTGGCAAAACATTTTGATGCATATAAACAAATAACATTAAAACATCAGTGATACCTATCCATGTTTAGTCAAATACAACATGCATATATGGAGGTATTCATCAGCACATGTATTCACATTCATGAACAACACGTTGTGCATGCACACATGGACTCACACATGCATGCATGTACACACACACACACACACACACACACACACACACACACACACACACACACACACACACACACACACACACACACACACACACACACATACAAAGGTTTGATGTTTGGGATATAATGTATATCAGTATGTTTAAGTAATAAAAGCAAGTTGAAGTTTTGTCTGTAATCCCATCATCTTCAAAAATGACTCAAATCTTAGTGTGGTTATTTGTTCAGTTCTCAGTCATCTCAGTTTATTATGCTATGTGTTACGTTTTGGGGGAAGGGGGGGGGGGGTGTCTATATATTGTGCTGTTATTCATTCTTTAACATTCTGTGTGGCAAGGGGATTTTCATTTCTGTGTTTAGAATCCGAGTTATTTTAGTTTTTGTCAAGTGCATGTTATAGACATATACAACACATTAAGCACCTAAAACAATTATATATAATAGAAAAAACATTATTGTGGTTAATACATAGTGGTGAAATAGTTTTGAATTCTTTCACTGGATTTATTTGGTCATGCTTCTTCAAAGGAACTAACAGACTCAGTTTTTTGGTGTCAGTCATGTTTATTTCTGTTATGTTCTGCCTGAAAATTTTACCTGTTTGCAGCAATATCCACCATTCTTTTCCATCATATTAATTCACCTTGGGATTCATTCATTTCAGACGGAGCGGGTAAAGTTATTTGGAATGAGTACATTGCACCTGTTTCTGTCACTTTCCTGACTTTTACTTCTCTCTGAGTTCATTGCACCTGTTTCTGTCACTTCCATGACTCTTATTTATCTCTTCAAGTCACTGGAATTCTTTTCCATGAGAAATCTTTCTTTGCATGTGTTGAAACCAAAATAAAAAAAGAGGCCAATGCCTTTTTTTTAAGTGTGCACTTTCTACTTATCTGATCATAGATGTATGTTTGCAGATTACCTTTTTCATAAGCAGAAAAATAACTGGTAATGTTAATTCAGATAACTGCAGTATGGTATCCAAGATTATGGCTTTTTTTAACCTGTTATTTTACATAAACGTATTTACTGAAGGATGGACAATATTTCTATCATGCACAGAGAGGAGATATTGGACAGGAGAAGAGAGTGCACACGTCATCAAATTTCCTTCTGCCTTTTTCCTCCTTTTCTCTTCTTTTCTGGCGTCCGTGTCATCTTTGATTCAGACTTTGGAAACAGTGTGGTGTTTTTTCTTACATAATTGCATGCTCTTTGGTGCAAAAACCAAACTAATGTATTTGCATGCCAGATTCTGCTATGGGTGTCTACAAACAAAAGACTATTTTGCCTACTGCAGATTAAATACAAAAGGGGGAGATCATGATGTATACATTGACTTGTGCTCTCCGTTTGTTTTTTCTTCATCCAGCTTTGTGTCTTAAAAGTTACAGTCAGTCTCCTCGTGTTCACTTTACACTGTCAGATGTGTGTGGGAAAAATAATGGCATGTCCTTTCCAGCTTCTCTCGTGGGCCATACAGAATGAATTGTAGGGTTATCTCCATGTTACAGTCAGTGAATGCACAAGTATGTGTCATTTGCATGTGTACATGCATGTGTACAAGTGTTGGTGTATATTGTATGGATTATTCCCATAATTACAGGTATCTTTTGCAGACATTTTATATTAAAATTTCATATGAAAAGATTGACAAAACCACATACACATGGGGACTGGATGTAAAAAAGCACATGAGTGCTTATTCCATTATCCTTGATATAAAAGAATAACTAAATAAAATAAATAAATGAATGTGCGCATGAATGCAAGGTAATACAAAGACACACTCACACATGCTCACAACACAACACATACACACATAAACACATATACATGTGCCTCTGTACATGTATCTTTGTGAGCATGTATACACATACATGTGTTGACACACATGCTTATTCAAATGTGTACACATCCCCAAAGTTTGAATGCAGCTACCTTAATGGTGGGCAAAACAGTCGCATACACAAAATGTCACTATTGGTGAACCCTCTAGATCCCTGGCTAGGGAACAAAAAAAAAAAAAAAAAAAAAAAAAAACCCAATACATATGCACAGAAACATA
>CM060316.1:19651999-19716999 GCA_030674155.1 Stramonita haemastoma | reverse complement strand
TTTCTGTGTGTGTACTTTTTTCGATGTCAGAGTTAGAGACTCTCAGCCCATCTCATGACAGCCGAACCTCTGGTGTTGCAGACCCCGCAAGGAGAACCCCAAACTGGTGAACGGCATCCGGCGTGTGCAGGCAGACATTGTGGGTCGCCTGGGTGACCGGGAGAACGTGCCCAACTACGTGGTGTTTGTCACCACTGCCATGGGCAACTCCGACACCCAGGAGGCCATCAACAACCTCAAGCGTATGGGCACCAGGATCATCGGGTCGGTCGGTTCAGTGATGACTTGTCTGTCTGATGGGGTTTGTCTGGGGTGGTGGGTGGGGGGTGGGGAGTGGGTGGTGAGTGGGTGGGTGAGTGGGTGTGTGGTGGTGGTGGTGTTGTGTGGGTGTGTGGTTGTGGGTGTGTATGTTTGGGGGGTGAGTGTATGCGTAAGTGAGTGCGTGCGCACATGTGTGCATGCATATGTATATGTGTACATGCACATGTATACATGAGTGTGTGTGTGCATATGTGTGTGTGCGTATGTGCATGCATGTATGCACACACATGCACATGCATGCATATGCATGCACATATGCACACACACACATGAACAAACACACAAACACACACACACACACACACAAACACACGAACACACACACACACACACACACACACACACACACACACACACACACACACACACACACACACACACACACACTTGCGTAGGATTTCATAAGAAGAATGCCACCTGGCATTCAGAAAACAAAAGTGACCCTAGCTCTGAAAGATTGCTGGCTGGAGTGGTGACATGCTACTGACTGTCCTCACAGGCATCAACCTGGCCAACTCAGAACGCCGCCTGCTGGAGTCTGCAGTCTCCCAGCCCACTCAGCGAATGATGTTCTCCACTGGAGACTCTTCTGAACTGGACGCCATCGCTGATGACTTTGTCTCCTTCGTCTGTGAAGGTTTGTTTATCGGTGTTGGATGGGAGGTGGGGGTGGGGGGGGGGTTGGTATGTGTGTGTGTTGGTGGTGGTGGTGTTGTGTGTCGTTTCTATTATTGTTGTTGTGTGTGTGTGTGTGTGTGTGTGTGTGTGTGTGTGTGTGTGTGTGTGTGTGTGTGTGTGTGTGTGTGTGTGTCTATGCATGAGCGCATGCACATGCATGCATGCATGCATGCATGTGTGTGTGTGCATGCGTGAGTTGTGTGTGTGTGTGTGTGTGTGTGTGTGTGTGTGTGTGTGTGTGTGTGTGTGTGAACATTTAAAGGAAAGACAATATAACTTATCTTTTAAGTTTGAAATAATTTGATACTGAACCTGATGAGACAGATTGGATACAAATTTAGCATGTGGTTTTATTCATTTGGGTCTCACAACCTTCGGATGAGACTTTAAACCGAGGCCCCGTGTGCGAACGCACGCAGAACATCTTGCGCACACGTTAAATCCTGTTCCGCTTTTCGTAAGAGTAGGCCATCGTGTGCCGGTGGGAACAGATGACAATATTTACAAAACTGCATACACACGGGGACCGGATGAAAAAAAGCACATGATTGCTTATTCTGTTATCCTCGATATAAAAGAATAAATAAATAAATAAATAAATAAATAAATACATGCACACACACATGCACGTACACACACACACACACACACACACACACACACACACACACACACACATTCTTGGTTGTCCTGAGTATCTTTGCCACACTATGTGAGTGTGGTTACTGTCTGATATACATCCATCAGAGTGGTCAAGCTGACCTTTGTAGTGTATGTGTTTCAGAGAAGAACATGTGTGCCGAGAACCCCTGCAAGAATGGAGGCTCCTGCACCAATGGGGCAAAGGACTACATGTGCCGCTGTCACACTGGTTATGCTGGAAAGAACTGTGAAAAATGTGAGTGAGGAGCATGTGAGAAACATGAATTATTCATTGATGATATCAGATTTAGTTCACACAGTAGATATTTTTTTGATGTTCCTCTGCTAGAGCTCCGAGTTTTATCAATAGTGAGATTTTGCATATACGACCTTTTTTGCCCACCATGACGGTAGCCGCATTCTGACTTCATGGATGTATGCTGGGTATGTTCATATTTACTTAACCCACCAAACGCTGACATGAATAATGGGATCTTTAATGTGCATGTTTTATCTACTGTATGTGTATGTACATGAACTGAATTAAGGCACTGACACATCTGCATTTTTAAGTTGACTTTCATCCTTAATTCACCAGATGCTTCCGAGATTAGAATCCACTACTTCATTGACCTATGGGATTGAAGTTGAATGGTCTTAACCACTCAGCTATGACATCTGTCACACAGTAAATATGAAAAACTCAAAGACGAGGGGGGGGGGGGTAGGGGGCAGTACTTTTTTTCTTGGGTTGGTGTTATTTTCTTTTAAGTTTGGCTTGATTTTTATCAACTGCCTTGTAAATGAAGGAAATGACAGATACATGGAAAAAAAAGAACAGTGTGACTGTCCATATGTAGCTTTCAGTGGTAGTGCATAAAATGGGAAAGAGTTTCATGCATATATGACCATGTAACTAAACCCACGTTGTTGGTTTTCAGCGTGTGCAGAGATCGCTGACGTGGTGTTCCTGCTGGACATGAGTGGCAGTGTGGGATTCGACAGTTTCCGCAACGTATGTTTCCCGGTTTTTTGTCATTTTCGTGAGGACTAAACTAGCCCCTTCCTCCCACCTCACCTCCCTGTGCTGTTTTATACCTTCTCTTGTGTGATACCTACTGCAAAATTCTGTCCTTGTCGTGTTCCTCTCTTATTTATTGTCTTTGTTCATGTCTTGTCAACACTTACGAACACTCATTACATGCAGGAAAACTCACATAAGCACACAAACACACATAGCCATATACATATATGGGCACGTGCTCATTTCCACATACATGCCCACACACATTCAAAATGGTGAATTTAGACTATGTGTGATTGTGCCATTAATATCAATAGTAACACAATAAATGAAACTCTAGATTTAACTCCTGCAGTATGCAATACGTGTTTTAGATAATTGTACAGATGACATCAAGATATCTTTTGCCCTTATTTTGTTATTACTCATGGATTTTCCAGGTAGATAGGGTGTATTACATATAGTGGATTCTGCAAGTAACAATGCCTTTGAAAAGTGAAGTTGAAATTTCTGCTTTTTTTTTTTTTTATTAGAATGTAACTTTGATAGTCCATTGGCATTTTTAAGATTGGCTTTCACTTGTTTGTCATATTTTTTAAGTAAACAAAACATAAAAATATGACTTGTAGATTAATTTAATTCTTTCAGGTGATTGTGTTTAAAAACAAAAGTAGGGCTTTTTTAACCACTGTTTTCTCTACATTCATTCTGACTTTAACAAAAATGCATGAATGAAGTCAAAAGTAAGAGAAGTGACTGAAAGCAAGAATAGAAGCCATTGTCCTGTGGTATATATCTATACACAGCTGTCAGTTTCCCCCACTTTCAGCCCCTCTCAGCTGCTAATGAATCTATCCCATCCTAGCCTAGCTGAGGCCAGCTGGTTCTAATCATAGCAAGAACTGACCACACTTGGACTATGTAAAAGGTAAGGGTATGCTAACTATAGTACTGTTGACTGAGTGATGTTGGATTTGTGCGCTGTGTGGTTGTTGTTGTGCAGATGAAGGAGTACCTGTACTACATGGTGGAGAACTTCAACATCGGCCCTGACGCCACGCGTGTGGGGCTGGCCACCTTCAGCACCAACGCCCGCGCCCAGTTCTACCTGGACCAGTTTGACAACAAGCGTGACCTGCAGGACGCCATCTCCGCCATCTCCTACGAGTACGGCAACACCAACACTGCGGCAGGACTCAAGCTGATCAGGTCCAGCATGTTCTCCACACGCCGAGGAAACAGACCAGAGGCGCCAGACTATGGTATGCGACACACTACACTTACATATTTAATAAATAGGGATTTTTGTTTTAATCACAATCTTCATGCAAACCCTACACTGTAATGATATGGCTATGCATATAAAAATATATTGAAGAGAAAGGGTTTATTGCCCCTAAAAAAAGAGGTTAAGCATGGATCAGGAAACTGATATGGCACCCCTCCTAATATGATTAACTCAAATCGCTCCCATCCTTTCCCTCCCAGTGGGAATGCCAGGGGCTTGTCAGTTTAGATAGCATCCCCACCTTCTGGAAATTCTTTGCTAGGAATTCCCTCTTTTGTTTATCCATATCTTTGTTACTGCCTTGTTCCTTTCCTTCCTGTTGTCTCTTCTTGTCTTTTTCTGCCTTCTTAGTGCATTCTCTTGCCTTTTTCCAGAAATACTTCAAAGATAACAGTTCTTTGCCATGCTGAAGTCAGATGCGCTTGGCCTGTGCTTAACGACAGCTCAACGCATTTTTGCTCATATGACAAAAAGCAGTAGTTGCTGTCTGAGCGTTTGAAGATAAAGACTAACTCAGCAGCAGGGTACAAACTATCAGCTGGCAGGCAAATAGTACTGTATTTCAGGAGCACTCCCAGTGCGAATTTCAGCAGAAGAAGAGTTCAGAGTTCATTATTGCCATCACATCTTCATGACCAGCTTAAGGAAGGGGAGAAAACTGTGGCTGTGTTTCACTGTTGCCAGCCATCCTGGTGACGGACGGTCTGTCCAACGTGAATGCCGAGCAGACGATCCCTGAGGCCAAGCTGGCCCGGAAGCAAGGCATCCACATCTTCGCTGTGGGCATCGGGGTCACTGACGGCTGGGAGCTGCAGGCCATTGCCTCAGAGCCCATTGACAACAATGTCTACCTGCTGCAGCAGTACAGCGACCTGTGGAACATCTCCGATAAACTCCTGGGGGCCACCTGCAAGGGTAAGGTTCACCTGAAGCTCTGCGTAGTGTTTGTGTATGTGTGTGTGTGTGTGTGTACCAATGAATTTTTGTGTGTCTTATATATGCGTAGCTGTTGTTCATGGTTCGACATCTCTAGCAGAATTGTTTCTAGGATAGCAAGTTTTCATGTCACTTTTGCAGTTGTTTCTAGGATTAATGTGTGTTCAAGCATCATTAAATACTTGACATCAAAAAAGAAGTAAGGGTTACACAGATAGGTCTGTCATTGGTGTCCACATTCAAACAGGGCACAGGCAAAGTTTGAAGAAAGGTCTAGAAAATACAGGTAATGACATGATCTACTTCAGATTTGTTTCATGGGGTGGGGGGTAGTAGTCAAAATCACATTTCATCATGTTGTTTCTTGTATGCTGTTTGTTTGTTGTTATTTGATTCTCCAATTGATGTCCAGTTGCTTATTGACCTGTTGCTTTTTGACTTGTGTATATATGTAAAAGATCCTGGATACATGTGCTGTTATTGACTGTGTAGCCCCAACGTTGTGAAAAGAGGTGTGTGTGTATATAACATACTGAATATATACTACATACATATTATATATATAATAATATTATATTATATATATATATATATATATATTATATATATATATATATATTATATATATATATTTTCCTGTTCAGATGCGGGAGTGTGTGCGGCCAACCCCTGCATGAACGGAGGCACATGCCTGCCTGGTGTGGGCACCTACAGCTGTCGCTGCCGGCAAGGGTTCCTGGGCCCCAACTGTGAACAAGGTCAGAGTCACGCACTCAGGGAGGGATAATTATAGTGCAGTGTGCTTTAACGATGGTGGTGGTGGTGGTTTGAATGACTGGTAGAGAAGGGGGAGTGCACGATGTGTGTGTGATGTGGTGGTGTGTGTGTGTGTGGTGTGTGTGTGTGTGTGTGTGTGTGTGTTGATTGTATTATTTATTGTTTATATTATTTTGAGGATAATGGAATAAGCACACATATGCTTTTTACACCAGTCTCCTGTGTATGTATTTTGTCAATTTTTTCATCCTGTTCCATCAATGTGTGTGTGTGTGTTGTTGTTGTGTGTGTGTGTGTGTGTGTGCTGTGGTGCGTGTGGTGTGTGCTGCATACTCAGACAGGCAAGTATGCTGATAGTTACATGTTTATGGTTTGTGTGAAATCAATGCTACAAAAGAAAACAAAAATAATGATGTCTGACATTGCGCTGTGCAGACTGTCAAGAGTCGAAAGGACATCGTGTTTGTGCTGGACTCCAGCACCAGTGTGGGCCCTGACAACTTCCAGCTGATGCTGAACTACGTGCAGTTGCTGGTGAAGGAGCTGTCCTCAGGCGATGACCAGAACCACCGCTTCTCCCTCATCACCTACAGCACGGACGTCAAAACCATCTTCTCCTTCAGCCGCTACACACAGCCACAGCAGGTTGTGGATGCCATCGCAACTACAAGGTAAATACATCCGTGGTGGCACTGTTTGTCAAAGTTAGAATCTCTTGAAAATGTGTTTGAATCTTCGTGCAGTCAGTGATTTTATTTGGGGTTAAGTGTGATGATGAAGTGTTAAACGTGACCCTTTACCCAGGTCCCTTTTTTGCCTGTGCTTCATGGCTGGTGTGTGACTGACTGCAGGTACACCCCCGGGTCCACCAACACAGCAGGAGGACTGCGACAGGCCCACCAGATGTACCAGCCAGGCTTTGGGCAGCGGGTCACAGCCAAGGACGTGGTGATTCTGCTGACTGATGGCCAGTCCAACATCAACTACTACGACACCAATCCCTGCCGCCACAGACCTCAAGTCACACGGAATCAAGATCATTGGCATCGGCATCGGCCTGACCAATGCTGATGAGCTGAGTTCCATTGCCTCTGGACCACAGGATGTCTTCCAGGTGGCCCCCTTTTGATGCCCTTGAAGGCCTCAAGTCAGAAATTGTAGAGGTGAGTGATGTCTCTGATTTGATATGGTTTGCATTAAGTCATGTTGTACCTTTTAGAAATAGATAAAATTGGCTTTCAGCATTACTTCTATAAATGTCACTGTCTGCAAATTGACGTGAAGTAATTTGTACAAACTGCTTGTGCAATGTGTGCTACTTCATGGTTGTATGTGTGTGTGTGTGTGTGTGTGTGGCTGTTGTGTGTGTGGTGTGTGCATGCATGCGTGCGTGGGGTGTGTGTGTGTGTGTGTGTGTGTGGTGTGTGTGTGTGTGTGTGCTCTTGGGGTGGGTTTTTTTAGGGAGGAGGAGGACAGAAAGTTAGGGAGGGGGTTGTTTTGGGAATGCTTTAAAGACAAGGGGAGAAGTGTGGCAGGTTCAGCCAGCTGTTTATGACAAAACTCAGATTTAGGCCAGCATTGAACATGGACTTTCCTTTTGTTGAGGTATTGCCCTGAAATCTTTCACTGGAAGCATATTGATTATGTTATGATACTAAACAGTTTTGGTGATTACCATATGGGTAGCTGGCAGACACCTTTCTAATATGGATTGTAAAAGATGCAGAGAAATTTGCTGTAATTTCTGGCAGGTGGGCAATACACAACATAGAATTGTGTTAAAATAAAAAGATTTTTTGTGCTAAGGGTATCTCAGTACAATCATCAACACCTCATGACTTCTGATCTCATACACAATACTAGTCTACCACAGTCACTTTATCAACCTCCAGCCCCGAAGGGTTTTGACACCAACTCACCACAGTCACTGTAAGCCCTCCCATGAACCTCCAGCCGAGGGTTTTGACACCAACTCACCACAGTCACTGTAAGCCCTCCCATGAACCTCCAGCCCCGAGGGTTTTGACACCACTCACCACAGTCACTGTAAGCCCTCCCATGAACCTCCAGCCCGAGGGTTTGACACCACTCACCACAGTCACTGTAAGCCCTCCCATGAACCTCCAGCCCCGAGGGTTTTGACACCAACTCACCACAGTCACTGTAAGCCCTCCCATGAACCTCCAGCCCCGAGGGTTTTGACACCGAACTCACCACAGTCACTGTAAGCCCTCCCATGAACCTCCAGCCCAGAGGGTTTTGACACCAACTCACCACAGTCACTGTAAGCCCTCCCATGAACCTCCATGCCCGAGGGTTTTGACACCAACTCACCACAGTCACTGTAAGCCCTCCCATGAACCTCCAGCCCAGAGGGCTTTGACACCAACTTACCTCAGGCATGGAAGCCTGTAGGAACCCAAAACTGATGATCAATGGTGGTGAGGATGATGCAATGATGATGCAATGGAAATGCCCCTACTTTGAAGACTACTGTACTCCACACTTATTGTAATATCTGTCTTTCAGAGATAATCCGCACACTCACAAATGCAACTTAGAAGAGTTGTCTGTACACTCACATACGCAACTTTTAAAGAGTTATTATCAGCCTAAGATGGTTGGCTCTACTTTCTTGTAAGTACTAATAAAGACTAGATTATGTCTATGAAGTTTTAATGATAATAGAGTGAATGTAAGTGCAAAAATGCATTCCCTTTTTTTTTTTTCTTTTTCAGGGTTCATGTCGACCTATGCAGGAGGTGGCAAGAGACGTGGAGGGCTGAAAAGGAGAAACAGAGACTTGTTTTTGTACAGTACTTCTTGTGCTTAACTAAGGACACTTCATCATCCCACCAGTTACAAGTATACACCACCACTTCAGCGTGCTTCACTGTAAAAATCCACTTCACCGATACATATAGGACCTAATGATAAGGGGAGAAAATGGTTTCTTTTTCAGATTCCAAGTGTCCTTAAAGTTGTAATATTTATAAAACTTTTTGTGTGTGTTTTAGGATGTGAGAGTTTTGATTCAATGCTGGACATTAGCTTGTTTCTTTTTCATAGTGTTTTTTCATTTGTTGTCGATTTTAGTTTGTTTTGGTTTGTTGTTTTCTTTTTGTTTTGGTGTTGTTTTGAGTGAACAGTTACGATGAAAACTATTAAACAGAAAATGGATATCAAAGTAGAAAAGTTTTACAATGATTAAGTCAAAGCTATATCAGATTCAAAATTTGGTTCATTATTACTTTAATTTGATGGTGGAAACTTTTCTTTAAAAAAATAAACAAACAAAATCTAAGTCAGTGGACTTGTTTTATGGCAGCAACACTTTATAGAGCAGTACACTGGAGAGCTCATTTCAGATTCTACCTCGCACTTGCAAGGCAAATCACAAATGGTGCTAATTATGATTATCGCTTGACAGCTGTTTGTAAAGGCATTAACTGTTTTCATTTCTCTTATTTTTTTCAAAACTGCACAAAAAGCTGTAAATGCATTCAACTGTGAACATATGTCTTACTCATTGAATTTCTTTTAGTTGGCTTTAATATTAGATAGCAGATGCACATTGTTTATGAACCACTGTGATTGTAGGCGCTGTCTGTGTGTAGCCATGACACTTGTGTTGTTTAGACATTAGTTTTTTTCTGTCAACATGAATGAGAGGATTTGAAAGTTGAATGGTACAGGTAAGACGATGAATTCTACTGTGGGATCCGTGTTGATGATTATGTACTGATTGTTTCTTTGTAAACCAGCACAGAAAACATGAATAAACTATTTCAAACTTTAACACCTTTGGGGCTCTGATTTCAAGAAATAAAGGTCTTCTCGTTAGTCTCATTTAACATACCAACAGTTTACCTCAGAAGCAGATTTTCACTGCAACTGAGTTTGTTCAGTGGCAACAAGCCACTTAAAAAAGGGTTATTTTCTACATTTTTAGAAGAGATTTATCAGCTATCTTCAATATTTACAGAAGGTGATTTAGTATCATAACTCACTAGAAATAATCTGGGTTGTTGTTTTTTTTATCTGTCACAACTGCAATTTTGTGATTCTCCAGTCCTCTGTTACATAAGCCATGCAAGGGACACTACCACCAAAACTGGAGAAAACTCAACCTGTCTCCATCGCCATTATGATCAGTAATAGCGTCATGCAATGCTACCAGGGTTCGCTATCTCCTGCTGAGTTCTATCTTCTCTTGTAGCTCTCCCAGACCACTAATCTCAATGATATTGGCAATGTAGGATGTTGGTGGTCTGCCTCTTTTCCTTCTGACCTCAACCTTACCTCTGAGAACTGTCATCATCAGATTTGTTGGTGTGTTCTGTTTGCATGACCAACATATCTCAGTCTGTGATTATCAATTTCAGCCAACATTTGTCTTTGATCTGAGACTTTAAGAATGCTTTCAAATGTTCTGCTGTCTGTCCATATATGGTAGAAAATGGTTGGGTACGCAAAATCTCACCATTGGCAAACCTTGGGGCTCTAGCCAAGGAAACAAAGCAAAAAACAAAACCCTTGTATGCATTCCCTCTTTTTTATCTCTGTTGGTTTTAATAGTTGGTGGGTCGAAATGCACTACAATGAACAAATTCTGAGCTTTTCCATTCAAAACAAACACTCATGTCCTTCCTAATCAACACTCACAAGCCAGGTTGCTTAGAGCTTGGTTTATTCCATGTTACAATTCATGATATAACATTCAATGATTTATGCCATTTGTCATGTGTATTGCCGAAAATAACAGGGTAGTCTGGACAAGTAATAATAACAAAACAAAACATGCACAAAAGCTTAAGGAAATTGTACCATTCCATTATCTATGCCTCAGCTTAACCCTTTCACCGTCTAAAACAGTAAACTTTTGTCAAACATTTGCCTGAGGTTTTAAAATATGTATTTTCAAAAAAATTCTGTGACTTTGTTGGTAGGTAAATATCTGAAAAATGCTAAATGGATTTTTTACTTTAAAACATGAATTTTTTTCACCTTTATGATTTCCAAACAAATCAAATACAAGCCCAGGAAAACTCTGTCTAGGTCATTGGTGAGTTGTCTTGTCACTGTGGCAGTAAAGTGTACACTGTGGCACAGAGGAATTACCTCATCCTGAGACGGCCAAGTTTCACTGCTCGATTCAAGCAACTGAATACCTTCTGTTTGTTTCCTTCTTTGTGCTTCTTCTTCTTGAGGGGGATGACAAATACTCTCTTCGACCAGATTTATTCTATTCAGCTAGATTTGTTCTGTACATACAGACATATATACCCTATCTTCCTGGCTATTTGCTGAAGAATTAAAGGACAAAAGGCAAATTTCACAATTTAAACATCAACAAAAAAACTAACATAAATACAAATGAATCCTTCAAAGCAAGTTTAAACTGTTCTTATATGTATTGTACAGTATTGGCATGAATATCATTGATATAATTGTATAAAGCATAAAAAAGTAGAAACCAGGCTTAACAGGAAACTACACATGATATAACGCAAACAATCCTACTTAACATTACTTGAATATTAATGACTCATTTCAAATCATTATTATCTTGATTGTTGGGAACTAAATAAAAACAACAAACAAACAAAACTAGAAACAAAACCGATTTTCTAGGTAGTTTAGTAGATGATGTCCTGCACATACCAGCTCAAAACAAGCACCACTGAACAACACCACACTGACCTAGCATCAAATCAGGACCCCTCTGGTCGGTGGCCCCATGGTGAGCCGACATTGATGGGCTCCCTGTGGACTTCTGACCTTGAGGATGCAACATAACAAATCTGAGTATATTTGGGGTGGATAGATTGAAATGAGTTGCCTGTGAATGGTAGGATAGGAAGTCACAAAAGATGAGGCAGTACCCACCAACCCACCCACCCTTCCACTTTCCATAAAACGATGCTGGATAGATGTTTGTATTCTTTGAATTACTGTTTGAACTTGCATGTTCAAAAACAAAAAACAAATTTTTTGTCCTAATTTAGATTGCAAAAATGTGCTCTTTGGTTTATTCTTGGCTATTAATCAGATTGACTACATCATGATCAAACATCGCTTCTAATCAAGCATTAATATTGTGGGGACCAAGAGCTTTCCAGGAGCGGACATCAGAAGTGACCATGAGCTTCACTTTCAGATTCCACCTCAAGAGGATTAAGAAGCAGGGCAATGTAAGGATAAGTTCAATCTCGAGAAATTCAATGACACAAGTATAGCAGAAAACTTCAAAGCAATTATGTTAGGAAAATTTGCCTCACTCCTTGTTCTTGACAACCAGGTCACCGAAGTAGACACCTTGATCAACCCCTTCAACACTGCGGTAACTGAAACCGCTCACGACATCCTTGGCAAACACCAGCCAACAAAGCTCTGGGTCATAGAAGAACACTAAAGCTGTACAACAAATGCAGAGAATTGAAACAAAGGAAGAAAGAGGCTGAAGATACAAAACTACACAGAGAAGCCAATTAGCACATTAAAGAAAAAAGGATACGGAAAGCAAAGGAGACATGTGTTGAAGAATAATGCATAGGAATCGAAGAAAAACTGCAGCAGAATATCAGCAAAAAAGCCTACCAGCTTATGAAAGGCCTGACAAGCTGGAAGCAAGGGAGACACACTACCATCCAAAACAAAGGAGGGGAATGTCTCAGAAGAAAAAGATATTCTAAAGAGGTGAACGAGCCGCCGCTGTGGCCTAGTGGTTAGGGTGTTGTACTCGTAATCTAAAGGTTGCGGGTTCGATCCCAGCTATTCCGCTATGGCGTTGTGCCCTTGGAAAAGGCACTTTACGGCTATTTTCTCACCCCACCCAGGTGTAAAAGGGGTACCAACCTTGTGTTGGGGGTTAATCCTGCGATAGACTGGCGTCCTATCCAGGGGGGAGTCTATGACTCTCAGTCGCTTAACGCCACAGAAACCGGGATAAGCACCGGCCTGATGAGCCTTATGGCTCGGGACAGACTTTAACTTTAACCTTAACTTTTAAAGAGGTGAACAGAGTACTGCTCTGAATTGTACACACAGCAACAGGAGAACCCAAGACGCTAGATGTCCCTCCACCAACCAACAATGACAGCTACCCCATCATAAGGGAAGAAGTTGAAGTTGCTGTAATAAGGTCAGCAGGAGTGGACAACATTCCAACACAGCTGATCTAGACAGGAGAGGCCATGATAGATGTGTTACTCATCACCTGCAATAGGATCTGGCAGACTGGCAAGTGGCCTTGGCCACAGTTTAACTATCAAAGAAAAGCAACTCACAACTTATCAGCCATACAAGTCATAATCCTGAATAGACTGAAGCAAAAAGCAGAGATCATCAAAGAACAAGCAGGCTTCAGAGCAGGACAGAGCACAGAAGAAAAAGTTTTCAACAATAGAATACCCTGTGAGAAGTGCCTACAACATCAGCAAGAACTTCACAGCATCTGTGTGGACTGTAATGTGTTCAACAGAATTTGGTATACAGTGTTGTGGGCAACCATGAGGCTGTATAACATCCATGTCAACCTGATCAGAGCCATAGAACAGCTCTATGACAAGGCTACCAGCACAGCCTACTATGACAACAACAAAGGTGAATGGTTCTGAACCACAATAGGAATACACCAAGGATGTCTGCTCTCCCCCACCCTCTTCAACAAAATCTTAGAATAATAGCTGACACACTTCAAAACCTGTCAGCTTTGGAGGCAGGACAACTACAAACTTATGTTTTGTTGACAGCATTGACGGACTAGCTGGAAAAGAGCAAGAGCTAGTCCACCTGGTAAATTACCTTTATGAGGCATCTTCAGCATATGGAATGCAGGTCAGTGCAGAGAAAACCCGGCTGATGACAAATCGTGACATCAGCACTGACATTACCATAGATGACTAAAAAATTGAGACCATCCATAACTTCAATTATCTGGGAGCTATAGTATCAGATGATGAACCAAAACCTGAAATTCTCTCCAGGATAGCCCAGACCACACAACTGCAATGACCAAACTGAAAGTCATGCGGAACAACAAGAACATCACCATCAGCTTTAAGATCAGATTGATGCATTCCCCGTGTCGTGTTCATTTTTAGTACACATCTGAAATGTGGACCATAACAGCAGACAATGAAAGGAGGATACAGGCAATGGAGATAAGATACTTTGCAAACTTCTCGGTATCTCAAACAGAGATAGCATAACAAATAAGGAACTGAAAACTGGAATTAAAAGCCCCATAGGGCCACTGTATAAAGAGCTCCTGACTTCAGTGAAAAAATGCAAACACGAACATCTGGACTGGCCAAAACTGTCCCTAAAGGGAACAGTACAAGGAGGGAGATAAAAAGGCAGACAGAGAAAACGATGGGAAGACAACATCAGAAAGTGGGCTGGTCTCGAGTGGAACAACATACTACAGAAAGCAGAGAACCGCAACAAGTGGAGGAAGCTGGTTGCAAAATCTTCAGCAGTGCCCAAGTCTACAAATCTATGGGATGGAACAATTCAAAAAAGTACAAATATTCTTTCACAGACATTATGTACTGCTATTCCATTTTTCAATACATTCAGATTACCTTTACAGCATGTTCAATTCACTCGTTTACATAAAAGAACAATGATGGGTACAAAATAATGAAAATAACTCATGCTGATTGCTACCCCAATTTTGATTTTTATCTGGCAAAAAGAGCAATGCAATGCACGGCTGACGTCTGCGATTGGTTGAAACGATTAAGTACAACGATTTGAAACGATTTGCTGTCAGTCATGCTACTATCAACTACGGCGTATTAGTGCAATTCGAAAGTACCTGTCCACTGATGCAACATCCAAACTAGTCACTTCTCTTATTCTTTCACGTCTGGACTATTGCAATTCTCTTTTGGCTGGTCTGCCAGCATCATCTATCCACTCTCTCCAACGTATACAAAACTCTGCAGCTCGACTGGTCCTCAGAAAGAAAAAATCTGAGCACATTACTCCTCTCTTGCAATCCCTCCACTGGCTGCCTGTGCCACAGAGAGTTAACTACAAGATCAGTACTCTCTGTTATAAATGTCTCCACAAAACAGCACCCTCCTACCTCTGTGAATGTCTTCACGCGTACACACCTTCTCGTTCCCTCCGCTCGGCTGCAGATACCTTATCCTTAAAAATTCCGAGATTCAACCTATCTACCGTTGGCCGCCGCTCTTTCTCTATTTCTGGTCCATCAATCTGGAATGACCTCCCTCTCTCCCTTCGGCAGAAGTCTACATATGACACTTTTAAATCCAACCTCAAGACACACTTGTTTCAAACCTAAGATTTTTGTCTTCTGTTTTCATCTCCTATTTGTCCCTGCCTTCAACATTTGAAATTCCATTCACCCTGTCAAAATGTATAACCTCTATAAGTGTGTGTGTGTGTGTGTGTGTGTGTGTGTGTGTGTGTGTGTGTGTGTGTGTGTGTGTGTGCGTGCGCGCGCGCGCGCGCGCACGCGTGTGTGTGCTTTCGAATTTGCTAGAATTATTTATTGTCATTGGTTTGTTTGTTGTGAGGGTCGAGTGCAAGCGCTTTGATTTGTTTTTACAAGATATAGCGCTATATAAATTCCATGTATTATTATTATTATTATTATAAAATGCCCAAACTTACATTTGGCAGACTTTTGTCAAGAGCAGTGCTCGATTCATGTATACAGTTGGTATATATCTATCTTTCACAGCAATATTGTCTAACATGTTGAAGTTTTGTTGGGTTTTTTCCTTTCCTCAGTTAGAGCTCCAAGATCTACAAATGGTGAGATTTCAGGAATGTGACTGTTTACCCACCATTAAGGTAGCTGCATTCCGACTTGAGGGATGTTTAAACACAACACATGCATGCGTTCAGTTTGGTAATTTTGTCATCCACTCCCACCAGCACACAAGGACCTGCTCTTCTGAAAGATGGAACTGGTTTTAATGTGAGCACAAGATGTTCTGTGTGTGTTCGCACACAGGAGCTCAGTTCATAGTCTCATCTGAAGGACTTTTGGAAAGTGGAGTATATTTTTGAACATGTAGCACAAAAAAAAAAAGATTTCTGGAGCTCAACAAAAATTAAATAGGATTTTAAATAGATAGTATTTTAAGGCAATTTCTCATGAAGAGATCATCATTTTCATCCTCACCACCAGAACGGACAGAGTGCCTATCCTACAAGAGACCTACACATGATAGCTATCATGCTAATTGTTCACTACAAAGCATGATCATTCAGTACACTGTCTAAATTTATGACTTCTTATTTGTAATGATTTTAAAGTGAACTCAATGATTTTCCATACTTTCTCTAATTGGCATCAATTATTCTAATTACATATCACAGTTCATTTTCTAAAGATATACTTCACAAGTTTACAAGTTAATATCCTGAGGAAAATCAGATAAATTAAAATCAATCAAGAAACCCACCAATACTGTATTCATACAAACCAGAACAATGGTAACTAAACACAAACAGTAATATCCAAGATAACATAAGGAAGATCTATACATACACACAAATATAAAATTTACCATACACACTGCTGCGAGTACTCGTATATATACATATGCGCAAGCATGAACACACACACACACACACACACACACACACACACACACACACACACACACACACTCAAATCTAAAATGCCTTCTGAGCTGATAATAAATTACCACAAGAGAATAACAGTTATACAGTAATAATAACAGGACAACATCATGTTGCTGAATAATATCACTTGATTGAAAATGACAACAAATGAACAAATTTTATATGTCAGTAATTTCATCCACATCTTTCTTTTCAGCAAGTATCAAAAAAGCAAATGTGAAACAGCAACAAAACACAGGTTCCAGGATTTTTAGTTGCATACACACCTCCTTTCCAATAAAACAAGCGTCGTACTCTGACAATCATCACAGACACCCAGAAACACACAGCAGTCATTTCCAGTTGTATCACAAAGCCACACATGTACAGATTTGAAAGCACTTCCATTCATAACCACAGTTCATCGCTGGCAGAGTTTTCAAAATCTCCTGTCCCATTTTAAGCCAGAAAGTTTTATGATCACTGAAATAAAAAGCACCCCATGATGAAGGTAATGATTATTCTGTTGTCCATCTTCAGCAGACACAAGTGTGTGGAAGACATGTGATGCAGTCAGTCACAGTCATGCTAAGGATGCTTCCACAGCAGACAGAAGGAGAGGAGGAGGAACACTCCAGCGCTATCATCGTGCAGCAGGACCTTTCACAACTACTCCATGTCAGACATCAGGCTGGAACTGTTGGCTCACAGAGCAGGAGTGCACAGCCCTTGGCCCTGAAGACCTCTATCCACACATCTGCTGCTGCGCTCAGAGAGCCAGCCTTTTCTTTCAGAGTGGAGAACCAAGCTGTCATCTTTTTAAAATTAAATTTTTTTTTTTTTTACTTAGGCTGTTTCCCCATTGATGAGGCTGGCTGTCTGCTCTCTATCCAGCTCCCGTAACCTGTAACACATCAGGCAGAGGGTGTTCCCATCTGCATTTTTAATTCTGATTACAGTGAGTGTTTCCATCAAGACATATTATAGTGTAATTTCTAGCACATAATGATTACAATCTTCTCATACTGTAGAGTGACAATGCAACAGATCTAGAGTGTCCGTGAAAGTCAGCATTATATGAATCGCAAAAGAAAGCTATCAACGTTAGCTGAGAGTCTCACAACCTGGCACTTCTCTGTCATACCCAAGTACACAGCAACCATCCACGAAAGAACAGAAGAACAGAAAGTAATGCTCAGCACTTATTCACAGCTTTCACGATTTTCACTGCCAACAACTGTGTTGTCATTCCAGCAACTAACAGACTGCTTGCTTTAAGTGCTGAATATCCAAAAGGGCAATAACAATTTACACTGCACATGCCACCATATCTTATCATAACCTTTAGCAGCACATCAAAAGACATAGTGAAAGGATTATCCTTTAAAACACTTGGCTCTAATGTATACAATGCTCAACTATATCAGAAAATTAGTCTATAATCTCCACAGATTTATACAGAGATTCTTGGCAAGCACAAAGCTTCTTATCAGTATCAGTCTACACCCTCATACACCATGAAGTTTTCTGGCATGCACAAACTTTCTTAACACTTTACGCTAGCATAAATATATATCTCAGTTTTGCACCAACCATTTATTTCTGTAATATCATACCTTGACATTTACAATGTAACTGGGTTTTCTTTTATTTGCAAGCGCTAACTTTTAGTATACTCTTAGCAGACAGACACAGTGTATATGCTCTTATGAAACCACTGACCGTTGTAATACTCTGCGCCGACATATACAGTGTAGGAGTTTTTTGAAGGTCAGCAATACAGGATCCCAGGTCTCCCAGCTGGTCAGGAAGACCACCACAAAAAAGGAGAAAAAGATGGTGGCTGATCCCAGGTAAAACAGCACACCTGTTGTACAGTTCACCTGGAACAAAAAGCCAAATGATCCTTGTGAACAGAAACAGAGCCATAATTGTTCATTGAATGAAGACTATCATTTTAACCCTGTCAGGCAGAATGACCTGTCATTTAGATACACAATAGGGAGGCAAGATAGCATAGTGGTTAAGAGTGTTGCCCTCGCAATCTGATGGCCTGGGATTAAGCCACCACCAAGATGCCTCAAGGGGATTTGTTCCCTGGAGTCAACATCAGTACTGACTTCACTCCCCCCTAAAGTCCTTCAAATGAAACTATAAACCAAGGCCCCATATGCAAGTGTACCCTGAACATCTTACCCCAATGTTATACGTTCTGGCTTTTGGAATAGAAGGCCATTCATGCAGGCAGGAACAGATGACAAAAATGTATCCGAAAAAAGCATGCACACTAGTGTTATGTTTAGACATCATCCCCCAAAGTTTGAATCTAGCTACCTAAATGCTGGACAAAAATTGTGTATGCAAAAAGCTGACTACTTGGTGAACCTCAAAGGTCTAGCCAAGGAACAACAACAAAAAAGTTATGCAGTTATGGACACTCAAACTGGTTTCTGCAAAGCATACACTCCACTGACTGTCAAAGCCCCCCCACAGTGGTGCAGATGGATTACCTGTTTGTTGACCAGCTCAGCGTAGTGTACAGTGGTGCAGATAGATTATTACCTGTTTTTGACCAGCTCAGCTTAGTGTACAGTGGGGCAATATTGATTACCTGTTTGTTGACCAGCTCAGTTATAGTGTACAGTGTATTTTGATTACCTGTTTGTTGACCAGCTCAGCTATAGTGTACAGTGTATTTTGATTACCTGTTTGTTGACCAGCTCAGCTATAGTGTACAGTGTATTTTGATTACCTGTTTGTTGACCAGCTCAGCTATAGTGTACAGAGTATTGTGATACGCCTGGGTTGACCCAGCTCAGCAAACGTGTACACATCTTTACTTTATTCATCACATCTTTAGATGAATTACGCAGTTCACATTAATTAATATACAGATTGATATTGAATTACACTGCTTTAGTTTATTTTCAACATGATTCTGCACTGTAGTGCAGAGTGTATAATTTTATTACTGTTTGTGTGAATTCTACAGGACTGATAATAATCAGCCAATTTAGAGGAAGGGTGTGCAAAGTTTACAGTCAACAAAACATTTTTTACCTTTTTTTACCATTCACACTAATCTGTACAGTGTATTTTGATTACCAAGTTTGTTACACAAGCTCATGTCTATAGATGACAGGACATTTTGATATAAGGATGTGTTGACCAGCTCAGCTATAGTGTACAGTGTATTTTGATTACCTGTTTGTTGACCAGCTCAGCTATAGTGTACAGTGTATTTTGATTACCTGTTTGTTGACCAGCTCAGCTATAGTGTACAGTGGATTGATGAGACTCAGTGCCAGGGTGGCCACCAACGAAGACGTCAGGAAACCGCCCCTGCATCACACACACCACCTCTTTCACCACTCTCCTCATTCCATCACAATCATTTAACGAAGCAAAATTACTGCTAGGTTGCACATTAACTTCAATAATACAGATTGAAGTATTGACAATACTCAACATCGGGAATGCTTTCAGGTTTTATTTTCAAACATGAATTTCTGCCACTGTGTGCAGGATGTGCTATAATTTTATTAGTTTTGTGTCTGTAATCTCTTTACATTGATGACTGATAATAATACAGCCAAATTTTAGAGGAAGGGGTGTGTCAATGTTTAACAGAATACAAACAAAACATTTTTTTCACCTCTTTTTTCCAATTTCAAACAACTAACTTCTGCAACAGCTTCAGTTTCTGCATCCAAAGTATTGCACACAAGCTACAACATGTCTGCCAAGCCAATGACAGCGACCAGTAAAAAAAAAAAAAAAGAACATTGATGATAAAGGATGGTAGTGATAAAAATACCCAATATGTTAATAAACAACAAGAAAAGTGCTGTTACCAGAGCCAAAAACTGGCAGCGAAGACGGAGCTGACCAGACCGTCAATGATGAGCAGAAGCCACTGGTGACCGTCAGGCCAGACAAACACCTCCCGCTTAGAGTAATGCAGGATGAAGAAACCAGGCCACAGCAGCAGTGCACACACCACACCCACAAACCCTACACACACACACACACACACACACACACACACACACACACACACACACACATGCACATGCACGCACACACACACAATGAATAAAACAGGCTATAGCAGCAGAATCAGACATGACGCACAACAACACTCCCCATAACCTTGACCTTAACTCCACAATGAACAAAACCTGACAAACGATGGCCACATCTAAACAAAAAGAAAGTATAAGACAACATACTATAATTAGGTGAACATCAATATTTTTTTAAAGTAATAAAACTGTATGAAAATAAACGATGATTTATGTACCTGACTTAGTATTACTACAGTGAAAACTTTGTGAATTTGATTTTCATTCTAAATGATACTCAGCAATCTTAAGTTTGGAACAACTCATCACTTTAGGGCTGGTACATGGTTATGATCATGGTCATTCTCTGACAACAAGGGATGTGGTAGGGTGGTTAAAACGTTTACCTGCCTAACAAGTAAATCATGAGGTCCTGGGTTTGATTCCTGGCCTTGCCCTTTCTTCCCAGTTTGACCAAAAAAAAATTGAATAGAGTCAAAGTCCTTCGAATGAGACTATAAACTGAGACCCCATGTGCTAATGCAATCAAAACTTGAGCAAAAGTTGAAAACCTGTTCTGCATTTTGGAACTGAAGGCCATTTCATGCCCTTTGGAAACAGATGACAAAATTCTTTCAAAAAAATGCATGCACACAGGTGTCATGTTTAAACACCATCCTGGAATCAGAAAGCAAATACTTAAATGGTGTGGGGGGAGGGGGACAGAATGGCCACATACACAAAAATCATCTCACCATTGATGAACCTCAGAGCTCTAACCGAGGAACAGGGTTAAAAAAAAATCTCTAGTGCTTCGTGACATACAATACTTCCAGCTCACCTAGAAACATGGGGATATCCATGCGGTCCTCTGTGTTGACCCTGTAGCGCACCAAGACCAAGTAGAGGGCGTAAAAGATGGCGCTGGCCAGGGCCCACAATGCCCCTGCAGGCACTGCATCCTCAATGGCCATGGTGCAGCTCGATACACTCACCATCACCACTCCTCCAATGCTGCACACATAGATACCATACAGACTTTCTCATTCTTTTTTTTCCATCTTTTCTGATTCAATTACTGCAACATCAGCATGACTGGTTCTAGAAGCTTCTTGTTGGTTATGTGGCTCAGAAAAAAATTTTTCTCTCTGCCTCATAAAGTTTACCCAGCTTGTATCCTCACTACAGACACTGCATAATAACAAACAAGAAGAGGTTTGAATGAACACAAGATTCTCATCCTCAGCATCATTTGTGCTGTGCAGTTCTGCGCGTGAGCTTTCAGCCCCACTTGCAGGGCTTTTAGCAAGTATTTTGCAGGAAATAGTTCCTGTCCTGAAGTGTTATACTTTTTATGATTTTATTTCACCTGACAAAACACCACAATGATGTAGACCTTACACAAGCTGCTTGAGGTAGGTAGTGTGTGGGCAAATATTGGAATTCTTTTGTTCAATTTAAACACTTGGAAGTGTTGAACACCGTTTGCTAAAGTACAGGCAAATCTTCTGTTACAATTATTGACTCACTCTGCCAACAGGAGCAGGTGGGTGTTGCACCTGGGTTTTGAACCCACGCCTTCCTCACTTTTTTTTGTTGCAAGAGTCTCCTCTCTTGAACTCTGCATTGGTGGGCGGGGGGGGGGGGGGGGGGGGGGGGGGGAGCAGGGTATATTGTTCCAAACATACAGAATCCTTTTGTTTTCCAAGACATTATTTTCAGCACAAAATTCTTTGGTTACTTTATAGTTCTGGGGTTTTCAGGCCATCACGGTGGGTCAGAAAAACAGAGGGGACTGTGGATCCACCAATATCATCTGATTTGAGCACAATCCCCAGGCATCTGTCTTGTTCCTCTGACCGTAGATGTATACGTTGAATTTGAAACAGCAGTCAGAGATTGTTTTGATTACTCGTATGCTGTGTGACAGCCTATTTGAATGAAGGTTAAAATGATAATTGAAACCTCATAGGAGGAGTTTATCTTTGATAGAAATTGTATAAATTGATAAGGTGGGGGAAAGCATGAAATGGTGGGAGGGGTTGACCCTGATATTATTAGGACGTGATAATGTGTGGGCGCAGCTTTTTGTAGGGTGTTCACACAGACCTATCCCAACAGGAGAAGAAGATGGCATGAGGAGGACAGACATCACTCCTGGAGTTGCTCCAGGAGCCGCATCTTCAACCTCTTCTGGAGCACCAGCATGTGTCCATAGCCTAACTTATTGGCACTACCTCAGCACTCGAGATAAGTTGTCTCCCATGTTCCATCTGTCCTTGTTGTCTTCTCCCTCATTGTATTTATATTTTTTTTGTATTTTGTACACTTTATGTCACAGCAGATTTCTCTGCGTGAAATTCGGGCTGCTCTCCCGGGGAGAGCGCGTCGCCACATGTGCAGCGCCTACCAATTTTTTTTTTCTTTTTCCTGCATGCAAGTGTATTTGTTTCCTATCAGAGTGGCTTTTTTCTACAGAATTTTGCCAGGGACAACCCCTTGTTGCCGTGGGTTCTTTTACGTGCGCTAAATAGTGATGTGTAACACACGGGACCAAGGTTTATCGTCTCATCCGAAAGACTAGCGCCCAGACCACCACTCAGGGTCTAATGGATGGGGAAAAAGTTTTGGGTCCAAACAGGTACGAACCCCGCACATTCCGACCCAGACTTTTTGCTTTCTAGGCAAGGTGCGTGACCACCTAGACCACCGATCCACTGATTGTGAAGACAGTAGGAGTGTGTGTGTGTGAGTGTGTGAGAGCGTATCATCCTTGTTTGTCTTTTTCCTTGTTTATATTTTTGGTAGGGGTTAGGGGTGTTAGGGAGGGGGGGGGGGGGTTGGACATTTTAGCTTAGAGTTTTTGAATTTGAAAGAAAGTGAAATAAAAGCGTCTTGTTAGAAATAGTTTGCCTCTAAGTTGTGTTTTGTGTGGTTGCTGCGTTTGCCACGTTATTTTCCGGACCGACTAAGAACAACGAGCTAGTCACATCAATCTACACCTATCCTTTCAAGATGACTGATAACCTTAGGTTTTTTGTTTGTGACAATAACCCCTCTGTCAATGAAAGACCCAGCCTTCAACATGTACATAAGCGTGACTTAGGGGGCAAGACTTCAAAACTGTGGTAACCTTGAGCTCAGTATATGAGCAGCCACAGACTCCACTACATTTTCCTTGATTGCATGATGGATGACCTGTATGTCTGAATAGGTGTAACAACATCATACACAGAAAAACAACAACATCATTACAGAGATGCTAATTTTACTGGGTTTAAGAGATAGGCTTATTAGTTGATGTTTCTTCACTAGAAACTTCCCAACACCAACACTTCTGGTGCTGGTCTGTCATTAGAGAGACACTCAAGTCTCAAAGACAAACACAACAACAGCAACACATATCTTAGAAGACAGGCAAAAAAATCTTTGGCTTCAAAACTGTACACACCTGATCAAAACAATGGTGAGTTTGGACAAGGTAAATTTATCCCCATGGGAGGCGGGATAGATGGCAGCACAGATCAAGGTGAACAAACCACAGGTGGATGTCATGACATGGACAATGCCTGTCGCTGTCAACAGCAATGCCTCTCGGTACATGTAGCCCGAAAAGAACCACTGCAAAACAAACAACCACCGCAAGTCAAAATCCACAATCTGTTACGAACAATCCAACCACATCTTTGATGCTCAAATTATCATGAACAAACAAATGACATCCATAATTCACACATTATTATGAATACATAAACTACATCCCCAGTCTATGGTAAAAAAAAAATTTTAAAAAAGTACTACTGTTTTCTAACATTATATATGGAAACACTTTTCATGTCATACTATTCTCTTTTTTATTTTATTCTTTTACCTTATTCTTTTATTTGAGGATAAATTGAATAAGCCATCATGTGCTTTTTTACATTCAGTCTCTGTGTGTATGCAGTTTTGTAAATTTTGTCATCCATTCATGTGTGTGTGTGTGTGTGTGTGTGTGTGTGTGTGTGTGTGTGTGTGTGTGTGTGTGTGTGTGTGTGTGTTGTGTGTGTGTGTGTGTGTTAAGAGTGTGTATGAGAGACAGACAGACAGACAGACAGACAGACAGACAGACAGAGAAAGAATATGTATCTCGCATGCGTGCATAGCTGCTGCTGTAGTCTAGTGTTGGGCGTTGGACTTGTAATCTAAAGTTGTGGGTTCAATCCCAGCTTTCGGCTATGTGCTGTGCCTTGGAAAGGCACTTTCGGCTATTTTCTCACCCCACCCAGGTGTAAAAGGGGTACCAACCTTGTGTTGGGGGTTAACCTGCGATAGACTGGCGTCCTATCCAGGGGGAGTCTATGACTTCAGTCGCTTAACGCCACAGAAACCGGGATAAGCACGGCCTGATGAGCCCTAGGCTCAGGACAGACTTTAACTTTTTAACTTTAACATGCTACATGCGTGCGTGTGAGTGTATACACTCATGTGCTCAAGCACATGCATGAAATATATTCCTGTTTCTTGCTTATGCAAAAATACATGTACTCAAAAAAAAGTTCCTACAACAAAATGGATGGTGAGTTTTACCCAAAAAGTGAAGACAATGGCCAGTTTGACGACTTGCTTATGGACACCTGTTGTTCAGGCGATGTCTCTCCTCTTCAGCCTCAGAAAGGCCTGGTAAGACAACCTCGACTATCAGGGCGTCTTCTGCATACTCATCTAAAACACACAATTCATGTTGTCACTAATAGCAATTTCTTTTAATAATTATTTTCTTTTTTTCTAAATCCTGGAGAGTCAGCTCTGCTACTTTCACCAGCTAAATAGATTCCCCACTTCAGTGAATGTCACAATCATCAGCTAAACAGATTCCCCACTTCAGTGAATGTCACAATCATCAGCTCCATCTACACATACCCGGTCAGATATATTCATCATTCAACTGTTTTGTACAAACATTCCTGATGAAGAATGTGAGGTTTTGAACAATTTTGCATCTAGGTATGACATCGAATATTATATGCTAAATACAGCACTGTTGGACTATCCATTGTCAATTGCAACCAGTCAAAATAGACTTCTTTGGTTCTTGCCTGTTTGTGACCTGACCTCTCTCAACATCTTATTAACATAAGAGAAATTATGACACTTTTTACGCATGTCCACAGGGTAAAAAATTATGGCATGTACATATAGATAAATTTCTTATCTTTATATTCGATATACAAATGTAGAAAACAGACACTTTTTGATACATCTTATGCAATCCTGTCAGTTAGCTTGTACCTATGTATTAATACTGGTTTTATTTGCAAACATCCCCTGTGGGGATTCTGAGGCCTGTCAGAATATATATACCACCTTCTGGAAATCATATGCAAGGAATTCCTTCCTTTTCTATCCCTCTCTTTTTTTCTTCCTGTACCCCTTTCTTGTCTATTTTCTGCCCTATTTGTCCATTCTCTTGCCTTTTTTTCCAGAGAGACTTTTAAGATAACAGTTCTCTCCAACACCAAAGTCGCATAGCACATTTTGGCTCATATAACAGACAACAATTATGTCAGAGTATTCAAAAAAGAAAAAGAATTTACATGTCCCTACAAGCAATGCATAAAAATACAAATATACTAATTTATCTGCATGTGCACACACACACACACACACAACACACACACAACACACAAACACACACACACACACAACACACACACACACACACACACAATGCAAGCACACATGAACCCATACACACTCACTACACCCACAGGTATGGAAGTGAAATTCTGATAAGCATGACTCAAAACTGAGAACAGCAGAAATACAACACATTACCTGACATCTGCCGCACTTCTGATATATTGTTAAAGTGCACCGATTTCACACACTCTCTCTCCCCATCTGGAAAAAGACAAAAAAGTAACCATGTTTCAAGTGTTTTCTGTCAACAACAAAAACACAACAAAAAACAAAAAATAAATGAACTGTTTTCTGTCACAAAGAGACAAAGAGAAACAAAGCCAATAGCAATGAAAAAAAAGATAGAGCAAAAAGAAATGACAAGAAAGACTGAATGAGAACAATTGCTGAGAGGCAAATCAAAGAGATATTTGTTCTCATACTGGTACCAAATATAGCCCTTATCAAAACATAAAACATCAATTAACACTTATTTCTTGGCTGGGCTGGCTGATGCTAGGATATATATCATAAAAGGTAGTATAAAAACTAAGACTACAGCACTGTAATCAAATATATTTTCATAATCGTTATTATCCATGTCCTCATACAGTCATGCAATATCTTGTCCTTGATGACTCAGTGACTGGCTTTCATTTCTGCTTTTCATCAATGGCTGACCACATCAGTGTCGAGTTCACGTCAAAACCTTGTGGGCTAGCAGACTTATCGGCTGCTGCTACTGGAAGGATATGCTGATGGCTACCCAAGACATGGCACCTAATCCAGTCTGAATCCATGGCTTTCCCCTTTATGATTACCATTAGCAGGGAGCTAGTGCTGGTTTCATACATAATTATAATGAATGAGAGTTTGGTTCAGTTTTTCCTGAGGAGGTGCCAATGCATGCACATTAATCCATATACACACACTACACTACCTCTGCAAATCTGCAAGAGTATATGATTCGTCAGCTGCATAACCCATGAGAACAGCTGCATAACACTGGTGAAACCTTGGTATGTACTGGGCATTTCAAGGTTTCCACAATTCATAACACTGAAGGCAGAACAGACTCTTTCAGTGACATTTTTCACAATTCCATAATATTGACAGGCAGAACAGACTCTTTCAGTGACATTTTTCACAATTCCATAATATTAACAGGCAGAACAGACCTTTCAGTGTCATTTTTCACAATTCCATAATATTGACAGGCAGAACAGACTCTTTCAGTGACATTTTTCACAATGCCATAATATTGACAGGCAGAACAGACTCTTTCAGCGGCATTTTTCACAACTCTATAAAATTGACTGCCTGCAGCCCTGCAATGGCTTTGCTATTCATTGGGTGACAGTTCAAAGCGACCATGACCCATCAATAACCATCACCTACACCTTCCCAGGTTATTCTGGGACTCCCTATGCCACACAGCAAGGTTGTCCCAGAATGTTCCAGGAACTGTGCTACTCAGGTTAAGAACAAACATACCTTCTTACATACATGTGCCTGTGTGAATGTGAGAAAGCAACAAAGAATGTGCATATTATTTTATACCCATACATATGAAGTGCTAATAACATCAACATTCTTAACTGAATTGTAACTGTGCACAGAAATGATCAGTTCATTACCTCCCATGTCATCAGACTCTGTCCCACTGGTATGGTTGTCGTACTTGACTGGGATGAAAATAGGATCGCCCTGTCAACACACATAATTCACAAGTTTAAACCTTATCACTCACTTTACCAACAATGAGGTGATGCCTTAAAAGGGTTTTAATTTGTGGCATATGCATTAGAGAAAGACAGTGAAAAGTAATGGAATGAAACAGAGTGAACAAGAGACACTAAAATTTGAAAATGTTCATTGTCATTGCTGACAAAAGCCTTTTGAAAAAGAGGGGTGATGATTAAGGCGGTACACGAGCTAATGAAACAAACACCAAAATATAAACACTCTCTTAGCAACTGACTGTCTGGATAAAAGTATACACATACACACACACACACACATACACACACATGCACGCGCGCGCGCACACACGCACGCACGCACGCACGCACACGCACACACACACACACAATTAAGCTGAAACAGCAACACCATTCAAATATAGAAATGTGGTGCTGTCTTCTTATGTTTTGGAACCTTGATTTCTAACCAACTTATTTTCAAGAAAAAACTCACAAAACACATTCTTTCTTTCCCCAAAAAACCAAACACACAAAACAAATATTTTTTTAAAACCATATAGCATCTTAAAGGCAGAGTATATAACCATCAAAAATATAAGTATCTTAAAGAAAAACGCGTTAAGTACCAAATGAGTTTCAGGGGGCTGTGAGGGACATCCTGACCATGTGTCATCCATCAGTTTCTGCACAGCACAACACAAACCATCTTTCAGTTTGGGGGACCAACTCTGGAGAAAATTAGCATGAATATAAATAGTAAACCTGACAGATTCTTGATAGCCAAAGGTTAAAAAAAAAAGTTTGTATTTTGCTCGTGTGTGTGTGTGTGTGTGTGTGTGTGTGTGTGTGTGTGTGTGTGTGTGTGTGTGTGTGTGTGTGTGTGGTGTATTCAATTCTATTTAACGCCTCTTCATAATCTGTGGTACTGATCATTAAACTGGAAAAGAAAAAGTGGGGATGGAGAAAGGCAGCGGTCAAAGGGGTGGGGGGATCCTTGTCTTATTAACAACAGTGTGTGTGTGTGTGTGTGCGCGCGCGCGTGCGTGCGTGCGTGCCTGCATGTGCGTATGTGCGAGCAAGGTGCGAGTGTGTCTGTCTGTCTGTCTGTCTGTGTTTGTGTGTTTATGGCTGTGAGCGTGTCTGTCTGTGTAAGTATTTTTCTATAAACTTACTATTCTAAAATTGTTGAAAACTTATCTGAATTAAGAGCTGTTTGTTCATCAACTCTAAACTGGTACTAATAACAGCAAATTCAACAATGATAATTGTTAAAGCAATCCCAGAAATCAGAATGTAGAGCTCTACCTTCATTGTGGGCAAAACGCAAAATTTCACCATTGTCCCATTGGTGAACCTCGAAGCATTAGTTGAGGCATCAGTTTTATCAAAAATATCTATTTGTTAATACAAATAAACAAAATTTAAAAAGCAAACAAAAAATAAAAAGGATTACAAACTAACCCAGTCTTTCTTTCGACAACATCTCTCTCTCCAGGGCCTCCACAAGAGAAACCCCAGCAGATAGAGAGAGAACATGGCAGTTCTCACGTATGTTGTGAAGAAGGGCTTGTCATACTTGCTGGTTTTGAAAATGGACTGAAACACAACACATTGAAAATATTAGCATCAAAAGAAACTATTGTGGGTTTGGGTGTTTTTTTAGAGGATTTGATAATGATTAAAACAAAACAAAAACCAAAAAAATGAGTGATGATGATGATAATAACAGTTATACAATATTTATCATGCCTACCACAATGTTAACACACCCACCTTAGATGTTTTTACCTGTTAGAAATAGCAAAAACTGCAAATTAATAATAGACAACATCCAACATCATCATCATCATCATCATCATCATCATAAAAATATAAATATTACCAACAAACAAAAGATAAAACCTTACTGTTTTAAAATCAAGAGTAAAAATCATCATTCCCACCCCTTCCCTTCATATGTTGACCTTTAGGTATTCATACAGAACATGTTACCATGCAATTTGTAAACTATCCTTATCCCAATCTGCCTAAGCATACACTCTGTATTCATTCAAGATTAAATTTTGTTGTTGCCTCAGTTTTCAATAGAAGATTACATTACAGTATACTGTTTCTGTTATTAATGTTGTCTAATATTTATTGTCATTTTCTCTTATTTATTGAATTCTCTTAGATCATGACTAATGAATCGTAATGTACACGTGTATGTCTATGTGCATGTGCAAGTGTGTGTGTGCACGCAAATGCATTGCTCTTTGTGTACATGTGTGTGTGTGTGTGTGTGTGTGTGTGTGTGTGTGTGTGTGTGTGTGTGTGTGTGTGTGTGTGTGTGTGTGGTGTGTGTGTGTGTGTGTGTGCACGCATGTGTGTGTGTGCACGCATGTGTGTTGTTGTTGTCTTCAATTTTACGTCTGTTCACTCTTAGTGATATTAGACGGAAAAAAAAAAAAAAAAAAAAAAAAACCCACACACAAAAAAACCCCCTCAAAAACATGTCACCCTCCACCCTAAAAAAACAACAACAACCCACCAACAAATACAAACAAACAAACAAACAAAAACCCAGCCCATAAGGAAACTTGGTTATGCAATAGAAATAACAGAAATATAAGAACTCATTAACGTTAATGTAACTATAACAAATGTCCTATCGGACTGTGATAGAGACCCTTTACAATTTCAAATGCCAAGTTTAAATTACTGAATATGCTGGTGAGAGAGTTTTCAGAAAAATTGGGCATGAAAGGCTTTACACTCTTGCAGTCAAAAAGTATATGAGTATTAGTGATATTCTCACTACACAAACATTTACCATTTTTGCTGAACTTGGTTATCAATGCGTTTAGTTTCATTCTATAAAATAGTGCATTAATTCTTCTTGATGTGAAAACATTTACACAAGTCTTTGCGTAGTTGACAACTGATAAATTATCGGTATTGATCACAGTTCTATTTAAAAATATCTTATTTTGCTGATTAGTTTTGGCGACATTTCTCCATGATTTTTGTTCTAGTAAACTGTACCCCTCTTGCAAGGATAAAGGCACATTCAGTTCTATTGAATCCCGTCCATGTTTTGCACCCTTTTTAGCAGCTCTATCTGCCCACTCATTTGGAAAGAATCCAGAGTGTGAAGGCACCCAACAGAAATTGACACCTATCCCCTTTAAAGTCAAGAGATGTATGACATGCTTAATCTCTAATATAATTTTCGAAGTTTTGTTGTAACATGGGGATTTTAAAGCATACAATACCGACTTAGAATCAACACAAAGAAGGATCTGAAATATATACAATGGCAAATCAAGAATATAAGTAAGACCCATCAATATTGCTACAAGTTCTGCTGTAAATATCGAGTGATGTTTACCAACATGATATGATTTTTCGATTTTTAACGCTGGTATAACAAAAGCAGAACCTGTTTCTTGATTATCTAGGCGTGATCCGTCTGTGTAAATTTGTAGATGATCAAAATAGTTATGATGGATGTGGGATCGAACATCGGAAACCATTATGTTTAGATTGTCATTCTTGTTTACATTAGACACGTCTATGTCGAAGTGTGCTTTGTTCATCTCCCACGATGGACAAGGTAAGATTGCTTCTCTTGTGTCCATGCTGTGTTGATTGATTTCAGAATTTTCTACAAGTTCAGACACGTATGTACGTACAGGCATTAGAGAGGCTATAGATTTTGCTCTTTTCGGAAAATTCAGTTCTGATTTTACTTCTATTTCTTCTGAAATAAAGTTTCTAGTCGTTCTGTTTCTAAGTACATATTTAGCACATGCTAATTGACGGTAATCATCTAAAGGTAATATGCCGACTTCGTTATACGTTCCCAGAGCTGAGGCGTGATAAGGCACACCAAGAGCAAGCCTGTATGCTTTGCAGTCTACACTTTGTAACTTTTTAAGTAAATACTTAGGAGCACTGAAAAAGACCTCTTGGCCATATGATAATTTCGAACGAATAAGAGATGTAGCTAAACATTTTAGATTTGATGTGTCTTGGCCCCAAAACTGTTTACTTACCATCTTCAGCAAGTTTAAGCATTTTTTTGCTTTAGTTAAATTGTGTTCGATATGTGCATTCCAAGTTAGCTTAGAAGTGAGAATAACACCCAAGAACTTTATGGTATTTTTATACTCTATCATGTTGGTCCCAATTTTAAATGCTGGTAGCTCATCTGGATTACTGCTATTGTTAAAAAGCACAGTATAAGTTTTTTCTGAGGATAAAGTAAATCCATTTTCGAGCATATAATTATCGATGTTGTTAAGTTGTTTCTGATATACTTTTTTAATGTAGTTTAACACTCTTTTTGGTGTGTTTCGTTTCATAGGAACGTTCATCCACATACATATGTCATCTGCATATTGCACTAGGGTGACTTCCTTTGACATTTTCATGGGGAGATCATGCAGCAAAATATTAAATAGGAGAGGTGATAGTACAGAACCTTGAGGCAGTCCCATATGAAGAGATCTAAAACTTGAATATGATTTATCTACTCTGACCTGTAAACTTCTGTTAGTCAAAAAACTTTTGATATAATCGAATAAATGCCCAGAAAAACCCAGGTTCTTTAGTTTACATAGCAACTTAGCATTCCAAACTTGGTCATACGCCTTTTTTATATCAAAAAAGGTTGCCAGAACGTTCTTTCTTCTAGCAAACTGAATTTTTATAATGATTAAACTATCAACGCATGTGTGTGTGTGCACGCATGTGTGTGTGTGTGTGTGTGTGTATTGTCTTTCTCTATAGTATATATGCAAATGTATTGCATGTTGTTGCTTCTATTCTGATTCTCTCTGAGTACATATGTGTGTGTGTGTGTGTGTGTGTGTGTGTGTGTGTGTGTGTGTGTGTTGCATGCATGTGCAAGTGTGTTTACTTTTATGTTTGTATGTATACATATGTCGTATGTGTGTTTACATGTGCATACATTCATGATGAGATTTTCACAGAAACATTGCAGTATTCAATTATTACAGCCTTTCTAGAACATGCATTTGTCAAAAAAAAATCCTGTAGTGGCTGTACTCACCTGTGTCAGTTCATAGGACGTGACCCAGATGACATCAACAATGAGAAGTACAGGAACTCCTAGAGCCAGCCTTTGCCCCTGTGTCAGACTACGACTCATTCCAAACATTCTGCTGGCCAGTTCTGTCACCACATCACCCTCAGCAAGTCAGAGACCACACAGTGCACAACCTCAACAACTGACCATCTACCACACATTAGATGCTCTCCATCATGGCAGACTACAATTAAAATCCTCAAAGGCTAAAGCCACCACAAACTAACTCATAATACACTGAAATATTTATAAATGTTTTGCCAATCACTGTTTCAGTATTACCTATTCCAAATCTGCAAATCTGATGACTTATTATTCCAATTTTCACACCTAGAAAGGCTCCGAGTCAAATCAGTCCTGTCTTCTTCTTTTTGACAATTCCGGTTGTATTCCTTTTACTTGATAATGCCATTAATGGGAAAGCACAAACACTGGTCTGAATTTCTGATCTACTGAAATTACTAAAACTGAATCCTCATTCGAGCAAGGTAATAAAATAATGTCTCAGACCTCCACACACTGTTGTGACCTTTCCTTTTTCATTCAAGGCCTGGCATCTCGAAGATCTGAAAAAAAGAGGAGCAACTGTTTACTAAAATTCATTAATTACTTGACTAACAAATACTGAAATAGCTTCCTGATTTACAACTGCAACACACTGAAAGCGGTGAAACTATATCAAAGAATAGTATATTTGGGGCTTTTTTCAAACTGATATAACATTAGTGTATGCACATCCTTTTATTACTTTATGTAAATGTCATGTAACGCCTAAAGTATAAAAAAAACAACTTAGTTACCCGCTCCAGCCAGAACACAGGACTTCCCGCATCAATTTATGACACAGTTTTACATGCTCACAAAACATCTTCCACAATTTATACTTATGGTAAATTGGCAGAAAGCACTCTCATCTCACTTATTCATAATGATTTCTATATTTTTGCTTATTACCACAGCACAATCCTATTTGACAGGCTACAGTCTAAGGATGACAAGGGAGATTACCAAGAATGGCTGTGCACTTTGAGATTAGTTGGTTATTAAGTAAGTAATAAAAGTAATGATAATATAAGAAATTTATAGCATTATATCTGGTAAAAACAAATTAGAGTGTTCAGTGTCATTAACCTGACTAAGTGTCACCTGTCCAAAAACAATGGAGAGCTTGACCTGCTGGCTTTTTGATGAGTAGCATGCCTATAGCGACTCTACAGACATGTCCTAAAAACAAGGAAAGGCAAGCCCTACCATTGTACTTGCTGTATTGTTTGAACTCCTCTTCAGGTTTGTTTACATTGTTGCTGTCTCTGCAGCACCTGGCACTTTTACCATGTTTTCTGGTCTTCCCCCTGCTGTCCCTATTCTTTTCACTCCTCTGAATCATTGAATGGCTCTGTGACAAGCTCACCATACATGGCATCAGCATGTTCTTGGGTACTTGCTGTATGCTCATCATACTTCCATCTTGCTTATAAATTCCAGTCATGGGACTATGCCACTAACAGCACTTAAGAGTTCGGATGACCTCACAAGGAAACTGGGTTAGCTGTACATGTAAACTGGGTTGTGTTTGGTTTGTTTTACCCATACATAAACGCAATCTTTGATTGTGATATCTGTGTTGTGAAACCATAGACACCTCACGGTATGTTCATCAATCTTTTCTTCTTTTCAATAGGACCACATAACCTTGGTAGGCGTGGTTTTCTCACACCAACTCCAAAATCTTGCTGAAACATATAGTATGAAAGTGCCTTATCTACCATATTATCCCACAGCCAGCCATACCCTGCGGGCCAAGTGTCCATATTAATATTGCCGTGATCGGTGTCATGAGTATGCTGACACTATGCACCACAGAAGCTCGTCAGTCCAATGCTATGCCAATCAAAACTGTATTCCTATGCAGTGATGTACAGAGATAGCCATATTATTCTTTGCTTACTGCAAACAAATGAAATTCAGGTATAACCTGCACTACAGCATCATGTTCACAGTAAGGACCAGCGAACTACTTACTAATTGACAAGAGTCTGTATCAGTCGTGTCGTACTCTGAGCAGACATCACCGGAAGTGTTGTCTACTCCGCGGATGGCAGTTTCGGTAAACATTACACAGGCCTATGGCCTAGGTGAGAACAAAGTCCAAACAGTCGACTTTGTTTCAGACAATCGTGAATTACGTTGAGTGTTTTAAAAAAAAAAAATTCGATTAGAGTAATCACATATATGTTAACTGGTATTCCTTTTTTCAGTCCGATAATTAAGTTAAAACAAACCAGTTGTAAGTAATTATGGTTACTTTGTTTGTAGGACCAGGACAAGCTGCTCACCCTCCCCCCTCTCCCTCCTACTGCCGTCCCACGATATAGCCCAGGCCTACACCAGATAAATTTCAAGGCAACAGACAGACTGAAAAAAAGAGAGAAAAGATTACTACAATCAGTTTCTTCAACTCTGATTCAAAATTGATTTATACAACAGTACTGCAATATGTATACCCGCCAACATGGTTGCACGTGCGCGCTCCCATAATTATGTGTATGTGCTTGTGTGCTACCGCACGCGAACACACGTACGTGTGCGTGTACACCGGTCACAATTGTAAATATGTGTGTCACATAAACCAGTGTGACGGTCAGTGTGTCATAGTATGTGTGTCAGTGTGTCATCAATGCCATTGTCCGTTTGGGGTGGGGGGGGGGGGGGGGGGGGGCGGCGGAAGAGAAGAGAAAGGGGTGTTGGGGGCTGGGGGGGTCATACCACTTTAAGTCACGGTAGATTTTTCTGCGTGAAATTCGGACTGCTCTCTCCCGGGGGGCGTGTCGCCACAAGAGCAGTGCCACTCAGTATTTTTTTCTTTTCTTATCCTGCCTGCAACTGTAGCCTATTTGTTTCCCTATAAGAGTGGCTTTTTTCTACCGAATTTTCCCAGGGACAACTTCCTTGTTGCCGTGGGTTCTTTTACGTGCGCAAAATAATTATGTGTAACACACAGGACTTCGGTTTATTGTCTCATCCGAAAGACTAGCACCCAGACAAGCACTCATGGTCTAATGGATTGGGGAAAAGTTTCGGGCCCAAACGGGGATCGAACAACCACACACTTCCGACCCGGACGTTTCGCTTTCAAGGCAGGTGCAATACATCTAGACCGCCGATCCACCAGTGTGTGTGTGTGTGTGTGTGTGTGTGTGTGTGTGTGTGTGTGTGTGTGTGTGTGTGTGTGTGTGTGTGTGTGTGTGTGTGTGTGATGTTTTTGGAGGCCTGTGATCTATCTATCTCTCTGTTTGTCCACCAATACCAATACCAATACTTGATCATTTAATAAAACAGAGAAATTCATGAGGGTTACGAGCCATGTAGCCTATAAGAACAATAAACTGACATCACAAAAAGTAAAATGAAACTGATAAAACTATAAAAACAAAAAAGTACACACGCATGTACACACACACACACACACACACACACACACACACACACACACACACACACACACACACACACACACACACATACACACAAACTCATCCCCCCTCCCTCTCCACTCACTCACACATGTGCACGTGCACGGGCGAAACACGTTTGCGCGCGCGCGCGCGCGCGCACACACACACACACACACACACACACACACACACACACACACACACACACACACACACACACACACACAGAGGGTTATGATCTTTTAAAGTGTATATCGCATAATAAGGCAAATAAAAGATTGCAAAATTGTAACTGTTTTTACACTAAAAATTGCCTAAATATGTCAGCTGTACAAAAAATTAGACCTCTTTATGCAAAACCATCTATGTCTGTTTCCAGACATATCTCAAGTTTGGTTTATAGATTCCGTTTAAATGCTCTTCGCACTAAATATTGTAAGAACATACTGTGCATGTGTGAAGAACAAATTAGTGTTAGACATCTGCTTACCTGTTGTCCTATAATTAAAGAAATAATTTCTAGTTCGCTGAAAGATCCGCTCCTTTTAGAATCATCTGTAACGCTTAAAAGCATCCTAAACAATGATATACTTCTCTGTCAAATTTCTCAATGCCTCCTACAAAGCCCAGTTGGTATCTTCCTGTGATTGTTCATTCTGTTTTAAGGATTATCCTTAATGTCTTGTTCTGTATACCTCTCCAGTTACCCTTGTTCAATTTTTTTTCCCTACTTTGTGCACGTATTTACATTATCTTCATTATCTTGTGTAAACATATCCAAAGTTCAATTTTTTCTGCATGTTATAGTTCCATTGTTAGTTAATTGCAGAGTTATGTTCTACTGTTATCATTTACTGGTTGTAGATTTTTCCCCCATAGTCCAACATCATTCTAACAGTTAAATCATTTTCCCCCTCAGTACTCCTTAGCATTTTGTTTTATATGCTATTATATTTGCAACACACACACGCTCGCACGCATGAACGCAAGCTTGCACACTCACATATAAACTCAAACTCACACACACACACACACACACACACACACACACACACACACACACACACACACACACACCACACACACACCACTCACACACAAACACACACACATACACACACACACACACCTCAACACACTCACACACACTCACACACACACACACACACACACACACACACACACACACACACACACTCACACACACACACACACACACACACACACACACACACACACACAACACACACACACACACACTGATTCACTCTCTCTCTCTCACACACGCGCGCGCACACACACACACACACACACACACACACACACACACACACATTCTCCACAACACGCACGCACGCACGCACGCACATACACACTCACATACACTCACACACACACACACTCACACATGTCTGATATCACTATTTAGTGGAAGGACGTTAAACTGAAGAACTACACACACATACACACATCCACACACAGCATGTAGGCTAAGCGCGTAGGCATGCACACGCACAGCACGCATACACACATACACATCTGTCTGTCTGTTTATCATTCTGTCTGTCTCTCTCCCTGCGACAAGATCTATGTCAATTATGATTAGATACATGTTTCCACCCAGTCTTCTCTTCCTATTCCTCAAGGCAATCAGCAGGCTACATTAAATTTTGTTGATATAACTAAAGAACCACAGAGGATCCAGAAGTCCTCGATGTCCCCAGAGACAGTCACGCAATCCTCCCAGAAGTGGAAATAGCAGTCAGATCGCTGAAACAGGGGAAGTCAGCAGGAGCTGACATCATTCCACCCGAGTTGGTTCAAGCTGGAGGGGAAGCCATGATCAGCGCTCTACTAAAAATCTGCAACCAGATCTGGCAGACAGGAAAATGGCCAACACTATGGACACAGTCACTCATCATCACCCTCCCCAAGAAAGGAAATCTTCAGCAGTGCCAGAATTACCCCACAATCAACCTCATAATATTATGTCACCTAAGCAAGATCATGTTGAAGATTAGGCCCTATATCGAACAGACTGAAATCGCAAGCAGAGACCATGCTGAGGAACAAGCAGGTTTCAGAGCGGGAGCAGCATAATAGAACAAATATTCAACCTCAGAATATTCTGTGAGGGGTACTTTCAACATCACCAAGACATACCACATATTTATTGATTTTCAGAAGGCATTTGACAGGGTGTGGCATGCGGCTTTATGGGCAACCATGAATTTGTATAGCATCAATGCAAACCTGATCAGTCATCAAAGCTGTACAGCGAGGCCATCAGCGCAGTGTACTACAACAGCAACATTGGAGAGTAGTTTAACAACAGTTGGAGTAAGGCAGGGCTGTCTGCTCTCTCCCACTCTTTTCAACATCTTCCTTTAGAGAATCATGGCTGGTGCACTGGAACATTATGAAGGATCAGTCAGCATTGGTAGCAGAACAATCACAAACCATTGCTTTGAAGATGACATTGACAGACTAGCAGGATCAGAAAAAGAGCTTGCAAGCCTGACAGAACACCCGAATAAGGTCTCCAAAACATAACATACGGCATAGAAATCAGTGCAGAGAAGATCAAACTCAGGACCAGTAACGCCATGGGTATCAGCACTGATACCAAGGTTAATGACCAGAAGCTGGAAACAGTTAAGTTTCGAGTACATGGGAGCTGTTGTATCAGACAATGGGTCCAAGCCAGAAGTAGTATGCAGGATTGCAAAGACAATAAAAGCATTGTCAAAACAAAACACCACCCAGAAAGAAAAAAAAATCTCATTCAACTCCAAGATCAGACTTATTGGCTCCCTTGTCATATTCATATTCCTGTGTGCCTGTGAATCGTGGACCCTGACTGCAGATTTGGAGAGAAGAGTACAGGTGTTTGAGATGAGGTGCTTTTGGAAACTCTATTGGCATCTTCTACAAAGACCACATAAGCAACGAAGGCATGCATAACATAATCCAGCAAACCATTGGGTCCTACGAAAACCCTCTAACAGTAAACTTAAAAGGTAAGGGTATGTTACAAGATCAAAAGGACTTGCAATGACATTACTGCAAGGCACTGTCCGAGGAGGAAGAAAAAGAGGCAGACCCAGGAGGAAAAAATGGTACAACGTCCGCGAATAGACAGGCCTAGAACTCAACAAAACCCTGCCCTGATATAGGATAAGCCCCCCCCCCCCCCCCCCCCCCCCCTTTTACTTTGCAAACCAGTCAAGATCACCGTGGTACAATGATGTTAACATAACGACACCTGCAAGTGATTCAAGACAAGTCTTTTATGAAAACTGAACAGACAGGAAAAGTAAGTAAGGAAGAAGGTATGGTTAAAAATCAGGTCTATGGTCACACTCGAAGAAAAAGAATAGCAGCATTGGATAATTGAATGGCAAGTAACATTTTAAAGAATGGAGTGGGCGGGGTCGGGGTTGTTGAACCCACGAAACAATGAAAGAACTAAAGAGTGTTGTTCTACAGTTTGATTCTCAGCGATATGAAAAATAACGAGTACATTCACTTTGTTAATGATCACATTAAATCACCTAATAGAGAGATGATAGTACAAACCTTTTTTTTTGTCCTTACTTATTAATTAAACGCAAAGAAAACGCTTTTATAGAGTCGCACGTGTGTCAGTCATGAAACGCGCGCATAATGGTGTTGAGATCATCGACCAATGAAGAAGAAGCAATTGTACTGTGACGTCATTGTAATGGCAGCCAAGAATGATAGACTTGGAAGTAGGTAAGAAAATAATTTGTGTTTTAGACTTTTTCATGGCACATAGAAAAGATCGAAGAGTCAGGTTGACATTTTGATGAATATTTGTAATGTTTAAAGAAGAAATAATAGTACCGCTCAGTAGTTTAAATACTTTTCGAGCTAGTTTATAACTTACTGTCAAGTTGACCGAGTTTATTGCTCCAGTCTGTGTCTGCTCTCAACTGAACTGGTTGGTTTTTCCGTGCATGCCTTCGGGAGTTCTCAGATAGGAGGCCTAGCCTACTTAGTCGCTGACCAACCGACACTTCTCGGTATGAGGCTGGAACTCTCAGCATTCTAAAGGCTTAATCGGTTTTGTTGTTAATGTGGTCAAATGTTGGCCCGTGGTTATATGTTAGGGAATACAAACTACACAGAGTTTGCGGTAGCTAGGCCACCATCGAAACGATGCCTAGATCTCGCATCTAGCCTATCCTGATTTCTCCCTGGCAGTAGCTTACCGAAGACAGATAATGAATGAGCTGTGCAGCATAGATGCAAAGAGCAACAATGGACTCACAGAAAGACAGTAGATTGTTCAGTAAATAAAAAACAAAACAAAAAAAGCTTTCGTTTCACTTACAGGTTTGTGACATTTCGTTTAGATACATATTATGTATCACCCTAACTCCAGACAGTCAATCTCTAGTACAGTAGTCGGCCTAGGGTACATGCAGAGTGTTCTACATGCATCTCAATTTTGGCATGTCAGTGGTTTCAAAACCAGATCATATTTGAGAGATTGCATTCTGAGTTATTATTATTACCTATGAAAAGTATTATTGTGATAAAAGGCTTTAACTCAACAGTTGTGCATTTTTACCAAATAGGCTGTAAATATTGGTATAGATCCAGGTTTAAATTCCAGCAGTAGATCAAACTCTTCTTATCCATTTGTGTTTTGAAAATAAAACAATGCCAGAAGATGAATGTGTTATTGCTTAATTTCCAGTTTTATTCAAATTATTGGTTGTGATAAGCCTGTTGCTGTATGCAGAAGTAATGGATAATATTAACTAAAAAATACCTCCTCCCAAAAAGAAGATTACAGAAAAATAGACCCATAAACTGACAAAAGCATTAAAGAAAACAGCATGTTGTGGCAATTTTATGTTAGTAATTCTGCCAGATTTGCTTTCTCTTTCTGAAGAGCAGATCTTCAGGGAAAATGCAATACACTCACATGCACACACACATGCGTACACTCACAGTCACACATGCACACAACACACATACATGCAGACATGCATGCACGTGTGTGCGTGTGCACACACACACAGAGACACACACAGACAACACACACACACACACACACACACACACACACACACACACACACACACACACACACACACCTTTCAGTGACTCACAGATGCCTTCTTTCTTTCTTTTTCTTTATTCTTTTATATCAAGGATACTGGAATAAGCACTTATGTGCTTTTTTTCATCCAGTCCCTGTGTGTATACAGTTTTGTAAATATTGTCATCTCGACATCTGTTCCAACCGGCACACAATGGTCTACTCTTACGAAAAGCGGATCAGGATTTAACGTGTGCGCAAGATGTTCTGCCATAAGTCACACGCAGGTGTCTTCTTTTCTTCTTAATTTCTCTCTTTTATATTATACTTTATAAGACATAGTGTGTGCACCAATAGTGAAAAAGATGTTGAATAGGACACACAGAAACAGATGACAAAATTGAGATGAGAGTATTCATACACACAGGTACCATGTTTAGACACCATCCCTGAAGTTGGAATGTGGCTACTTAAATGATGGTAGTGGGGGAAATGGTCACATACTTAAAAATCTCACCATTGGTGAACCACAGAGCTTTAGCCAAGGAATGAGGAATAAAATACACATATTCACTCACTCACTCAGTCCCATGTCCCAAAGGACGTAGGGGGGACATGAGAGAAGACGCAACGGAGATCTTTTTCCATGCTTCACGATCCTGTGTGGCTAGTAGGAGGCGTTGCAGGGGTTGGGCAGTCCAGTCTTTGATGTTGTCAACCCATGATTTCTTTTGGCGGCCTCTTCTTCTTTTGCCCTCGACTGTTCCTTGCAAGATGGTTTTTGCTAGGGTGTTGTGTCTTGTGGTGTGACCAAACCACATCAGCTTTCTCCTCTTTATGGTGGAGAGCAAAGGCTCTTGGGGGCCCACACGCTTTTTGATTTCCTCTTTCACATAGTTATTGGTCTTGTGTTCTTTGTATGATATTTTGAGGAGTCTTCTGTGGCACTTGTTCTCGAATGCTTGGATTCTTCTCTCTAACTCTGCTGTCAGAGTCCATGATTCACAGCCATATAGGAGGATAGATATTACGAGGGATTTGTAGAGGTGGTATTTGGTGCAGAAGCTGATGTTGTTGCTTCTGATGATCCTCTGGAGTCTGACTAGAGCAGATGTTGCTGTTGCAATGCGAGCTTTCACCTCATTGTTTGATGTGCCATCTTTTGTTACACATATATGAACATAAAAATAGAACTCTTGTTTGAGAAAACTTCATTGTTGGCTAACATCATTCTTCTTTTGTCATGAGCTGATCTGGTTTACAACATTAGTTCATATTTTTATTTTTCAATCATAGTATACAGAATTATTAGAATCTAAACAGACCAAGATCCTAAATCTTCTAGGATTAAAACTGGGCTCTGACTCTGAAAAAGTAGCAATTAATTTATGAACCAACATTGCAGACCCCACAGGGCAGTCTTAAAATTTACTTTGAGGTGAAAATCCCTTCACAACAACTGAAAAAGATTGTGTCAGTTGTAAAATTACCTGTTTCTTGATAAATTAAGGTGGGACATGCTGGTGATAATGGATAAAATTTTGTTTACACACTCATGTTAGAAGTTGTATCAAAAAATATTGAAAGGGCATCACTTGTAGAGCATAAAAAATCTATAAATTATTCAGTTTTATGCATTGTTGCTGCAGAAACAGTCCAATATAGCTGGACACCAAAGCTAAATGTTTCAATCTTCTTCTTTTTTTTAATAAATTTATTTATAACAAGTACAAGAAGCTTGATTCTATAGACATGGTTAACAACCTGAATTCTTTTAATTTATGTATGAAAATCTCCATATAATATACATTTACATGATTTAGCATTTTTATATAAAAAAAACCCTGTGATTTTGGCCACTTTAAGACCTGAGTCCCTCCTTAGTAATGAAACCCCTTCACTGGCTTCAGGGTTGTTGCAATCTGCATGGTTGTGTTAATTAAAGGTGAATGCCTACAAGTATAACACATGTGTATGCTTGTGGATGTGCAGGCTTAAGTGGCCCTTATAGATAAGTTGTGTCACAAATGTGATTTTTATGTTTGTTTACAAGTACATACTGTACTTATAGTTGCAGTATCAGGAAGTGGAATGTCTGATTCATCAGTTCAGTTTGTTTTCATGCTCAAGGTTCTCTCTGTTTTTGCCATGTCTGTCTGTCTTTCTGTCTCTTTCTGAGTACGCTGAAATGTAAAATTAAAAACATGTAAAATGCTGCAAGGTACACTAGACATTGGATGGTTGGGTAGCAATAATTCCTGAATTAAAAACATCTCAATAGAAATCAGTTGCATCAAATTTGGAGTTATTTGCTGTATCAAAGTATGAATTGCTTTAAAAAGTGTTTTTCAAAGAACTTCAAGTAGGCAGAGGTAAGAAAGTAAGAACAGGTGAAAACAGGAAGAGAACAATTCTTACTTGAGTTACCATCTTTTTGGAGAGCGGTATGTTTTAATTGACATCCTGTCAGTGCTCATACTGACACTTCTGCTGTTTAGCAGTTGGTAGTGAGTGGAAGGCAGGGAGCAGGGTAGGAGAGTAAGGAAGACGAAGAAGGGGTTAGCAGCAAGGGGAGGGGGATTCTACTAACTTATGTGGGAGGGTTCCCTGCTGGCTCAGGGCCTTCCTGAGTTAAGTTAGCTTTCTTTCCTATCAGCTTGACACAGTTTTAAGGAGCTAATGTGGGCTTGGATACAGATAGATAACAGGGCACAGCAAAGGAAAGAAGTTACATGGGGGCTGTGATTGACTAGCATTCTGAAACTTAATTTACCAGTATGTTCCTCCCCCCTCTCTCTCTCTCTCTGGGCCCCCCTCCCCCCCTTTTTTTTGTGTGTTTTCAGTCTGAAATATTTTTTGCAACCACAGAGCAAATGTGGCAGTTGGGAGAAGAATACATATATGCACATAACAGAATATATTAAGTAGTGTATGCAGAAGGTGATGTGTGAAATGTAATTGTGTTTTTCAATATTCTTCAAGCTCAAAGTGCAGACACAAAACACATTGATATTCATGACTTATTTACAAATGCTTTTGCAGTGATTTCATTTTCATTGTGTTCCAGAGTGCTGATGATGTAGTCCTTTTGTGTGTGGAGTACTCTGTAGCATTCTGCTTCCATGACTGTGGAACCAGTAATTCGTGGATTAAGTGTGCTTTCTGAAAATCACCCAAAATGGAGGGTAAGCAGACAGTTGCATTATATCTTTAAAAAGAAAAGAAGAGAACAGAAAATGTTCAGATCTCTGTTTAGCATAATTTTGCAATGGCTTTTGTGCTGCTTACTATTTATGGCTATATGTTTGTGTGTGTGTGCGTATGTGTGTGTGTGTTGTGTGTGTGTTTTGTATGTGTGTTTGTGTGTGTGTGTTATGTGACTGTGTGTGAGTGTGTGTTAGTGAATTTGTTTGGAAAAGTGAAACCAATTTTTTTGTTGTTGTAAATGCTCATAATGAATGTCACTCTTCTGTCAGTTTACATGTAAAAAAAAAACCCACCCCAAAAAAACCCAACCACACACAAGTGCCTTTTCTTTGTCACAGCCTCATACCCGGCATCAATCAGGTCCAAGAGATACAGACACCTGCAGTGTTCATCATTTAATTTGAACAATGCTCAGAATAGCATCCGTTATGTGGATGAAGCTTGTTTGTGTGGACTCACTCTTCCCAAAGAGCCTATACTGTGGCTATAGTATAGCAGAATCACTCTGTAGGAGCCAGCCAGTCAGAAAAATATGACATTGACCCATGAGATCGGAATCCATGCATTGACCCATGAGATTGGAATCCATGACAATTCAGGTAGTTAATGTGCTTACCACTATGCCATGGTGGCTGGTTTAGTAGAAATTATTTATGAATGATTATGAGAAATGATATTACTGTGCTTGGACATCAGAAAATGTAATTAATAATTAAGAATTTTCATTTCTTGCACACACATCAGCGCCTCTACTAATGGTATCACAAATGAAATGTAAACCCATTATTTTCTTTTAGATATTAAACATGGCACTTTTTAAGACTTTGTTTTCAAGGTGTAGATTTTTTTTTTAAAGTGTGAAAAGTGGTCTTAGGAATCTTTACTAACAGATGAAGAGAAATTGCTACACGGTCTAGTGTGTTGGACTGTTTGTTTACTATGCTTTACTTTTGACATTTTTATGAACTAGGTTACAACTGTCATGTAGTGAATCCTCAATGTACATACAAAGACCCCAGCTTGGGTATCAAAGATGAAGAGAGGATGTTCTCAATAAGAGGCAAATTCGTGAAGTAGTGTTCAATTGATACACATTTGAAACTCTGCCTGTAAAATTACTAGTAATCACTGGTACTCAGAATATATGGATTTGAATGCATAAAAAAAATTGTACCCTCAGGTCAGCAGGATGGACTGCAGGATGTTATGGCGTCCATCCAGACGGGCCTGGCCAAAGGGCTCAAAATGGGCGACAGGCAGGTCCGAAAAGCAGCCTATCATAATCTGCAGGTGTGTTGCTTCATTCAAATAGCTTGCTTTGGAAGAGTGGTTGATGGTGTAGTGATGGTGGTTTTGGTTGTTGCAAGGATGTGTGTATAATATACGTGTGTTTAAAAAAAAAATTGTACATGCATGTGTTGTTGAAATATTATTTTGAGGTAATGTATTGTTTGTGTATTGTACTATAAAACTATATGAAGATCATATTTTAGCAAAGCAACATAAGGAAGTTGTATAATTTCCAAGTCTTTGAAATGATAGTAATATCATAAGTAGCTTGATTTTGATTATGTACCTTCCTGCCATGATATATACCAGGATGGATTCATTTATGCCTTGATTTCCTGAACCCAGCAGAATTGACTTTATGATTCATACTCCGGATATCACTTGCATTATCATTGTGACTTAATCATATTTTGATGAGAATATAAAAGAAAAATATTTATGATTATTCTTTGGTTTAAGAGTTGAAGATTGTGAATTATTTAAATGGCAAGTATATATATAAATATATAATACTATTAATAGACAAAATTGGGAACAGTTAGTTAGTGTTTCATATTTAACTGCATTTTATAGACATACCACATGAGTACTTGCTCATGTGACTGTTTTTGTTGTTGGTTGGGGGGGGGGGGGGGGGGGGGGGTGCAGAGATTTTTTTAAAAGTTACTGTCATAGGTATACCCTGACAGTTTTTTTCAGCACTCCTTGAGTTCCCTAATGTTTCTCATTCCTCTTCTCTCATGCCTTATTACAATATTCACTAAAACAGTATTACTGACAAGGGCAGAGTTTAATTTCATTGATTAAACAACACACTTGATTACAGTTATACTAGTTTTGTCAATGCTCAACCTAATGCAAACGAAGCTACTGTTCCTTCTTAACAGAAGAAAATCCTATAAATGTCTTTTTTAATGTAGAAGCAGAGAACTGAAATCAACCAAAAAGAACATAGCTGTGTCATGTGTGTTATATTTTGATCAATCAGAACGGATCATGCTGAGGACCATTGGTTTTGCAGAACTTTTTGCATGTTGTCTGGCATCATCTGATTATTAAGAGCTTGTGGGGCATGTTGAGTAATGGGGGTTGTGTTCTGCCAGCTAATGAATTTCATGTTTGGTTTCAGAGACGGAATGAACTCAAGATCAAATGTGAATTTCATGGGGAGAAAAGGTAAGTTTCACTCTCAGAGAGAGAGAGAGAGAGAGAGAGAGTCTGTGTGTGTCGGTGTCGGTGTGTATTATGTGGTTATGTGACTGCATGAACACTGTATCATTGTATGTGTAATGTGAACACAGCGTGTGTGTGGGTGCGATTGTGCAAATTTTATGTCTTTAACATACTCTGCATATATATGCATATACTAATAATGCTTAGTGTCTGTTTGTTGTTTGTCTCTGTCATGTGTCAGTCTTTTTATCTCTGTCTCGCCTTCCAGCCCTTCCTTTCTCCTCCCTCTCTCCCTACCTCCCCCATCCCCTTTTATCTCTTTGACCTTTTGTCAGCCTCACTGTCTCTCTCTCTCTTTCTCTAAGTTTCTTGCTCTCATTAATTAAGTAATACACATATGTCTCGCCTGTCGGCATCACCAAGTTTGGTGTTAGCTGCCCGCCCAATAATGACATGATCCTCCTCCATTTGCTCCAGTCTTTGCTGGCCCTGCTGACTTCATGGATTCTCAAACCACAGGTTTCAGTGATGTTGCTAATGAGAAAAGCTGGTGGTCTGCCTTTTTTTCCTTTTTCCTTAGATCTTTCGTTGAAAGACAGTTTTCATAAGCTTCATATCTTGGTTTCATAGCGCATGGCCTACAAGTCTTAGTTTCCATTCATTTATAACACACATATCTATACACATTCACATGCACACGTATTTAAAGTTAAATCATGTGCATAACAGATGCTATAGCTGAGTGGCTAACACAGTCTCATGGATCCATGAAGTCATAGGTTCTAAGAAGATCAAAGATGCATTTTAAAAGGTCTTGGTATGTCAGTATTCAGTGGGTTATGGAAACATGAACATACCCATCATGCAGCTTTTACAATGAAATGAGCTGCTCTGAAGTGGAAAAGTGTTGGCTGAGGCCAGTGGGCAGACCTCCTGCAAAATTACAAGCACAAGAAAAGACCAGGCTCAACACACCCCACCTGACAAGGGAATACAGGGAAGAGAGATGAAAAGAAGTTATGCATATGAAAATGCACCACTATTGTGCTGTACTTGGGCATTCATGCATGTACACAGATGTATGTTCACATGTGCGTAATCACACACACACACACACACACACACACACACACACACACACACACACACACACACACACACACACACACACACACACACACACACACACAGAGCATGCATGCAAATAAATGAATATAAAGTCTTTATTTCCTTTCTTATTCTGCCCTGTAACTTGCGCAAGTGGCATGTCCTGCCTGTCACATCAGTCTGAGTCTGCTGAAGCCTGTGTTCATTGTATAGATCTGTCATATTTTTTATACTATAGTAGGTTGGGGTTGTTTTTTTAAGAGAAATTCATACTTAATTACTAGAATTATTTATAAATTCTAATTAAATACTTAGAATAAACAGAAGTGCAGAGATTTTTGTTATTAAATGCATCTTGCTCCTCTTGAAGCCTGACTTTTAATGAGAAATCTTTTTTTCTAATTTCTTCACTGTTAAGTCAGTTAGTCAACTCTGTTAAGTTGTTTCTTTATAATTTTGGTATGTCTATGATCACCGGTGAACTTTTGTTTAGCTCCCTGATATATTCCCTTTCATTTTTGCTCTTCTTTGTCATGGGCTGTGTGAAAATGTTTCTACCTTATGGGATAGTGGAAGTAAAACAAACCTAAGGCATAAAAGCAACCTATATAAAACCTGTTAAACTAATCTGATTGAATCTTAATATACTGACCACTACCAACTTAAAAAAATTAAATATTCCTCCACTCAAAGACAGGCTGCAGGTCAACAAGTGTCTGTAATATACATACATGTACAATTTATTAAATGGAAAAGCCCCAAAGAAAATTGTGGAAAAATTTGCTGTCATTAAAAACAGGCCTACTAGTAGACTGTCCAGGCCCCATAATAATCTCTATAATGTATAAGTTATCCCTTCCTTATTGAGGAAGAACACTGTTGAATAATTTATCTCCTTTTTAAAATTTATTTAAAAATCAGCTCCTTCAAAACAAATGTTTAAGAAAGTTTTCAAGGAACATCTGATGGACAAATTGTAAGTCCACCTTTATCATGCTCGAGGCTACTTTACATCTGGCTGCTTTGTTGTTATTCTCACCCTTGTTATTTTGTATTTTCATTGTCTGTATTACTTGAGCTTATGGTGCACTGTCTTGGGTTTGTTTTATCTTGTATTGTGAGTCTGTTTTTGTTGTTGTTTTTTTAAAGGAAATCTTCACTTATTTTAGTTCTTTCAGAATGGATTGATATAAAAATTTGTCTTTTGAAAGCTTTTATTTATGTGCATTTTCTTGATTTTTTTTTTTTGTGGTGAGGGCAGGATGAAAGAAAGTTGTGTAAACTTAGTCTTTTACCCTCAATAAAGGTCATTTTGACTTTACTTGAAAATTTATGGGTTAGAAAACATATAAACTGTATTGAATCAAGATATCTATATTGATTTTGATGACAATTTTTTTTTATACCATTAAACTGTATGTAGAATCTTTAAATAATTGTAGATCTGTATGAACAGACTGCTATTTACATGAATGCATTAATCAGCTGATCAACCGTGAACCAGAGACACTTTTCTGCTATTCACAGCTATTGAGAATTCTTGAGCCAGTGTTATGATATCAGCACCTGGGTTGACACAAAAATAGAGGTAACTGAGCTTTGCAAGTGACAGACAGTGTACTCTGTGACAGCCCTTTTCGCTGCAGTATTATGAAGAATGAAAAAAAAACTTTCAGAATTCATTGTATGGCTGTGAATCCAGCAGCCACTTGTGAAGGTCTACTTTTGGAATCAGTTATGGTGTGTCACTATTCTTAGCTCTGTCAAAATGCACTGTATGTATTATTGGTGACATGCAGAAGGACGCCTTGCCACTGGCAGGCGACACTTAAGGAAGGGGGCTGGAGTAAGAGGGTGGGGGTTAATGGGGTCATACTCAGTAGGCATGAAAAGTCATGTTCTGTGGGCCTTCTTTTACCATGGGGTTAGCACTCTCACTTAATGATATCTACACAGCAGCTGTAGAGATGAAACTGAGATAAAGAAAATTAGGTGTTTGGCTACATAACAAAAAAAAAAAGGTGTTTGGCTGCGTAGTGACAGGAAATGAGCAGGCCTTGAGGTACCTGACAGCTTTGTTAAAAATTAACAGTCAGTAAAGCGTTAGTTTTTATATAAATTATACATTATGTGTGTACATTTTTTAATGTGGGAGTGTGCACATGTGTTGATCATTTGCTCTTTTACACCATGTACTTAATATATATTATATATTATATATAATATATTATATTTAATATATATGTCTGTGTGTGTGTGTAAGACTAAGAGAAAGAAAAGTAAATTATCCAATGTTTTGGGGTTAAATTTGGGTTGTTGCACCTAGTACACCTATTTGATTTTTGAAGTTTGTTGCCCCTTTGACTTCCAGTCAGATAAGATATCAACTGAGAGTTTACCGTCTGTGATTGAGTGTACACACTGTGGGTCTTAGAGGGGAGTAAAGTTCAGCATGAGGTGAAGCAGTACCTACAGTGTGTCGTTCCATTTGTATTACATTGCTGAAGTGCCAGTTACCTGTTGACCCAGTTGCCCACTGAAACTGAAAGGTTTTTTGAAGGGGACAGTGTTCATGCTGGGTATCGGAAATAGCGTACAAATTTACCTTCCAAGCCAGTGTCGGTTATGAAAAGGAACTTGTGGGAAGAGTAAACTGGCCCTATTAAATAAGTTATTAAGTGGGATATCACGGAGATGTGAGTGTGTGTGTGTGTGTGTGTGTGTGTGTGTGTGTGTGTGTGTGTGTGTGTGTGTGTGTGTGTAAGCCATTGGTGGAGTGGGGTGGGTGTGGGAGATTGTTTACAAGTTTTGTCTAAAAATAAACATAACTGGGAATCTTATTTTTGTCAGTGTTATTCAAATATTACCGACTGTGAGAACAAAGATTTTTGTATTCTCTTATTGTTCAGCCTCATTTCACATGTTTTTGCCCTTCCTCGTTCCCTTTTCTTCATGAAAAGTAGAAGTATTCAGTGGACTTTGACATTTTAAGAAACACAGGATTTTTTTCCGGGGTGGTGGTGGTGTAATTTTGTAGTCAGTGAAATCTTAACCATGAAAGAAACCTGTATAGATATTTTTATCATGGATTTTTGTTGTCAGTTTATGAAACGTGTTCATGGAAACACATGGAAAAGAGCACGGTGTACTAGATTACAAGATTACATTCATGACCGAACTTTTCATGGAATGTAAATATTCACTTAAGTATTGGGTCATGATAATGTATACACACACATGTATTTGAGAGCGTTTATTTTTTTAAAGTAATGATTGAAACATCTTTGACTAAAATTTAAAATAGAAAAATCGGTTATACTGTAGTTTACCCTGTTGAGTTTGGTTGATATTAGAAAACTTGCTACTAAGATGTTTGTTAACAGTTAAGAAATCACAAGAAGACCAAGTATTTTTTAGTATTATTTACTCAGTGTTATAGCACAACTGATTTATTCAGGGTGGTAGTATGCATGCACATCTTTGTCAGAACTATTTCTAATGCATTGGAAGTCTGGGATCGGAGCCTTAGAATTGATATTTTACTGAACAGCTCAAGCCCTTCAACTGGAACTGATCTAACTTGTACAATCACAGATTAGATGACTATTGGTAAGTGTTGCTCGACACTTGTGTGACTGTTAGTTGACAAAGCTGACCTCAAATCCTTAATCATCAAGTTGAAGGTTGGTTGAGTAGCTGAGGGGATAAGGTGACAGGATTCCGGCTGTTGTGAAGGTGTCAGTCACAGCTTTTTCAGGTCCTGTGCTCCTTATGAATAAAGGCTGGGGATTTTTATGATTTTCCAAACAACTTTTATGTAGACTTGCCTTGCTTTAATGCTTTTTTGATTATTTCACATAGAGTATCAAATATATTACATCACAAATCGTAGTAATACAATATACATCATCATTCAAAGTCAGAACATGTCTGCCTTAATGTGGAATTGAATAAAAAGCTGTGGTTATAATAACCTCACCAGTTGTGAATCTTGAGGTCAAGCTGAGGAAGAAGATTCCATAGGGTTGTCAGATTCCATAGGGTTGTAGAAACATGAAAATACCTAGTATCCACCCACTGTTTCATAAACAGTTTATTAGGCTAGACAGTTAGTCAAGTAACTGCTGGCTGGATTATGTGACAGATGAGGTATAGCAGATCTGGAAAATACCACAGGCTGTGACACTGCCTTGAGAACAACAAACCTAAAAACAAATCATTATTGTTTAACGTAACATGCGCAGTTTGCACATAAATTTGTATTTTATATTTACTATGGTTTTTGTTTAACACAACATGCTCAGCTTGCATACAAATGTGTAATTCATATAAATTTGCTATGGTGCATGTCTGACAGCATTCCTTCCACTTCAGTCAAAGTCCTTCAGCTAGTTCTGATCCCATTCTTACTCAGGCAAGATTATTACTAGTTTTTTTTGTTGTGCCTTGTTTCCTGAGGAACTTATGTTGTAATGTAATTGAAAGCACAGATAATTAAAAATCAACTTGATGTGTAAGCAGAACCTATGACTATGAATAAGTAAAGAGAAAAAGGGGTGGGGGGTGGGGATGTGGAGAGGAAAATTGTATTAGCTCACTGGGGGAAACAAAGATCACAAGGTTGGTTTGAAACATTGAGACCAGAGGAAATGGAACAATGTCAGTGAGTACAGAATAATAATTCTCTGGTGTTAAAGGGGGGAAACAACGAAGGAAAGAAGGCTTCTTGTGTTTTCACACCAGCCGCCATTCTGGTATGAGGCTACTTTACATTTTTTTCTGTGCCCTCTCTCCTTCTCTCTCTCTCAGTCTTACACAGACATGCTGACATGTGCGCATGCATGCATATATGTATGCACGCATGTGCACACATGCACACACCCACACACAGTTCTCACACACACACCACACATACACGCACACACACACACACACACACACACACACTCAAACCCCTCACTCACTCACTCACTCACTCACTCACTCTCACTCCTCTCCTCCTCTCTCTCTCTCTCTCTCTCTCTCTCTCTCTCTCTCTCTCTCTCTCTCTCTCTCTCTCTCTCTCTCTCTCTCTCTCTCTCTCTAGCAGTGCATGGCACTGCATGGCATGGCTTGGCACAGCACAACAATCAAATCACAAAGTGTCGCCTAGTCAAACATGAACTTGGTGAAGGCTGTAGCAGGGCTATCACCCTGAAAGTACAGCAAACCAAACCATTATGTTGAGCACAAGACATGACAAAACACAACACAATAATGTCACAGCACATCACCACACCCCCCCCCCCCCCCCCCTAAACAGCATTGTCAACATGCATACAACCCAGAATAACACAGCAGAGCTCAGTACAAATCATGAAAATGGCACATGAGCATGTCTGTGGAACACATGTAGACTCTATAGATTGTAAATGATGTCATCTTTTTTCTCAATCAATCTTTTTGGAATTTCTTATTGGCCATTTTGATCAGTATGTCCACACAAAACTTTGCAGTTCATTAATACACACTAGGTGTGGAATAGTTGAAAGTTAGAGCATTGAACTTATGATCATAGCGGACCATATGAGGGAATTTCCCCACTGAGTTTGCATTGATATCATTTCAACTCCCCTGATAAGACTGAAAACTGAGGTTCCGTACAGTGCAGGCAGAAAGCCTTTCACACTCTTTAAAAATAAAATCTCTTCCACCTTTCAGTGTTTCATAGTTCAGAGTAGGCCAGTTGAGCTATTACCAGTGGCATACTCCTGCTATCTGGAGAGCAATGGACTGCAGAAGGTTTGACAACTTACCCATAGGTACATAGCCTGCGCCAAAACAATTCCTCAGAGTTAAGGGAAAAGTTGAAATAGTAAGTCAGATAATCAGTGCTATGGATGGGAAAAGTAAAAATAGTCAGATGATCTATAGTACATGCAGTGCTGTCAGTGGGAAAGTCAAAATAGTAAGTCAGATAGGATACATATGATACAGGACTATGATTGGGAAAGTCAAAATAGTAATTGAGATATATATATAAATATAGTGCTATGATTGAGAAAAGTCAAAACAGTATAAAAAGTACTTGTAAATTAGTCGGATATGCAACGTGAGTGGAAAAGAATAAAATATTCAGATATGCAATGCTGTGAGTGGAAAAATGTAAAGTATTCAGATGTGCAATGCTGTGTATGGAAAAGTATAGAATAATCAGAATGCTATGCTGTTTGTTGGGAAAGTATATAAAATATTCAGAGTGCTGTCAGTAGAAAAGTATTAACTATTAAAAAATGGAGTGCTGTGAGTGGGAAAAATACAAAATACTCAGATATATGCAGTGCTATGACTGGGAAAAGTCAAAATAGTAAGTCAGATATATAATGTAGTGCTTTAAGTTTCAAGGACTACAATTAGACGTGTAGGAGTTAGAATTACCAGAAGCTTTGAAAAGAGAGCATGAATGTCAGTAATTTTCCTGAAGATAAAAGTGTCATGCATGGAAAAACCCACTATTGGGGTCACTGTGCACAGGACTGTTAAAACAAAGAATTTTATCACCACCACCAGTATGTACAAGGTCTGCATCATCATTGGGTATAACTTTGGAGGTGTGCAGGGTCAAGGTTTTTGTAATTGACTAGTTATACTCTTGACCTATTGCCACAGTTCTACTTTTAACATGGGAAAACTGTACTGTGATTCTTCGCATTAGGTGTGGTATGTGCACAGGATATATGCTATCTAGATGTCAATGAAAATGTCAGTGGAAGTTGGGCATGCTTCAGAAGTTAGTGAAGAAGTTAAAGTCATATATTATCAGAGTCAATATTCTTTCATGTACTCAGGCCTGGTTTTAGTTACATAGATAAGCTTTGGCTGGTAATTACACCACATAATTACACCATTACTCAATATTGCAACATTGTTTCAAGGAAACTTTCTGCCAAACACTTGATTTTAGTTAGTAGGTGAGGGTTTTTTTTAGTTGAGGTTTTCTTCTTTTTGTTTGTTTTATTTTTGTTTACTCAAGTTTAACTTGACTGGACATGTATCAGCACGTTCTGTTTTCTGTGTTGTCAGGTTGCACTGAGGCTGTCCGTATGTGCTAATATTATAACAGTTTTCTATTTTTCTTCTTGTTATGCCTATGCGGAAACCTTCGTAACACTTGGAATGGCTGCTTGGGTGCACAGACTAAGAAGCCTGTAAGCTTAGAAGGAGAAGCTTCCTGAACATAATGTTTGCATACATGTGTTGCAAGTTAATGTTCCCATGTATTATATAAATACTAAAGATGCACTCAGGCATTACAGAAGAATGTATTGGGGGAGGGGGGGGGGGGGGGGGGGGGCAGACACACGAAAGAAGTGCTAGGTAAACATGGACCATAGTGAAATCCTTGTTTTTCAGCTTGAATGATTTTCTTTCAACTCAGTAAATCACTTCTCTCCTTCTTGCGATCCCCATATAAATTTGTATGTGCTTGCAGACAGTAACTCCTAAGATGAAGGGAGGTGGCAAGATGGTGTAGACCTTCACCTGCCTAACATAACATGTAAATCATGAGGTTCTGGGCCCAATTCCCAGCGTTGCTTTTTCTTCCGAGTTTGATGGGAAAATGGAACTGAATGTCAGGTCTTTCAGAGGAGACTCTAAACCAGTCAGACCTGTGTGTTAACTGATTCGTCCATGTCAAAAAGCCCCATGACATTTGAACATCAGAAAGAGCAGGGAGGTCTCTCAACTGTCCTGGCAAAATTGGAAGGTTCAATTCCTGACGATTTTCCAAATTTAGAATATGGCTACCTCAATGGTGGGAAGAAAAAAACCTGGTCACATACACAAAAATCTCACCACTAATGAACCTCAGAGCTCTAGCTGAGAAACAAAGAATATGTGAAGAAAACACCTATGCAAAGAAGATATGAAAGGGGGAGGGGGGGGGGGGGTTCAAGAGGGATAGATGAAAGATATTTGTACTGTTGACAGAGTGTAAAAGGGTTTTTCTGTTTGTATTTATGCCACAGTGTAAGAGGATTTTTTTCTGTACTGATGACAGAGCATCATTGCTTTTTTTTCTGCATTGATGACACGATGTACAGTTTTCTTTCTGTTATTTGTATCAGAAAAACTGTGCTTTTTGTGTGTTAAAAAACTATTTTAAAAAAAGATGAACGATAAAATTGTTAAAGATATTGTCCTTCAGCATTGAAGTCATCATTTCACTTCCATTAAGATGATGGAGATTTGCAGTTGAACCTCTCCCCAACCATCTCCCTTGGACACATCCAAGCACACATTCAGGTATCTGAGATATGCAGATCTATGCATGACATGTGTGCAACCGCATGTGCACTCCCTCTTTCTCATTTTTTCTCTCCCATTCCCACCCCCCTTCTGATGTGCTTATTCAAGCACGCATACCAGTAAAAAGCCTCAACTCCTTTCTCCCACAATCCCAACACATATTTTGCATTGAATAGCTGACTCCATTCACAATTCAAGGCAGTTTGGCTCATCTGAGGGCTGCCTATTTTGATCAGAATTTGCACTGTGCTTAACTTGGTGGGGGGTGAAAAGAAGAAAAAAGAGTGAGAGAAGCAGTTTTCTGAGAGCCTCTTTTTTTGGAATTGAGATTTGCTCTTCGTTTAAATAAATCAAAAATTGATTTTCTCCTGAAGGTGTCTATTATAAAAGTATGGCTCCAAAGAAATAATACAGGGGCCACCTTTTTATCAAAATTTAGGAAGGGCATGGGTACTGTGGGTTGAAATCAGCTGTGTGGTTGTTTAGGGTGGTATGCTTCAGAATTTAATGTATTAATTTGCTGTGACTTGTTGTAACATAGGAGTGCCAGCCTTGCAACCAAGTTTGGTGAGGTTTTTTTTAAGGGGGGGGGAAGGGTATATGACCTGAAAAGAAAGGAATTTTGAAAAAGAAAAAAAAGAGGAAAATATGCGCATGAGACTCAGACTGTTGCTGTCTGCCTGCCTTGCAGATTTGTTTGTTCACACTAACTGTAACTAACTCTCCGTGTCTGTCTCTGTCTGTCTGTCTGTCTCTCTCTCTCTATCTCTATCTCTCAACATGCGTGCTCGCACACACATTCACACTCACACACACACCCCCTCTCTGTCTGACTCTCACTATCTCTGTCTCTTACTCTCTCTGTGTCTCTTATCTGTTTGTCTATAGATCTGTCTGTCTGTCTGTCTGTCTGTCTGTCTGTCTGTCTGTCTGTCTCTCTCTCTCTCTCTCTCTCTCTCTCCCGGGGGGTGAACAGAGTTCACGTTGGAGATAGGATGCACATTCACATCGTGCTCTTGTAAATTAATTATTTTCCTTAATTAATGACTTCTTACTGATTAATACTTGTTTGTTTTTATTTCCTTATGTCTTCCTGATCATGCCAGTACAAAATTTATCTGCAAGAGTCACCTGTGGCCAGTTTTATTGGACTTTTCAAAACTTCATGTTCAAACGTATACTGAACTGTGTGGCTACACGTAAACACCAGCTTGTGTTGTGTTGGCCAGTGAGTGGTGTGAGGACACTGTGTGTGGCAGTGGTGTTGGCAGCCCTGTATTGCTGCACTCCTGCTGTCAATCATGATCAGGTGTGTGGTTTGTGGTGCAAGTGTCAAACAAATGATGATGTTCAACAGTCAATACATAGACTTTGTTACGATCTACTCTCTCTTGCTACAGTCAGGTTTCTGCAAACAATGAAAACTGACCCACGACAGAAACTCAGGTACATAATTTCTGCCAGTGTTGGGGTGACATATGGAACTGCTGTGATAATGTTTATTGTCTTCCTATCATGTTTCCTGATGATCTGTGGTGATGTAGAGCCCAATCCGGGTCCAACATTTGGGAGGGGTTACGGACAGATATCATCTCCAACCTCTCAAGGCCCTCCTCGGGGTGGGGGGTACAGGCAGGAATCCTACCACAGGCCACATGAAGACTATGAGAACAACACACCACCCATTCATCATGATAGTTTTCACCCAGGGGAGCATCCTCTTGCCCGTCTACATACAGATATGGCCCAAACTCTGCAGGATGCTGTATCAAGGATGGAGGCAAACAATCTTCGTCAGGAGCAAAATGTTGAAAAGCATTTCCTGACAATGGAAAAGAAACTGTCAAGCATGGAAAAGAAAATTGACCACCGCCTTTGTCAACTGGAAGAACAGCAAGCTCACCTCACCAGTAGTCATAGAATGTTGGAAGAGCAGTGCCACTTCTTGGAATCAGAGGTACACAGCTTGAGGGAAACAGTCAATGCCTTCTCAAATAAATGTGATTATCTGGACAATCAAAACAGAAGAAACAACCTCCTCTTCTTTGGGCTTCCACTGCAGGAGGGTGCAAACTTCCTGGCGGCCTGTGAGGAAAAAGTCCGGGAAACAGTGCAGGTTGGCATGGGCATTGAGGAGGACTTGTACTTTGAACGTATCTACAAGGCTGGTAGGGCCATTGCTGTGAAGTTCCAGTCCCACCTTCAAAAAATGCTGGTGCTCAAGAATGCACACAAGTTGAAGAAAAGCAAGGGTTTCCAGAACATTTTTGTGAAGGAAGATTTCTCTGAAAAACTCCAACAGAGGAGGAAGGAACTCATTCCTCTCCACCGCCAACTGAAAGAGAAAGGACTCAAGTCAATTCTACGATATGACAAGCTGATTACAGATGACGCTGTATACACCTATAACTCCCAAAGTCGAACAATTCTGAAAGTGGGCCAACCATGGCATGGAAGTCACAGCAAAACTCCACATTTTCAGCATGACAGAACATATCATGCAAGGGGTGGAGTGGAAAATCCAGATAATGATTTGCTTCAAGAGCAAGCACGTGAGAACAGGGGAAATTCCTCACACTGCCTGTCATCAAGTGACTTTCCTGCCCTGACAGCAAACAGAACTTCTCCTCCACGTGCAGCCGAAAAGCCCTCACCCACTGCTGCAAAGAAGGGAGCGTCTCCAGTGACCAGGACAGCCAGGAGTGCGTCACGTACTTCACCAAATCTGCAGCAGACTCCAGTGAAATCCAATGTAGCAGATGAGCTACAAGAGCAGGAGCAAAATGCCAGCACCAGCTGCAGTCAAAGCAGAAGTGCAGCATACAACCTCCGGACTCGATCTAAGCAGTCTGCAACTGAAGGACCTGCACGTGACACGGCTGGGAGACCTGAGGGTGGTGCTGTATCAACTCCTGCTGAACGTGCCAGACAGCCAGGAAAAGGTCGGGGACGTGAAGCATCCCCTTCCCAGCCCAGAATCGACTGCATGCTGCAACAGTCACGTGCTGAGGGACAGGACCACCTGACTGAAAAAGACATCCCACCAGTTCTGAATGCCTCAGAACCCACCAACATGGGTCAGGATGTGGACTCTGAAGACAATCACTCTGATGTGCCTCCTGGTAATGCCAACAGCTAGGACGGTGGCCGGCCCCAGTCAGTATCTTTCCTTCTGTTTAATGTAGCAGGTCTTGTGAGTAAGCTGAAAGACTCGGACTGGGTAGATTATGTTAGTAACTTTGACATCGTCTGTTTAACAGAAACTTTTGTGGACAAAAATTTTGATGTGTCACATATTTTTCAAAGTTTTGGTAAATACGTTTGTCCCGCAGTGAAGTTGTCTCATCATGGTCGGAAATCAGGTGGTATACTGGTAATGGTAAAAAAGCATTTGATGAAACATATCACGGAAGTAAAGAGTGATGTTGAAAATGCTATCATTCTTAGATTGTCTAGACATTTGCTTGGTTGTCCAAAAGATATTATATACCTATGCACTTATATACCTCCTTATGGTAGCCCATTCTATGATCAGGCTGAATCAGATTGTCTTATTTTGGATATTGAAAGACAACTCGGTGATTTATTGGCTGGTGATGATAATGTCCACCTCCTTTGTAGTGGTGATTTTAATGCCCGTACTGGTAACTTGCAAGTTCAGAATTACAATTCTGTGTCAGATGATTATCTAGATTTTTTTGATAAATCAGTTTCCTTTCAGAGTGATAGAACATCACAGGATTTGGTCGTAAATGATTTTGGCAAAAAACTACTTGATATGTGTGCTTGCTTTAATATCAAACTGCTTAATGGTTGTCCAGAATTGGATGATTCAGGCAACTTTACGTATTTGTCCGAACAAGGGCACAGTGTTGTAGACTATTTTTTGGCGAGTTTTGACATTTGTGGAATTTTTGACAAATTGATTGTATCTGACAGGATTGAATCAGATCATATGCCAGTTGAATTATACTGTATTGTATGTGACTCATGTACTCAAGTTTCTGTGGACTGCCCTGTTATTATGGAAAAGGTGATTTGGTCAGAAGACCAGGCTGTATCCTTTACCAATAATGTGGAGTCTGAAAGCTTCAAGACTCAGTTAGACAGAGCAGTCACTCTTGTTGATGATGATCTAGAGGAATCAGTGTCTGTGTTTACTCGAGCTTTAAACAAAGCAGCAGAGCCAATGAAAAGAAAGTTTGTTCTTGGAAAACCAAAAAGACAGCAGGCCAGGTGGTTTGATAGTGAATGCCTTGCTAAGAAAAGGGAGGTGAGAAGACATCTAAGAAAGTGTAAGAAAAGTAAATCGAATGAAGATTACAAAAAGTATGTAGAGGCAAAGAAAGAATATAAGACTCTACTTGTAAAGAAAGAACAAACATTTAGAAACTTTAATGTGAACAAAATACTGGCTTCGATTAACAATCCCAATCAGTTTTGGTGTGAGATCCGCAAACACAGAAATCGTAAAGTTGTCACTAATGATATTTCAGAGGATGAGTGGATCCGTCACTTTGAATCCGTCTTCAATGACGGAGTTGTTACTGATCATGTTAACTTCTCGCATGATGTGGATGAAATAACATTTGACGACATATTGGACAAGGAAATTTCAGATAGGGAAATAAGGAAAGCTATTAGTCACATGAAAGGTAGAAAAGCAGCAGGTCCAGATGGTATTTTAGCTGAAATGTTGAAAAATGCTGAACAATCAATTATGCCATTTTTGTCAAAATATTTCAATGCCATATTTTCTAAGGGTTTTTTCCCCTCCATATGGACAGAGGCTATAGTATATCCACTTCACAAGAAAGGTGACCCTAGAAACCCAGACAACTATAGGGGTATATCCCTTTTAAGTATTCTAAGTAAAGTATTTACCTATATCATTAATAAGAGATTGACACTGTGGGTAGAACAAAATGGTTCTATTTGTGAAGCCCAGGCTGGATTCAGAAAAGGCCGTTCAACAATAGACCATATATTTACTTTAAACGCACTGATAGAAACCTACTTGCTTAAACACAGAAAACTATATGTAGCATTCATTGATTTTAAGAAAGCGTATGATACTGTTAATCGTAATGTTTTGTGTTCCGTGCTGTTTCGTGCAGGTATTAAGGGTAGAATGTTCAAGATGATTAGGGCTATGTATTCTAATGTTAAAGCATGTGTAATGTGCCAGAGTAAGACAGGTTATTCAAATTTCTTTGAATGTTTACAGGGGTTGAAGCAGGGTTGCATTGTAAGCCCAATCTTATTTTCGTTATTGATTAACGAATTAGCTAATGAATTAATCTTAAAAGGTAAACATGGCGTGACTCTTGAATCGAGTGAGATTGAACTATATTTGATGTTATTTGCTGACGATTTGACCTTGTTGGCCTCGACTGCTGTAGGCCTACAGCATCAACTTAACAACCTACAGAAGGAAACAGAGAGACTGAAACTAACAGTAAACATAGACAAATCCAAAATCATTGTTTTTAGGAAAGGTGGCTTTCTTGGTGCTAGAGAAAAATGGTTTTTGAATGGTAGTCCATTAGAAGTTGTGAACTTGTATAAGTACTTAGGCCTTACCTTTTCTACTAAAAATAGTTTTTCAGCTGCCATGGAAGAAGTGAAACTTAAAGGTAAAAGATGTGTGAATGATATCATGTGCACTCTGGGAAAAATTGGAGGTAATTCTCCTGATGTTTTCTTTAAACTTTTTGACACTCAAGTCGTCCCACTTGTTCTGTATGCTTCTGAAGTATGGGGATATAAAGTCTATCGCCAAGTTGAACAAGTACATCTTTATGCATGTAAAAGATTCCTGCATGTTCGAAATAAAACAGCTAATGATGTGGTATATGGCGAATTAGGTCGTTTCCCACTTTGGATTACAGCTATTATGAGATGTGTTAAGTACTGGCTACGACTGTTAAAGCAATCTGAAGAAAGGTACTCAAAAAAAGCATATAAAATGTTATTTGCTATGAATGAGAAAGGCCATGTGACATGGGTATCCTACATTAAGAATATTTTGTGTGAAAATGGTTTTGAACAAGTGTGGTTGTTTGGTTGTGGCTCCGATAACATTTTCATGAAAGAGCTTAAAGAGAGACTACACAGTAACTTTTGTCACAACTGGCGTAATAACATGGATTCAAACCCACGGTTCTCAATTTATGGTAAAGTTAAACATAGATTTGCTTTAGAAAACTATGTTGAAATTTTGTATGTTGAAGGTTACAGAAATATTTTGGCCCAATTCAGGATGGGTGTGTCCCAGTTGAATGTACACAAATACCGTTTTTCACCTACAGATGATAATACCGCATGCCCTGTGTGTATAGGTGTAAAAGAAGATGAAGCACACTTTGTGTTTAAATGTCCCTTATATGGGGACATTAGACAGAAGTTCAACTTCAACACTGATGTTGATGTTAACCTGGACAACGCACTTGTCAGTGTGCTTGCCCGTAATTCACAAGCATCGTTAGTAAATCTTGCGAAATACCTTTTAGCTGCTTTCAGACTTAGACAGAATTTCATTGATGATATGTAAGCGTAAAAGCTAATATTCCCCAGGATTATGACTATTCCTCTGTGTTCTACAATTGTTCCAATGAATCTTTTTATGTGGAACCACTATTGTGCTTTCTACTATGCTGCATTAGTATTATGACAGAATAGTGTGTCAATGTTTGTGTTTCTCCCCATGAAAGGGGCTGTTGGCCTGTATTCATTAAATTTCAGAGTTCAGAGTTCAGAGAGTTCAGAGTTCTCTCTCTCTCCCTCCCTCTCCCTCTCCCTCTCCCTCCCTCCCTCCCCCATCCTCTCTCCCCCTCCCTCCCCCATCCTCTTCCCCACCCTGCCTCCCATATAATGATATACATGTACAATCTACTGATGTCCTGCTGTTACGTGTGGTGTGACTGACAGAGTGGCAAGTTTGCTGCGGCCAGTCACCCTGGACCAGCTGACCTTGAAGCTGAAGGAGATGTATCAGATTCCTCTCAGCATCTTCTACACACAGTCCAGTGGAGAGGTCGGTCCTTAACCCACAACACCTCATGATGTGCCTCGTGTTAGAACTCTCACCGTCTTAGTCAGCTCACTTGCATGCATGCACACACACATGCATACAAACACACACACACGCACACACACCACACACCACACACACACACACACACACACACACACACACACACACACACACACACATTCAAAATTCAAATTCTGTATTTCCTGCCAGCCCTTAGGGATAGGGAGGTTTTTGGGGGTTGTTTTTTTTTAACAAGAAATGACACATCTTAAAATATATTTCATGAATAGAAATTAGAACAAGACTTATAAACTTGGACATTTATATCTGCTTTATGCATCATCCTTAACTGTTTACTTGTTGAACATGTAAATTTGTGGTTTATTTTTATAGTTAATAAGTTATATATTGTATTTGAAATAATATAACTTTGTGTGTAGCATGTGTGCGTGGGGTGGGGAGATGGAGGTACCACTTTCATTACTATTGTCATTATGAATATTATATGACCTAAGTTTATAGTCATATGTGTCTTGATAATCCTTTTATAGGAGTATTTGTCCGCTGATGGGTTGAAATGATAACAAGGCTCTGATACGCTTTTGTTTTAATGTGTGTGTCTGTGCGTGTATGACTATGTGTATCTGTGGTGGTGTTTATTTGGTTTGGGTTGTGATTTTGATTTTACTGTTTGTCTGATTTTGGAGGGTTTTTTGTTTTTTTTAATGTGTTATGTAAATCTATAAAATAATGTTGGTTTGGGGTTTTTTTGCTGCTGGTTTTTCTTTTTCCTTCTATTGGATCATTTAAATTGTTGTTGCTGATGTTAGAGTTGGTGGAGGATTTTATATTGCCTGAATTAATATTCCCTTGATGAAAGGGTTAATGTATTTTTGCCTTAAATCAAAGAGCTTACATACATCCGTGTGTATGACCAAGGGAGAGGAAAGGGAGTGGAGATCATTGTTATATTTTTTTGCTTTGAATCCAGTTTCTGTTTGGGTTTATTTTTGTTTTTCTTTTGTATGTGGTACAAGTGTATAGTGGAGGGGGTGTGGGTGTGTATGCATATGTAAGTGTTTTCAGTGATTTAAAAGGAAATTATGCACTAGTTTCCTCTCTCTGTGTGTATTTATGGTTTTTATTTGTTATTGTCGTGGTTTTCTTTGGTTTGGTTTGGTTGGGGGGGGGGGGGGGGGGGGGGGATTTTTTTGTATTTAGCTCTATATATTGTTCTTTATTTGTTTCGCTTTTGGCTATTGTTTTTGGGTGTATTTTTGTTGGTGGTAGTGGTAGGTGTGTGTGTGTTGGGGGGAGGGGGTTGTGGTTGTGTTTTTTATGTTTGTCTTGTTTAGTTGTTTATTTGTTTGGGTTTTTGTTTTGGATTTTGTTGGTTTGGTTGGGTTTTTTTGTTTTATTTTAGTTTTTCTTATGGTGAATGTACTTTTAGTTTTGTTTTGTTTGTGTCATTGTTAGGATGGTGTTTTGATAATTATACCAGGTGTATGGAGCGATAATACAGTGATTGATAACTGTTGGTTGTGATAAGTCTCTTAGTTGTAGGGAATG
>CM060316.1:19611999-19644499 GCA_030674155.1 Stramonita haemastoma | reverse complement strand
CTTTTTTCTTTGGACGGATGTATAACACACTCTTACTTCCATAGCACAATTTCACATCTCATTTGAAAATTAAAAACTGGTGAAAAAAAAAAAGATTGGCAATCTCTGCAGTTTGGTTACTGAATTAGCTTGCTATGTAACTTCTACCTTTCATGTTAACTTCATACATATATGTGTCTGTCCAACTATGTTGTCAATGTTAGGACATAATGCTTAAAGAGATTTTTAATGTCCCCAAAGCACATTTTTCCCAATACAAACAAAAACCTCTTACACTCTAGTCATCAGTACAGAAAAAAAACCTCTTATACTCTGTCAGTACAGAAAAATCGTTACACTCTACAATACAGAAAAAAAAGTCTTACACTCTGTCATAAATAAAAACCATAAAACCCAACCTTTTGCACTCTGTCAACTGTACAAAGATGTCTTGCACTCGGTCATCAGTACTGTAGTAACAAAAACTCTTTTACACTGTCATCAGTTCAAAAAATCCTCCAACACTTTCATCAATGCAAAAACCTCTTACACTCTGTCATCAATTCAGGAGAGAAAAAAAACCTGTAAAAAGGTGTTAAATGAACTTTAACTCACACAGCACACACAAACCAGACATTCTGGTCCCTCCCGCGATGCAGACTGCAATGTCCTTGATGCACATCCTTCACCAGTGTAAGTCTGGAAATTTTGCAACACATCAATCAATAAGCCAACATCAGATCAACTATCAGAAGGAACACACACACACACACACACACACACACACACACACACACACACACACACACACACACACATACACACACTCTTAAAGCATTGATGATATGTCTAATTCCAAAACTCATTCTTCTTAGTACAGATTGGATGTGCAGTTAGTTACAATATGAGACAAAAGTAGATCAAAGCATACTCTGTGGATAAACGCTTTTTTAAACAAAAATTGTTCAAGAAAACTGACTGTTGCACAAATGTTTGTTTGTGTTCAGGACTTTAACATTCACCACCGCCACCACAATGGTTCAAAGTCAGACAGCATCTCTTCCCTGGACCGGCAGTCTGAAGACAGCAGCTACAACAGCACCAGTGGCCAGTAAGTGTGTCTTCTTCTTCTTCACCTCTTGATGCTGCTGGTGAATGCATGATGCACAACAGGGTGCCCATGTCTGTTAGGTGACAGTCCTGACATGGCTTTCATGGTCAGAAGGGCATTATACAATATGGTATGGTATGGTAATTATGTGTGTGTGAATAATGTGCAGGCATTAGTATTTATATAACTACATGTGTGTGCATTTACATGCTTGTGCAAGGACTCATTAGATCAGTACAGTAAAGAAATCATACACAATCTGTGTAGTGTCAAATACAAGCTGTATTCCTATCGATTCAGTAGCAGTTAAATAAAGACTAAATGAAAGAAGACTTGCTAGAAGGAAGAAAAAAGGTACAAGTTAATTGCTGGTAGTCACTTTCTATGAACAATTATGGATTCCTACGATGATTAGTGTGCAAATTTGAAATCCCCTTTTTTGGTCTTTTTTTTAAACACAGACCTACCAACCATATTTATCATGGTATGCAGTTGTTAGCCTGAGCTTCTCCCCATTCTGTGTAATTAATGTATTTGGAGAAGGAGGCCTTCTGCCAGAAGTAATTTGCCATGATTCATTGCCTATAGATACAACTCGTACAGGAGTTAGGGGAGAAGTCATGTGTAATGTACTTGTTCAAGATGATCATGTCTGTTTGCTTGCAGCAGTGGTGAGACCTTTCTGTTAAGAAGAAGAGATTCTCGGAGAAGTGTTCTCTCTGACAGTGCCAAAGATGACTACAGTAGAGACAATTGTGAGTACTGGCCTTTATTTCTAAAAGTAATCTCCTTTTTAACTTTTCAAAATATCTTTGTCTATTCGTCATTTTTGTCTTTCGTGTTAATTTATGAACAGTCATTAGCAAAACCTGTAAAACATTATTTAATGGTGCTTGTAACCTTTGGTGTTTTGGCATTTGTACACACTTGATGATTATTTGGTATCCATAGTTTCTTGTAAATAAATGTACTCTTCTTATTTAAGCAGTTTTTTTTTTTAATTAGAAAGATAGTCTTCCATGTGCAACTGCATCACTTGAAAAAACAAACTGTAGTAACAGTACTATGTAAATGATAAGTAGAACTGTTCATTTAGCGTTATCATTTGCACAGAGTGATTTTTCTGTAAAACTCCAATGGTCTGAAGGACAGTACTAAATAGTGTTGATTATGCTTTTGCTTTGTCGTATTTACTCTGGCTAGTACTTTGGCCAGCTGGAAGTCAGTGCCGCATATGCAGTGTAGCCAAAACTGGCTCCAGTAATACTTGTTGGTAATGACAATACAGTGTTTGAAGGACATGATCTACAGTTTTTTCTAGCCAAGTAGTGGACATTATGAAAGAAAGTAAAAAGAAAAATCTGATGTTGATAACAGGGTATTTATAAAGATTGTGTATTGTTGCAGCCAAAAAGCATTTTACATTCCCTAGAGGGTTTGAACCCACCAGCGAGCCTCCAACAGTCGATGGAAATGGTCAGTTGTAGTGGTTGTATTGTAGTTTAGATGTTTATTGTGTGTGTTGCTTTTTCTCTCTCAGTCTCTTTGGTGTTGTGTGTGTGTGTGTGTGATGGTGTGCATGCATGCGTGCATGTATGTGTGTGCAAACATGTAGAAGATATTGCTTATGTTTAATGGAACAATACACTGAAGTGGTATTTTGACAGCATTCATAGTTTATAGTAAAGTGTTTATTTTCTGTGTTCAAATGCTGTGCTTGCTAGGAATGTACTAAATGTAGCAGTGATTGCACCTGTGGCCTAGCTAACACCAGTGATTAAAATAAAAGAGGAAAGAATGGGCAGTACAACCCTCTTCAGGGAAAAAAATCTCCCTTTGCTAGTCTAAGCATAACAGGTTACCAGGTATCCATAGAAAAGATCACTGTGTCTATGTCTATGTATCAGAGTCCCTCACTAATAGATTACTCATTCAGCTACCGTGAACAGAATCATTGTTAATGTTATTTCCTGCTGAGATCATTGATCTGTTAACATGAAAATTTATATAGAAAGGAGAACATAGCAGTTGTGACATCTCTAATTTGTGACATCTGTATATTCCATCAAGTGATGTATGTCTTTGTATAATGTGTGTAGGCCATCAGACATTTCCTCGGTCCACTGGTCGGCGGTTGGAGGCGGAGTTCATGCCAGTACGCACACTATTGTCTCGGGGTAGCGAGGGGTCTCTCAGCTCATGTAGCACCAGTAGTGGTCATCCCACAGACCCAGACATGGATTCTCCTGGTGGACTGTCCAGGCATTCCGCCTCTTCAAGTGTGATTTTCACTGTATCAGGTGTGTGTAAGTTCATGCATTGCCTTTGATATTTGTTTGAAAATATTCAGGCATCTGTATCAGTGTGTGTGTAAGTTCATGCACTTTGCCTTTTGTAATATTTGTTTGAAAAGTATTCAGGTTTCTGTAACCAGCTATTTCAATCAGATATGTGTTTTTTTAAATTTTGTATGCATGTGATGTTTTGTGTGTATTGATGTATACAATAAGGATAGAATACTGGCTGGCAGTTCTGCATTTGTATTGATCTGGATGTGAGACGAATCTTTCCCCCACAACAAATAAGACACTGACGAAATTTAAGTATGAAATTTTGGATGGAAATTAAGTTAAATGCATTGTCGTTTTGTCTGTCATGCTTTTTTTTTTTTTTTTACTATTCACCAGCTGCTGTAGGTTGGAAGTATCAGGATAATTGACCCGTCATTTGTTTTTCTTTGGTTTATGGACGGTTAGCACTGAAAAAATGTCATTTAGTTTTGTAGTTTGAAGTTGTGTTTCTTTTCTTGGAAACAAAAATAAAGATTGATTTTGTTAGTTTCCATCTTTGTAGTGTGCAGTATGTGACTGAAAAATATAAAGAAAAGCTTGTTTGATATAAGAGAAGTTTGATGATAAGGCAGTGAAGAAAAGGGCGAAAATAACTTGACTTCTCTTGTGTGCTGAACAACCACTGTCTGCATGTACAAGAGTTTCAGGAAATATTTATGCGTTTTTTTGTATTGCTTGTTTCAGCTCCCAGAGCGCCCACGCACTGGAAGAAGGGGCGAGTGCTGGGCACAGGGGCGTTTGGCATGGTGTTTCAGTGCTATGACCAGGACACCGGCATGGAGCTGGCCGTCAAACAAGTGCAGCTGGGAACTATGAATGCTGAGGTCTCCAAGGTGGGATTTGCACTGGTCCTCTGTACAGCAGTTGACTCGTAACTGAAAAATTTTCAAACTACTAAAGGGTGTTTCAAAGAAATCCTGGTGTGTTTTACCGATCACACCACCTGTTTGGTTTTTTTTGGTCAGTTTTGTTTGCCAGAAGTCTGCCTTCTTTTTCTGTCTCTGTAGTCGCAAATCTCATAAAGCAAAAAATACTTGTACTATCGATAAAAGATAAGTGATTTTTTGAAATATAACAAGACTAACGTATCATAATTTTAAAAGCAAAAAATTTGGAGAAGTCTTGCAATTGCCTATAATTTTTTTCTTATTTTTTATTTGAAAGGAAACTTAGTATTAGTTGGTGTTTCATGATTATTTCATGGTTTTAAACTCTTATGCCTGATGGCCCATGGCATGCATTAATTGGTAAATCCAAAAGAAGAGAATATGAGAGTATATAGGTGGGTTAACTAGGTGGGTTTTGTTGTTTTGTGTTCAAGTAATGAATCTTTTGTTTGTTGTGAAGTGATGCTAAATGGCAGGTTTTCTGTGTTTCCAGGAGGTTCGTGCTTTGGAGAATGAAGTTCAGCTCCTGAGAAACTTCCAGCATGAACGCATCGTCCAGTATTATGGTTGTCAAGAAGACAACAGTGTTCTCTCCATTTTCATCGAGTTCATGCCTGGGGTGAGTAATGGATGCCTATCATACATATAGTCTGTGTTGTGTGCAGAACATGAATAAGGCAGCTGACTTGGACACCTGAACAGAGGGAAAAGGGGGTGATTCCAAATGGTTGTGTTCTTCCCTGGAAAAGTTGAGCCCAGCCTTTGTCATGCCATATGAAGTCATGAATATGATTTTCATCTTTTGTCTGTTGTATTTCTTTCTGCCTAAGTTGGTCAGCTGTTATTGTAAGCAATGTTGCCACTTTTTAGATATAGAAAGAATTATAGACAGGTGGGTTTGGTGGGGGGGGGGGGGGGGGGTGTTGGTTATTCCTTGGCTAGAGCTCCAAGTTTCACCAATGGTGAGATTTTTGTGTATGCAATTGTTTTTTTCCCAGTCATTAAAAAAGCATACTGGCTTAGGGATTGTAGACAAATGAGTTGCTGGCTAATCCTACCAGCCTGTAACTGATGAGACATGAATGATAGGAAAGGGATGCTGATGGGGGTGGGGTGATGGGAAAGGGGTGATGGGGTGTGGTATGGGGGGGGGTGGGGTGATGGGAAAGGGGGGTGATGGGAAAGGGGTGGATGAGAAAGGGGGTGATGGAAGGGTGTGATGATGGGAAAGGGGTGTGATGGGGGTGGGGTGATGGGAAAGGGGTGTGAGTGGGGAAGGGGTGATGGGAAAGGGGTTGATGGGGGTGGAGTGATGGGAAAGGGGTGTGTGGGGGTGGAGTGGGGAAGGGGTAAGAGGGGTGGGGTGATGGGAAAGGGGTGTGAGTGAGGAAGGGGTTGATGGGGGTGAGTGATGGGAAAGGGGTGTGATGGGGGTAGAGTGATGGGAAAGGGGTGTGATGGGGATGGAGTGATGGGAAAGGGGTATGATGGGGGGGGATGGGGGTGATGGGAAAGGGGTGGGGTGATGGGAAAGGGGTGCTGAGGGGGGTGGAAGAATGGTGATAAAGGTATGGTCAGTGATAAAGTGGATTTGATACAGTTCGCATCATGAAATAAATAAGTTTCTTCACATATTACATGCATTTCTTGATTTTTAGATACCAAATTATTGTGAAGTGGTATAAGTAAAAACCTATATGGAGCAATGTAGAGTGTGAGGTAATGAAAGGAAAGAGAGAAAGAGATAACCACACCTATGTTGTCTATTGTATAGGTGCTTTTCAGCTGAGTTCTTTGCTGAACAAGTGTGCTGTGTGTTGCAGGGTTCAGTGTTGGATCAGCTGAAGCAGTACGGTCCCCTGACGGAGAATGTAGCCCGCAAGTACATCCGACAGGTGCTGGAAGGGCTGGCCTTTCTGCACAAAAATGTCATCGTGCATCGGGATATCAAAGGTCGGTTCAGAACCTCTGTCTGTCTGCCTGCAATACGATGTGGTTCAAATGTATGTACTGTCTTTTTAAATCTTGTTTTATTATTTGTTCATTGTCAGCTTTTTTAAAAAATCTCGTTCTTTAAAAAAAAAAGTATTTTTTATAATAAAAAAGGAAAGTATTTTTGGACTTGCATAGTAGCTATGTGGATAGAGTGACCCAGTACTCCTATCCAGAAGTTAGAATTTGTGGACTGTGTGGTAGGTAGTGGCTGTTGTGCAGTGCCAGGCATAACACTCTGGGGGTCACTAGAATCTGTGTGCTTCTTGATTAGTATTCCACTTGGATCACCTGAGACCATACTACTACTGGATGAGAGTTTGTGTGTTTGGCTATTTGCAAACACCTGTGCCATATAGGCAGCCATACTCAGCTTCAGGAAATTTCTTTTTCCTGAAAAGGAGAGTGCTGGCTGTTGGGCTAAAAGAGCTTGTCATGGCTGAAGACAATCATGGCATAATATTTTAACCATGATGCATGTTGTTGTATGCCTTATCACTTAGTGACATATGTATGGTGACACATTTATGGCCCGGGCTCAGGTTTGGTGGATTAGGGTGAGTACTTTTGGGATCCCTTGGGTCAACCTGCGTACACACCTGCGGGTCTGTTACTGCTCTTTGTCACAGTGTGTGCACATACATGCACATGACTAGGTATATATATTCAGTTCATTCAAAAACTGTAAATATTGTTGATAATATACACAAGATTAGATAGTATTTAGTTCCTTTTCAAAGAATTAGAGAAAATTGTTGATGCTGTTTCAGCTGCCAACGTATTGCGAGACACTCAAGGCAACGTGAAGCTGGGTGACTTTGGGGCGTCCCGACGTCTGCAGGTGATTGCCAGTGCCACAGGTCTCAAGTCTGTGGTGGGCACCCCTCACTGGATGGCTCCTGAGGTCATCAACGGGGATGGCTATGGCCGCAAGGCTGATGTCTGGTATGTTCAAATACTATAGCTGATTCTCCCGTGACCCAAGTCACGTTTTGAAATGTGCATAATTTATAGTGCTTATAGCTTTTCGAGAACATCTTCAGATGTATAAGATGTATTCTGCTTGTTGTTTTTTTTATAAAGTCATTCATTGAAATGCCATGCAGCTGTTCTTTTGGTTGATCCACTTAAATGTTTAGGACTCATTTGCAGCACAGCATATTCAGTGGACCTGTAGCCAATCTAATGCATTAAGTCTCTTGTTGAGGGCTTGTGTGCAGTAGTCCTGATATAATTTGCAATTAAGCTTTACATTTATACAAAGCCTTTGAAGTAAGAAGTGGAAGATTTTCCTCTGTAGTATTTTTTAAAATACTTTTTAGTTTTTCTTGAAGTTTTTAGTTCTGGCTATGGATTTGTTCCATGTTTGTGTGTTACAGATATACTCTAGTGTGTATCCATCATATTGATCATTAATTTGTTTGGCAACCCCTTCATGTATAGGCTATTGACCTTGTGAATAAATATTTGCAGAGCACTCTCTGTCTGTATGTCTGTCTGTTGTCTCTCTTTCTTCTCTCTCTCTCTCTCTCTCTCTCTTCTCTGTCTCTCTCTCTCTCTCTCTCTCTCTCTTCTCTCTCTCTCTCTCTCTCTCTCTGTGGACCCCACTGGGGGTTGAGGCAGCCCCCAGACCCACACCACATTCTTCTTTTTCAGTTCTTTTCATTCTCATTTGTGAGCATAGTAATCTGTTTATCCCAGAGAATTAATCACTTTGTCATGTGATGCTTGTGTGCAGGAGTGTGGGGTGCACGTTAGTGGAGATGCTGACAGGCAAGCCTCCCTATGGTGACTACGAACCCCTGGCAGCTATGTACCAGATTGTCTCTAACAAGCATCCCAAATATAAACTGCCACCCCAGTGCTCAGTGCATGTAGAGAACTTCCTCATGCTTACCTTTAAAACCACTGTCACGGACAGACCTTCTGCTGAAGACTTGCTGAGAGACAAGTTTGTGCGAGATTATACATAGCCCTTTCCTGAGGAGAACAGTGAAACAGTGTGGAAGAGTGTGTGATTTTGAGAGCATGAGGATGAAAAGGATCTGTGAACTTGCATGTGGCTCATGGCCTCAGAGCAACGATTTGTGGCTTTGCAGCAAGAGAAGGCACAGAGCTGCAGAAGCGGAGAGCCCAACAGATGGAGAAAGGAAAGCGTTGGAGCTAAGCAGCCTGGGTGTTCAGGAGAAGCTGACAGAGTAGTGTGCAGTGGTGTGAGGCGATTGTATTTCCTGGGGTTTACTTCACAGAGATCTGCTGTAGCAAGGCTGTGATGGTGACGTGGATAACAATCACAAGTGTGAAGGTTTCAGAGGGAAAGGCAAGGCCTGTATTGAGCTGCAGCAGACACCATCATTGATCTCTGTCCCCAGCCGCATACAGAGTGACACAACAGAAGACTGCACTCTGCATTGTTGATGCCATGTAGCGGACGGAGCACTAGTGGGTACACCTTGTGCATAATCACACCAAAAATACTGCTATTTCTGCTGTAGCGTCTGAAGCAGAACATTATGTCAGGAGTGACAGACTGTGGCGTGAAGCACACATCATGACGCAACGTCCTTGAAGATTACTCATCAGAATCTGCAGAGATCTCCAGTGTTAGTTGAGAAACTGTATGGCATGCCATGCTTTTTTTTTTTTTGTAGACTATATCTCTATAAATATTTACAGTTTATAAGAAAGGACTTGCATGCTTGTATAGAAATATATATATTGAATAAATGCAAACAATGAAGTGTGACTTTTGTGTTACTGGGGTTTTGATTTTAAATCAGCTGTGATCAATATTGGTGGTATTGAAAGGAAATACGTAAGGACATTGTGATGGTGCCAGTGAATTGCTGTGGTCAACAATCATGTAAAGTCCTTTTTTTCGAGGAAGCTTACACAGAGAAAAAAGCAGCTTCCTCTTTTTTCTGCACACCCCCCTCCCCCCTCAAAAAAAAAAGATTTATATGGTTTGTTCTGATGGCCTTACTTTTTATAGTTGCAGTAACCTTCAGGTCAGAAGCTGCTGTATTTTAGATCCACACATGGGAGTTTTTTCTCCTAGAAAATGAATTTTTATTTGATTAGAGTAATTGTAGAAATTTGAATAGAATGCTGATACTCGGCTGTATGAATTTAAAAAAAAAAATTCTGAATGCTCCTTTTAAACTTGACAATGAAAGAATATGCTTAATTATTAAAAATGGCACTAGGATTTAGGTGATATTGACTACATATATATGTTTATACAGGGCCTGTGTTCTGCCCTAAGATTCCTGGACGGCATGTTTGATTTAAACATCATGAGTATCATAGTGTAGCCAGCTGTCTGACACAGTAGCCAGCTGTTTGACTAAAAGTCAGGTCCAGTCATTTCCCTCAGGTGTTAGTCATCTGAGCCCAAAGTACTCTGTATAGAAACAGAAACATGAACAAATTTTTACCCCCCCCCAAATAATTGGTACAGTTTCTTGGTTCTTCCTATATATATATATATATATATATATATATATATATATATATATATATATATATATAGTCTCTTTTGGTTGTAATTTTTTTTTCTAGAATGTTAACAGAAGTTAAAAAAAAAAATATCAAGAAGATGAGGTGACTTGTTACAGCTGTCTTCCTCAGTCTTTCGGTCATTCTTAATAGTTGTCAAATCTTTTTAGCCTGTTTCATTGTAAAATAGTTTTTCATCGTAAGTATGAACAAAATTCATCACATATTTACAAGTGGGATTTTGCTTATGGAGCCTAGCTGAGCCCATTTATATCGTAGGATATATAATTTAAGCTTATTTGTGTCATAAGTGTATCTCTTATGTAGAGGGGCTTGGTTTGCTAATGTCTGTTGAATAGTCACACAAAATGGGAAGCAAATTCGACTGTGCTAAAATGGGATGCTCCACCACAAAATGAGTCCTAACCCACTCTTTTGCCAAGAGCCATTTTAGGCAGGTGGGGGTCAGGTTGTTGATTTTGAGATTTCGATTGATTATAAAGCTATAGCCATTATCTTACCTTGTAGTAAAATATCAAGGTGTAAGTTTGTTTCCTTTTGCTTTAAAACGTGTTTAAAAAATACCCAAGCCCTCATTCTGACAAGCTATTACGATGCTAAACTTGAGTTTCTCATTTTGTCACTTCCTGCAGTCTTCATTTCAATTTGTAATAACTTTTCATAGAGTTGTCCAATCTTCAATCTGATTTTTGTGTTGAATAGCATTTTTATTACGGAATAATATGTCAACTAAAAATTTACCTCTGGTACAATGCAACTCATTATGTGGTGGAGCGTCGCAAATTACTATCATCTGAAAGCGTGGCTAAAACAGGTGGGTTTTTTTCTTTTCCCTTCCAGAAATATAAAATGTTTCTTTTTTTTTTTTTTTAAGACAGACAGATACCAGAAATGAAAGATACTAAATAGAAAAAAAGGCCACTTATATTCTGATAGATTTACCTTTGCTTTCCCCCATGAAAGTGCCACAGCGGGTGCTGTTTACAGTGTGAATTGTGGTAAGCACAATTTTCTAGGGTGGGGCCTTATGACTATATCCATATATATTGTATACAATTGCTTTGAAACAGTATGTTTATATCTTTAAAGCTTCTTCATTGAGCACGCGTTTTCACTGTTAAGATCATTCATTGCCCTTGAAGCATTTCAGAAATGGGAGATCAGGTATCCCCTCCCTGTTAAATACACAAACAACAGTCAGTGTAGAAATATTTGTGAAAGTGTGGAACCCATGCTTTTTACTTTGCTGAAGTATCTAACCAAGCCATTTTAGACTTGAATGGTGAAATATGACTAAAATATGTAGATTATTTATTGCAGTGTTTCTGTATTCAAAACTGATACAGAGGCGAGGGACAGGGCAGGGGTCCTGCCTGTTTCTAAAGTTGTTTTTTTTTCCATTTGATTTTTATAGCTATTTTTTATTTATTTTAATCATCAATTTTTTTTAATGATTGGTATGTCTAGAATTGATTTTTATGTGAAATGAAAATCTCAAGAATATGGAAAATATCTATCCTGATAAAAATTCAAGGAGAATTTCAAGGATTTTTTAATTAAAAATGTGTGTGTGTGTGCATGTTTTGAGAATCTGTTTTGTAAACGCGTGTCTCCTGAGAATTTGTCGTGATTGGACAGTGAGGAAGGTCACAGTAATGTAAAATTGATTTTTGAATGATACGTCGAGCTAAAATTAAACCATTTAGGAACATTATCATGGAATAAAACTGTTTGTTGTTATGGAAAATAATCACTGTTAAGATTGTTGAATGAAAAATCATCACTTTTTAAATGTCTTTTAATCAAGCATCATATTGTTGTCTGAGCTATGAAGCATAAGGTGGTCCAGTGCATTGTTGTCAGAGAAATAAAAGGTATGATGTGGCTCTGTGCAAAGTCCCCCACTTAACTTCTCCCTTCCCTTAACTCCTTGACAAGTTAGGGGCACTGTGCTGAATTTTTTCAGGCAGTGAGTCATGGGTAGTTTATTAAATTAAAAAAAAAAGAAGTAATGAGCAGTTTTTCTTTCCTTGGCTAGAGCTATGAGGTTCATCATTGGTGAGATCTTGTGTATGCCACTGTTTACCCACCATTGAAGTTGCTGCATTCTGACTGAAGGGATGGTATCTAAATACGACTTCTGCTTGCAGTTAAAAACCTTTTTTTTTACCCATGCATTTCTTCTTGCACAAAATGGCTTACTCTTTTGAAAGGTGGAATGGATTTTAACATGTGTGTGAGAGGTTTTGTGTGCATTCCCTCTGTTTGCTTGAACCTGGGCCATGACATCACAAGCACAACATTACCCACTGGACTTTCCTGCCGCCCTCTTCATGGGCAAGTTGAACCAGGCAAAGCCCTTCTCTCTCCAGGATCTAGGAATCTTTCAGTTATTAGTATATGTCCTCCAGTTCCCTTGCCTAATTTAACTGAACTGTTTTGAATACAACTGAGTCGGGTCTTAAAGAGGGTGGTGTGCATGGGGATTGTGAAGAGAATGCCAAAAGTATAAACGGTAAGTCTTGTTTAGGGCCATGTGCAGTACAAGATGGTCAGGTTTAAGTTATCTGTACTTACTGAGGAGAGAATAGAATGACTTTTCTCATTGAAAAATAAGTTTTAGAACTATTGTTTGCATGTGATAAAGATTGTGTTCACAAGAATTCTCACTGTTGATGAAAAGTGTCAATATATTTGGAGTGTTTTTAAAATAGTGATGTTTTATTATGAAAAACTTGATATTCTAACATTGACACCATGCATGAATTAAGAGTTCTCAGTCTGTACACCATATATCTATTGTACCAGCATGATGGTGTCATTATGATTTATGTAACTGCAGATAAATTTGATATGCCATCATATTTTCAGAAATGTGAATGTTGTGTAGAAATTTGTTTTAAATTTTTAACATCAAAACTTCCCATTTTATGAGGTATGAAAAAATGAATGTTGGAGAGAGTGAGTGAGTGCTTCCTCATAGGTCGTCAAGTCTACTGTGTCATGTGCTCTGCAGACTGTATCAGATTTACATATCCTCATGCACAAGTCTATGAAAACTGAAAACTATGTTTAAATGCACAGCATTGCACTGTGCCAATACTGCTCGGACCTACATTGAGAATTATCAGGAAGAGAATTGGACTGTCGTTTAAATTTTATTTCATCACATTATTCATGTTTTCAAGTCAAACAGGAAGTGTTATGACTGTCAGGTAATCAAAAATGGCAACTTTGATCATCATCTGAGATCACAAGGTAGAAGATAGTGCATGTTTTCAACTTGTCCTCATCTCCCTATCCAGTTCAAGCAGCACAAAAGGCTGCATCAGTAAGGAAACTCCACACATGAAATGATGGATGTCCTGTGGTTCTGGAATTTTGTTTGTTCCTCGGTTAGAGCTGCAAGGTTCACCAATGGTGACCTTTTTGCAAATGCAACTATATTCTCCCAACTTTAAGGTAGCAGCATTCCAGCTTCGAGGATGGTGTCTAAACATGATACCAGTGTTTGTTTTGTTGTTGAATTTTTGAAAATTTTGTCATTCATTCTTACTGGCAAGCAGTGGCTTAGTACTCCAAAAGGCAGAGTTTTAACATGTGGGCAAGATGACCTGTGTGCATTTGGACACGGGACCTCAGTTTATGGTCTCATCCAGATGACATATGGGGGAGTGGAGTCAGTACTAATGTGAACTCCAGGGAGAAAAATCACCTCATACCAGTGCCTGCCTTGGTGGCGGCCTGAACCTGGGCCATCAGATCATAAGTTCAGAGTTCCAACCTCTAGCCCCACGACCCCAGTTTTTCAGTAAGATTATAAAGGTATCTGTTTCATTTTCTCAGTTGTGTAAATGATCGTTGTTTGAAAACCATTGTGAACAGATTGTTATCTGACTATACAGATTATCAGTTCATCTGACTTAGCCATTAATCAACTCAGAAATCCTTAGCAGAGGAATTTCATTTCTTGATTATTGTGAAACTTCTAATATTTTATCTGTGCTATTTCAAAACTATTAAGAAATTACCCTTTAGAGATTTAGGGTTAGATTTAGTTATCTGTTAATGATAAAGGAAAGGTGCAGAATGTCATTACAGTTGTTTTGATATTAACACTATTTAAAATGACTCTAGGATTGAAGAGAGCAATAGGATGCAGATCTCATAAAAAATCAAATGTACAGCATTGCACTGTGCCAGTACTGTTCTGACCTACATTGAGAAATAGACTGTCATTTAATTTTTGTTTCAAAAAAGGATTTAGAACCCCAATTATCAGGAAGTTGTACTTTTCATGAAGAAAAGAAAAAAAACATTTGCGGTACATTTTTGTGTGCAGATGGATATGATTAGTAGTCTGTGCATGTCTTCCAAATGTGTTTCTGCTTCACTGATGAGCTCTCTAGCAGTGTAGATATAACAATATGCATTTGCTGATTTTAAGGCAGATTAATTATGTGCATCTATAACAGAAGTACCTGTTATATGTGAGGAATTTTTAGATACATTTTTATAAGATAAAAAATGGATACCATGCTGCATATCTGTAAACATAACATTGCCGGTGATTTTTTTAAAATTATTATTACTATCATTTCTTTTTCTTTTTTTTTTGTGGTTGGGGGGGTAAAGCTGCAAACAGAAAAATGAAGCGGATAAGTTGGAGAAGTTGTTAGTGGCTGGTGAGATAATACTGACCCATAGTGTTCAACACCTGTTCGATAGAGGTTGGATGGGTGGTGGCTCATCTTGATGTTACACAGTATCTCTACTGTTGTCATTGATATTATTTATATATATGTGATGTGTACCCTGTGATGATCTTGCACCATGTTTTACTTAGCGTTTCCTTGCCTTGGTCGTCGTTTGTGCCCCTTGTCAGTTCCTGTTGCGTCATTGGTTGGTTCAAAATGGCCTTAAGCCCTGGGATTGTCTGTATAATGTGTACTGTAGTTTCCAGGTTATAAGACGCGCACTACTGTATGAGCTGCACACCTAAGATACAGATTTTTTCTCTTTAATTCATCTATAAACTGCTTTAATGACAACTCGGGCCACTAAATTGTTACTTATGTTGCAATCATTCTTGTGCCACATGTCTGATTGTTCTGTCGACCATATGTTTCCTGCACACAGGTTGTCAAAAACTAGAAAATTAGTCTTTTTTAGGATGGCCTGTTACCTGCAGCTGCTGCTGCTGTTGTTTTGCCAAAAGAGCAAATTGAACAGGAGAGAAATTGCACATTTCACTTGGCTATTAATCAAAGATGGCATCGTCAGTAAGTTGTTTGAAAACATTGTGATACATATTATACTGATCATCAAAATAGAGCATTACTGAAAAATGCCTAATCCTTCATGGTGAAAAAAACAAAATATTATGCTGACATTACATTTATTTTTTATTTGACTACAAAACATCATTGTGTGTGCTGACAAAATTACAGCCATGCCCAGTAATGGACTGATCTTGTTGCTAAAAAACAGACTGCAGAAAATTGAAAAAATTCTGTTTAAAGGGCCACATTCGGTCTTTAAGCTGTAGAGGGAGAAGGGGGGGGGGGGGGGTTGGAGGAGGTGGAGTGGCTTAAAAAGTAGTCGTTTATAAGATGGAAAATACAGTAATCCATCCAAAAAAAGTCTTCCCCTTCATGGGTAGATGAATGGTCAGTCGCGGTGTTCTGCTTCTTTCATATGTGATAACAGACAGGTTTTTTGTTGTTGTCAGTCTTTGTTGTTATTGTATATAATAAACCTATGCCATTAAAATAAATGTTTCTCTTTCTGACATTGTCCCTGTTCAAAATGAAGAAACTCTGTACATTGTTGCATTTACCATGTTAAGAAAATGAATAGGAAATGTGTGCAAGGATGTATTCTCCATGTGAAAAATATGGAGCAAAGATGGTGTGTGTGGTTGCCAATGGAAAAAAGTGTTTGCACATTAAAAACTTTGAGGGAATTTATGTATGGTTACCACTAAGTTTGTCAAAATAACTTGAAATATTGATTTTGTAATAAAACATTAAAAATTTGAGTGTACGCAGTGGTGCATATACAGTGAGTCTCCTGCTTGCGATCCACACAGTCTTGTCTCACATCTTGTGTCACTTTATTGTGTCTAGTTGATCAACACATCGCCTCTAAGACTGGAGAGATCAAAACTCATGCATAAACAAAACACACTCAACTGTAACTAAAATCGCATGCTTCCAGGACTGTGAGCTTCTACTTTCAAACTTGTACAATAGATTTCAGATGCGTACACAATATAAAATGATTTCTTAAAAAAAATATACATGCATACAGAATATTCCAACTTTTCATCTCTCCGTGTTGTGGTGTTTACCACATATACACTTCAACAACCTGGGTGATCACATTCTATACAAACAAGTGTTTACTAACACTGAAATGAACATCACCGATCCAGAACCAAATCAACTGCAACACTGACAAATCCAAACCATCACACCATTTTCTGACCAGTCTCCAAAGGCATTAGTCCACGAACAATTCAAGCAACTGAAATAGGATCAAGCACTATGTCCAAACAACAGGACTGTTGCACACATAAACTCACATTTCAAGCTATCTGAAAGTAACGAAAACTGTTGAGAAAATATACGAAGAATTGGATCTATTCAATCCAGATTGCCATTCAGGAAAAAAAATGAAATCAATCTGAATCATTCTAACATTGCTGAAAACATGCAAATGATGAACTGCCAATGACAAAAAAGTTCTTCAGAACTATTGCCTCCCCAACCAATTTACCTCAGCTTTTTGATATTATGGTACCCCCTATCCTCTTCCCTTCTCCTTATCAACCCATTAACAAATGCTGGATCCCTCCATCCAATTATCAGAACTGGTCAAGAGATGAGAAAATATTATAAGAAAAGACCAGATCATCACCATCAAGAAATTCCTCCCCACCCCCTCAAAAACAAAACCTGAGTGGAGGGGTGTGTTTGAAAGCATGAAGCCAAAGCAAATGTCATGATTAAAGTACCCTAAAGTTTTATATTTCCAGGATAATGGAATGAGCATTCCTGTGCTTTTTTACATCCAGTCCCTGTGTATATCGATTTTGTCATCTGTTCCTACCGGCACACAATGACCACACTTCTGAAATGCAGAACCGGTTTTAACATGTGCGCAAGATTTTATGCGCATGTTCACACAAGGGGCCACAGTTTATAATCTCATCCATAGGACTTTTAGGAGTGGAGTCAGCACTGATGTTCACTCCAGGGTACCCCTTGAACAAGATTCATATCCAGGTCAGCAGATCACAAGCACAATGCACAAACTCTAACCACCAGGTTATCCCATCTCCCCTGCTATCTGGAGAAGGGTGGGCTCCACCAGGTTATGCTTGCCTTTGACACCCAACCTGAAAATTCACTGCTGTGCCCCGACTCCTCAAGAAGTTGTGAGAGAAGTCAGGCAGTCACCCAACTTTACTTCTGGGTTGACATGAGCTGTAAAGCACTCAATGATGCTTCAGAAATCTCAAACTATGACAGCAGTAAATAGCTTGGCACTAGTTGTACAGAATAATAACAATATGGGATATTTATAGCGCTGAATCTTGTAGAGTACACAAATCAAAGCGCTGGAGAGATCAAAACTCATGCCTAAAGTAAATTTTGATTACATCTCTCAAATATTTTTACCACCTCCCCAAAAAAAGAAAAAAAATTTTGATTCACAGTAAATATGGCAAAAAGTTACATTGTGCACAACATCAAGGACAGTCAAAAGAATGAATCCATCCATGATAAAGACACTGGTCACTTGAAAATAGAAATAAATTGTTACAGCTGTAATTCTACCTTACCAAAAAACAATATGATAAATTCATTACAACAATCACATAGATATCATAAGTTGTGACATATTACCGGTACTTCCAAATTTCAACAATCACATTGACCATGTGGTGGGTTATGCTGATATTCAAAACATACTTAACGATAGGAGTTGATTAAATTAGCTATGAACATCACTAGTTATTCAATGGGAACAAGTGGAGGCCATGATGAAATGCTTACATTAGTTCTGCACAGTCTGAAAATGAAAACAACCATGATTCAGTCCAAAAATAAAACTTCAACTAATCACTACAGGTACATGATGGTGTTCTCGATACAAACAATTAAAAAAAATCTGTACATAATTAATTCAATGAACTATCATTGGCTGAATCAAAAATCCAGATTGCACAACTGATACATGAATGACAAAAAAAAGTTACAATGTAAAGGGACAGATACATTATAATAACATCATAAAATCACACATCTTCACAACTTGACTCAAATTCATTCCATCTGTCCATAATATGCTGTGCTGTGATTGAGTCAATGTGGTGCTTTCGTTGCTGTTCAAGCTCTTGTAAGGTGATGCCAAAAGGTGAGATCTTTGTGACAGGTTGCCATTTTCCTCTATCAAAACTTTCTAACTTCCCTGGGAGTTTTCCTAGATCATGTTCAAAAGAGAAAAAGCAAAAACTTCAATTTTTCATCTCACATAGAGCTTTCTCTGATAGTTTCTACAATTTAAAGAGAGATTTGCCCAAGCGGACTGGAAATGGGTGTGTATGTTTAAAATGTATCTTCTCTCTTACAACCTCACTGTTCATATCAGTGTGCTTCATCTTCTCTGTACATGTTACATGCATATTTTATGTAACAGGATTATCTGTTCAGTTTTATAACAAAGTTTATTTTTTATGTGTCAGTCCATCTCTCAACTTAATGTTCAACATTAAATTCATTCACACACAATGCACATTGCTGGCTCAACACTCAGAACAAAGAGCAAATATCCACCACCATAAAAGGTGTTTTCCATGCATACATAAACTGACTTGCAATATGCAATTCTCAGTGTCGTCAAGAACATTTCTGCACGCACCAAATACCACTAACAAAATAAAATGCACCAAAAATCCCAACACTTTGGTTTCTTTTTCAACCCTTCTCCATTATGTCATATGTATTATAACCTTATTAGGCCATATGTATATATATATATATACAACATCAATAACAAGACATTCATGCAATAAGCATGTCCCCATCTGTACAGTGAGTATGCACATTCAAATATGCATTGCCATTAGTCTGTGTATGTAAGTGTGAATATGAGAGTGCAACAAGAAAGAGAAAGTGTGCAAGCATCAATTTTTACAACAAACTCAGTGGCAACACATAAATAAAATCTTTTAACAAAGAGTACTTACACAATCTTTATTGTTTACACTGTCTCTCAAAAAGAAGCACTAAATACACTCAAGTAAATGCTTGCATCTTTTTGCACACTTGTCCTAATCTGCCTCTAAAAGTTCACCATGCCAGCACGCAACCAAACCAAACCAAACTCATTGAAAAAAAGGAAAGAAATCAAATTGTGATGAAGGACTGGAAAAGGTCTGGCCTTAGCCAAAAGCTTTGTCAGTTACTGTCAAACAAAATGAAGATTTTAAAGGTTTACATAAAGATATTTATGCTTTTTAATGTTCTGTAAGGATTCTCTTGATCCAAAGCAAGCCCCTTCATTCTCCATGAAAAAAGAAAAAAACGTTTTTCATGAAAGAACGAAAACAAAACCTGAAATCAAATGTGGCTGCCTACATAGCGAGGTATTCAAATAAACTACAGTGAACACAATCTTTGAATCAGTCTCTACGTGATGAGTGATGAGTCACAGAGTATTAGCTGGATAGCTCCAGAGCGTTCAGCTGGAGAACACAACATAGTGAGCAACTAAAACATGAACAGTTCTTGTCGTTTAAAGATGACAATATTGAATAAGAATAACAAAAAGTGGACATCACAAATTACTGACTTCACTGATTGATTCATTACATTAATTGTATTCACCCTCTTCCGCAAACAGGTCTATGTAATGCTGTCCTAGACCAAAACTGCAAAGACAAAACCCAACAGACAAAACCTGTGTTTCTGCAAATCTGAAAACATACAGACTGAATGAAGATCTACAGAATACAATAGAACAGCAATCAATTAAAAGCAGGTATCAATAAAACTACACATGGTAAAAGCCAACTTCTCTGCCAGAGTGCAGTCTTGATGGAAAATGACACTATTAACTGCCTTTTTTTTCATTAAGAAATCCATGTGATCCCACAATTATCAAATTCTCTTCAGATCCCTCTATCATCAAGATTACCGATAGCCTAGTGGTCAGAACATTGCGCTGGCAATTTGACGACCCGGGTTCGAGTCCGGTCGAGGAAATTTTCTTCCTGGAGTTAACATCAGTGCTGACTCCACTCTCCCCAAAAAGTCCTTCGGATGAGACTTTAAACCGAGGCCCCGTGTGCATACGCACGCAGAACATCTTGCGCACACGTTAAATCCTGTTCCGCTTTTCGTAAGAGTAGGCCATCGTGTGCCGGTGGGAACAGATGACAATATTTACAAAACTGCATACACACGGGGACCGGATGAAAAAAAGCACATGATTGCTTATTCTGTTATCCTCGATATAAAAGAATAAATAAATAAATAAATAAAAATTACATTTTTTTTCCAAGTTCTCAAACATGCTTTATATTGTTGTCCAGTCCTGCAGATGAACTTCAGACATCACTGAGCTTCCTCATCTGTCATTTCTTCTCTTAGATGTTCATACCTTTTGGCCAGCTTTGGTCAACAAGCTAATGTGTTAGTCAAGTTCCTGTCATCAATATATTTATCAGTGAAGTTATGTGACTTTAAAAAAAAAGTAACATTCTACTAGATGAATGAATGAACTTTTCTGGTTACCCAAGGGACAATATGAAATACTTTCACTCATTAGACATTCCTCATGAACTTTATGCCAGTATGAATCTGCCCCTACGTCACACCTACTGATGCAATCATGAGTATCATAGTAACGTTCTGGGACCATTCTCATGTCATTTCAGTGCACTGTAGATTCTCTGATCACTATGTGTGAGATGGGGCCAAAGCCAGGGAAAGAACTGTTTGTTCAGTCTTTCGCTCCCTCATTCTGAATACCAGCAACACTTCCTGGTCATGCTGTATGTCTTACTCTTCCCTAGAATAAAAGAACCCCTCACACTTGTGGAATGCTTTAGCTGATCTTTCCTGTCCTCACCTCTGACACCGGGGCTTTGGATTTCACGTAGAAAGGTTTTCCTGTGAATGTGGGATTTTTGCCCTGCCTATGATTCGAATGAATTTCAATTTTTCTGTTAGCATGGAATGACAAACATATCAGAACAATGACAACATAAAGTGAGGCATTACTGGTTCTTGGCATTTCGTTGATTAAAGCAGGATTAGATTCTCTGTAGCTGTGCTCATTACTAAAACAGAGAATGCTGCGTTCCGAGTTGGGGGGGGGGCAGTAAAAAAAAACAAGTAGTGTGTTTTATCATTGGGAAAAATACAGTATTATTTTCATGTCTTTTTTTTTTACTTCCTTATAACTTTCAGAAGCATTGAGCAGACTAAAGCATGTGTGTATATGCATGTGTGCAACCCCCACCCCCACCCCAAAAACCCAACAAAACAAAACAACAAAAAACAACAAACATAACACATACATGTCTTTTGTATGTATCTTTGTTTTTTTTTATCACAGTAACTACTAGATATGCAATATATTACAAAACAAATACTAAGTTTCATACCTTGTGACTCTGATGGACATATCAACACACAAAAGCAATGATTACAGGGATGCACTAGGTATTCTGGGAGGGAATCATTGGCTAGGGAATGGCTGACTCATTACTGGCACCACAAAAATATGACTGTACAAAATAAGCTGGAAAATAAAGCGGAATTATTTCTGACTTTGGTATTGGAAAGACATCATGTCAAAAGCCAGAAACACTACCTGTCAATTCATGCAACACTAGTCACTGGTCATGATGTCAAGTTGCTATACTGAAGGTGACAATATTCGAGCGTAAACAGGAAAACATACATATAAAAAAATGCCTTCTGCTTCTACAACCTTGCAAATAAATTCCTTGAACGAGATTTGAACCAGGGTCAGCAGATTGTGAGCGCATGCTCTAACCACTAGGCTAGCCCTTCCCCTAAAGTGTTAGTGTGTGTGTGTGTATGTGTGTGTGTGCGTGCGGTGTGGTGTGGCATGTATGGTGTAGAGTGGTGTGCTGTCTCCCTTTGTTTTTTATGATAGAAAAAAAATCTACTTCCTTCAGTTTCATTCTGGATACAATCTCTTCTGAAGACTGCAAAACTCAAGCTGTCAGTCAATAGGAACCATAGTGATCTTCCATTATGCTGTCTCTAAAGTCAGTTTACACATAATACTGTTTTGAAAATAAAGTTAAAATACCACCTACCAGATGCGAGTATGCACTAAAACTAGATTCAAGACCAATCTATAAACACTAGAGGTAAGAAGTTCCTCATCAATCCAAACGTCTACAAGAGAATCACAGGAAAAATGGGGTATATGGTACACAGAGCATATTCACTGAGCAAATGATCACATTACTGTAATATCTGGAACAAGTCTACCCAATACAAATGGTTCCATAGTAAGATTTGCAATGAGTAAAGTATGTCACACCTTTTCAGGAGACGAGTATTGGGTAAGCGTAATTTTGATTTCCATCATGAGCATGCAACTTTTCATATTTTTTTCACTCTGCAAAAATAGTTATATTTATTCAGTAACTCCCTCTTCAACTTTTCTATTTTGTTTGTTTCTTTTTTTTTTCTTCCATGTTTACATTTGTATTTTTCTTTATGAACCTAGAACTAGATAGTAGATAAGCTTGTTAGTTTTCCTTCATCTTTTGTAGCAATATGAATATAGCCAAAACAGCAATGATAGGTAAACAACAAATTAACTTCATATCTAATTTAGCCATGGTCAAAAGCTTTCTCGTGTCATTAATCAAACAAAGTACTCAGGCCTGCATTTCAGCTGTGGTATGGTTTGAAATAATACATATATCATGGAAATTATTTCTATCCACAGAATTATTCTACAACTTTTCTTCACATTAAAATGCAGACAGCGTCTGAAGTAGGGCCTGGCTGCCTACATGGTGAGGTACAGAAAGCGCCAGACATGTAATTGACTTTTCTGGTGTATCCTCCAGTCTTGGTGTGATTTCCAGTATACATTATATATATATATAAGCCAGACATTGCTCAGTTTGGGTGATCAAAGAGTGTTAGCGAATCACTCTACAAAACAATATTTCCAGTACAGTCACTTCTAAATGCATATAAAAACTGCTTTACACTAAACAAGTAATGCGAGTACATTGTCTTAAAATGGGATTATTCACATTCATTATTTTATAAACAGAAATAACATTTATAACAGTGTTTCATCAACAACTGAGAGAACTTCAGAGGCTGACTTATTGTAAACAAGATAGAAGACAGTATCAACAATCACATCACTAAATAACCCTTGCTCTTGTGATCATGAATTTCAGACAAGATACACGCAATAGGAACACTCACATCAATAGAGGCCTTGGTGTTGTGATCTTAGACTGAACGCTCAGTTCATGATCAACCAAGTATAAAAGGCTTACCAGTGTACAGCCTTTGTTCCTTTACACTTGGAACAGTCAGTTAATACACCTGCAGATAGATGAATAAAAACAATCTTCCAATAACTATCCTCAACATATATGATTTCAAACAAATTCCTCTCTCAACAAAAGTTTACCCCTAAAAATATATTCACACAACCTACTTGAGCCTGCCACTGGCAAGCTATAACAAATGAGTATTTAAAAAAAAAAAAACAACTACCTGACAAGATTCAAACGAAAAAGTCTTGCAAAAGTTATTATAAACTCAGAACACATGTATGCTGCATTATTTCAAAACAAATTATATGTATTAAGTAATATATAAACCAATAAAATAAACCAACTTTGAACAATAATGTGGACAGCAAAGCTGAAAAACATTTCCATTTTGTTACACAAAACTCTACATGATGGAATACATTAAGTTTGAAATCTGCCAATTCAAAAACTATACTGGGTACTTTCATTTAAGCACATTCTTCTTCTTTCATATTGTTAATGTAACTATACCAAATTATGGCTACCAAAGAAGACTTAACACTATGTACTGAAATTTTCAGATGGTGAGCATACTCCAAGTGTGGGATCTACCCTTCCTTACAGTCAATGATTTTCCAGGATGTGAATTCAGTATATCCTTTGCTTATGCAAGCATTGAAAATCAGCTCTTGTGTTTGCTAAAACTTTGCCTGTACATACATTGTAAAATTGTTTTGGTATTTGTTCAAATACTTTCACGTTTATAAATACCAATGCACTTTTGTAGAGTAACTATGAGATCAACCCTACATTGTAGCATCCACAAATACTCTACCACATGTCTGAATGCATTCTCTGGGGGCATCATCAGCATCGGAGAGCATGACTTGATAACAGTGGCAAACAGGTTGTAGCCCATCCTACTCACCTAAGCACAGATTCCCTGCATCTGACAAGCTTACATTCTTCCCTCTTCTTCTGTCCTCACTTGTAACTTGAATCAGCACCACAACTCGATGCACATAAATACTAACAACCTACTTAGCAGACTTTGCTGGTGGATTATGCATGTACAGCCTTCTTCTTATACTCCAAAGAAGGCAGCTACACCCTATGTTTTGGGCTTGCATTAAATACCATCCAACTGCACTAAAGAAGCTTTCTGAGGTCCAATGTCCCATCCCATGAGCAGTGCTGAAAGCTCGACAACACTAATAGGTAAATGATATTGATACCAACTCCAGAATACAACTGATGGATCTTTCAAAGAGCATGACATCAAAACAAAACTGGGACATTCTGCATGAGATCTTAGGAACACAAACCTGCATCATGTACTAAAAATACATAATGAGCACAGTACAATATTGGCAATTACCTTAAACACTGATCATTAACTTCCAACTGAGATTCTGAACTCTTCAACTGAAACAACTATCCCATACTTCCAATGAATAATAACTTATCCAATTCCAGTTACAATTTAAATGCACTATTTAACACATGCCGACCTTGCAATGACCTTTGAAAATAAGAGTGTTCATAGAAATTCTGAATCAACTTAAATTTGACAATGAGGAACACATCAGTATTATATGCTTGTGATCAAATGACAAAAAGAATGTTTACCCTTCACTGACAACATGCAAGAAGTTCTACATTTAAAACTAACTTTTAACATGGGCATTCATATAGAAGTACATACTGTAGTCTACCATACAACCAGTGATCTCATCACAGTATATCAAATCAGTCCTAAAGGACAGAACGAAGCTTTAATATAAGCTGTGCATAAGAACAGTGTGCTGACAAAATAAATTAAAAACCATACCACTTCTAGCCACTTGCATTCAGTGCTGTTCAACAGCACCTGTGCCAGCTTTGTTTTACCTGTATGCTAGTTCACAAAAAGCACCAAGCACACCTGGCTTCAACTGTAAGTTCACTTTCGCCTATGAGTGAATGCCACTACTTTCTTATTCATTCTCAGTCTAGTTCATCCCTACTTACTTTTAGACAAACTTGTGAGAGATTTCACAAGAAGATAAAATGATGATTGCAATAAAAAAGTTTATAAGATATGTGAGTGAGTTCACAACAGGAAAAAGAAAACGATGAACACAATCACACTTTTATACATTATTCCTTCAAATATCACATTCCACTATCTACTTTCCAATACAATCTCCACATTTTATGACCTAATTCACAACAACTCATAAAAAAAAAGAAGTTAAAAATCACATACAGATTGCGAAGTTCAGGATAACGAGGTACCATGCATAACAAAACAAAGGTATCACAAAGTTTGCCAGATAACATCAGTACACACGACCAAAGCACTACCACCGCTAACACTGCAGTGGGGAACAACCATCCAGGGCCTGTTTGTTCTCTCCTTCAGAGTCCTCCCAGCCTACTCCTGCACCTCCAGGTGGAACTTGCTCTGCAGTTCCTCCACCAGCTGAAACTTCTCAATGCCGTCCTGTCGCAGCACTTGCAGCAGCTGTCGAATCTTTCCCACCTCCCTGGCCCCTCCCCCTCTCCCTGCTTCCTCTCCCCCATCCTCACCCAGGTCGAGGGCGTTGTTGTTGGCATTGATGGGGAGGTCCCGCCAGACGCGCAGAGCCTCCAGGATCTGCTGGTAGACGTTGCGCATGGACATCTGGATCTGCTCCACCTTCTCCTGCCGCACCCCCAGCTGCAGGGCCAGCAGCGTCCACTCAAAGCCCAGGCGGGTGGCGATGAAGGCCAGCCCCGCCTCTGACAGCAGTCCTGCACCAACAGGCCACACACCACCGTTAAACAACGACTCTCATCTGACACACACACCCCCCAAAAAATTTTTGTTGTTTTTTTAATTAAAATTTAAATAAAAAAAGATTCTCATCTGACCCCACTTCTTCCTGACCTCTATCAGAAATTGTTGGAGCACTGTGCTCAATTTTTTTCAAGCCAGTGGATTGTGGGCAGGCTGACCCTGGGGAGCTCATCCCTCTCCAGGAACGAACACGTGAAATCATTCTTATTGCCACAGTAAAATACCATGAGCACACTTTCTGGTTTCTATTGAAAGCCCCTTTTTTATCATCATTGTGACAGTGTCTGATGATCGATGATTTTGAGGATAATGTTGCCGTGAAAATTCAGCCAGGTTCAAATCCATGTGGCCTTGTGGGTTTGAAACAATGTGACAGGCCCTTGTGGGTTTGAAACAAGGTGACAGGCCTTGTGGGTTTGAAACAAGGTGACGGGCCCTTGTGGATTTGAAACAATGGGGCAGGGCCCACAGTGTTTGAATAATGCACAGGGCCCCTTTGGGTTTGAAACTGCAATATCTTGCCATTAAACAACTGTAAATAACTTCAAATGCTGATCATATCAAATTTCTCTTTTTTACCAAAGTATAAACATAAAAAGCAGCATTACAATTCAGTATCTTTCAAAATACTTTTGTCAGATGTAAAAAAACAAAAAAAAACTGCCCTGACTCTTTTCATATACTTGATGAATACCTGCCTCACAGATTTAACAGAATACACTTTGTTTGGGTTTTTTTTTAAGACAAAATATTATTCACTACGGGATGGGATAGCTCAGTGGTCAGAACACTTGCTTTCCCCAAGCCAGGGTTAAGCAGCATTGAGTGTGGTTACCAAGCAGATGGGTGACTGTTTGCGCACCTTGGCTTCAGTATAGTCCCCCAGTTCACCCAGCTTGCCCTTATTAGGGTCAGGGAAGGTAAAGCAGCGAGGAAGAGGAGATGGGCACCACCCTCAATATGCTGGCCCCTAGAGAACTAGTCTCCAATGCCTCGCTCTCCTATAACTATGTATCATTTGCGTAAATTTTAACACAAATGCTAAAAGTAATCTATTTCCTGAAAGGAAAACTCTTCCTTGAACACAACTTCTATGACAAAAAATATGTGCCTACATAAAGCAAACCAAAAAAATTACAGATGTGTGTAGTTTTTCATAAATAGTTCAGAATAAAAATCAAGCTTTTAAACAAACCTACAACTGTAACATCAACAACACAAGTTCTCTGAATCCATACGACAGATAACATTCAGCACAAACCTGGCGGTCCATCCACGCTGTCAAAGGCAGACTGCAGGAAGTTGGTGGCTACCTGCATGTGCTTCTGAATGTCATCCTGGTAATCTACAACACACACACATACACATATGTACCACTTTGATAAATACAACACATACACACAATCTAAATCTGTATGCAGCACACTATACAAGAACTGACAACGAACTTATCATGCACCCATTTTGATTTAAAGAAAATAATATCTACGAAAAAAAAACCTACCCAAAATACATCTACTAACACAAATAGCTTCAAAAACTGAACTGCCAAAACACTTGAGGATAAATCAGGTTTCAAAACACTTATAGCAATGGTTAAAGTTAAAGTCTGTCCCGAGCCTAAGGCTCATCAGGCTGGTGCTTATCCCGGTTTCTGTGGCGTTAAGCGACTGAGAGTCATAGACTCTTCCCTGGATAGGACGCCAGTCTATCGCAGGGTTAACCCCCAACACAACGTTGGTACCCCTTTTACACCTGGGTGGGATGAGAAAATAGCCGTAAAGTTCCTTTTCCAAGGGCACAACGCCATAGCCAAAAGCTAGGATCGAACCCGCAACCTTTAGATTACGAGTCCAACGCCCTAACCACTAGACTACTGCAGCGGCTTATAGCAATGGGATGAAAGGTAAATGATTTTTTTTTTCTTCTTTTTTTTAATAAAGAATTTGGATTCTAATCACTCAAGCAGCAGTTCTCTTAGTTTAACAGTGATTTTTAAATGATTTATCACCAGAGGTTAAAGTGCTGAACTTGTGATCTGAATGGTGCAGGCTTGAGTCCAAATCACAGACAAACCATCCAACTGAATACCAAAAAAAAAACCTTTCATCTTTCATGGAAAAGTAATCCAGTTAGGCTATGGCTGGTGGAAGAGGAGATCATGCAAAAACACTAAGCATGCATCCAAACTCTAACTCTAAGGCTTCACTGGCACATTGAATTATGGCTGGTGATGTGATTATATCACATCAATCATATTTGATGACAGGAAAAAACTGAAAATCGGATCTAAAAAAAAAAAAAGCAAAAAAAATTTTTGGTTGGTAGGAGATATAACACAACAATACCAAGCAAGCATCCAAACTCTAAGGTTTCACCGGCACTCTGAGTAATGCAACTGGTGAAGTACCTGTTGTGGTTCAACATGCACACAAACAGAAATAGTCTGCTCACTTCAACAGCTTTTTAGGAAAACTGACCACCCAAAACCAAATCACTTAAAAAACATAAGGTAAAGTGCAAATTCTGAAATGCAAAACATTCAGACCCAAACCAAACCCCTCACCTTTATCCAGGGGATAGACAAGACAGACTGGGATATCGTCTTCTGGGTGATTGCGACACCAGCGGGCCACATAGGAGTTGCGTGGCATGGGCAGGTCCATGACCTCTCCAGGGAAGTGGTAGGGGTCGTCATAGCGGTGCACCAGACAGTGGGCACACACCAGGCGGAAGGTGGGCTGGATGAAAGGCCAGTCCTGCAGCAGCTGCAGCATCTCCATCCGAGTCTTCTTCAACAGCCACCACAGCTCCTGCACGATGGTGCACACACAGCTAAGTTACAAAAAAATGGAAAAAATATATAATAAATAAATAAATTTTTTTTAAAATTAATGTTTTTAAAAAGTTACAAAAAAATGTCAGTTTAAATACCATTAAACTGATCACAGGTTTGGGAACAAAACCAACTTCAGGGAGAGTTGGACATGTCTTCAGAGAGGAGGCTCCCTTGTACAAAGTGTTTTGGCCAAACTTCTTGCTCCAAGACTATCTCAGCATCTGGATTATTTTTTCTTGGCATCATTTCCAACTTAAGTTGCAAGAAACTCTAGGCATGAGCTAGGTAACAAATATTTTAAAGCTACCTGAAAAACAACAACAAAGAGGAATGAAAGGGGGGGTTCATATAAACAGAACAAGTTTGGGAGTATGAAAACAGTGAGTAGCAATTTTTTTTATGACTGGGAGGCTAGAGAAAAAATTCAACCATCTCCAGCATTGTTTAAAAATTATGTAACAAGCGACATGGATATTATACCTTCCACTTCAAATAGTGCAATACTCCAAGTGATCCATAGAACAGTTGTGATGAAAACTTCTTGAGACTACCCATTTCAAAACAGATACTCTTGTTCAGCTTCCGCTTCATTCTCAAAAAGATCCCATAACTGTTCAGTTTATCTGCACACAAATTTATTTTACTGATCACACCATGTACTTGATAAATTTCATTTATTAATAGTCCATTACATACAAGAAAAAGTGCTCTGAATGAATGAAACAAAAAAAACATCCTTTCAAATTTCATTTTAATTACTATGCTACTGTACCTGCAGATCTGTGGTTCCTCGAACAGCCACTGTGATGATGGTGACCTCCTGAATTTCATGTTTCTCTCGACTGACAAGGAGATGAGAGTGGTTCAAGCGTGCCAGAACACCATGTTTCCAATTCTGACGTTCAGAAACATACTGCTGCAGACGCACTGACAACTTTTCAAAAAAGTAGGGAGGGTCCCTCCTTAGAAACTCCACTTCAAAACGCAGCTCAAATGTGTTGCAAGGCATATCCACTGGCCAGGACGTGTCAAAGTTTGGAGGAATGTCTTCAGGAAAAAACCAGGGAAACTGAAGGACACAGGATGAACCTATCCGAGATGGGTCATAGTCTTCCTTCACTTCGTAGCACAGATCAAACTTGAGCATGAGGGAAATGAAGGTGTCCAGTGCATCTGATGAGAGCTGGAAATGCAAAAGAGTGAAGTGAAGCAATTCATAAGCCATGAAGCCTTGACGCACAAACTCTTCTTTCAGGACATCAAAACGAGACGAGGTCAACCCTGCCTTGAGACCAAGCTCCTTGTCATAATTGACCACTCTCTCAAAGTCATGACGAAACACGGCTCTCAGCATTTCTATCAATGTTTCTGGTCGATGGAACACAATCTTGTTCAGGCGAGGATTGTCATGATACCAGACAATTTCTCCAGTTGAATGTAGGTACTTGAGGACCATCGAGAGACTGCGGTCAGCTGAACCAGCCATCCCCATGAGTGACTGATTGACTGACGTCATGACATCCACAAATATGTCCAAGGCTTGCTCCAAGCTCAAAATCCGGTCAGGCATGGCTTGTATGTCTGACACAAACATGTACCAAGAATGAGGCAGTTTTCGCTCTTCTGATTTCTTCATTGATGTCACCAGCTGTTCTCGTAGATCACCAACACCTGTCAAGCCCTCAGCACAGCTCACAACATGCACACTGTCAGGAAGTTTTGAGCGAGTATTCAGCATTTTTTCCAGGTGACTCAGTTTCTCTTGCAAGCGTTCCACTCCAATGTCAGCAAACTTTCCCCCTGCACTATCATGAATCTCTGGACGCTCCAGCAACACTCTGCAACGATTTATTTCCTCTGTCAATTCTCTGAGTTTGGCAGCCTCTTCTTTCTGAATGCGCCGTACAACTTCTTCACATCTCTCTGTCACTTCATCCTCTGTGCAAAGATCAGCATGAGTGCCTACCAAGCGAATGGATGCTCCAGGTGCTCGGTCCATGATTGCATCAAGCCAATTGCTAATGAGTTCATCAAACAAGCCAGATCGATAGCGATTGAGGTCAAACACCACCAGATGAAGGGCTTCTGGGGTAAGGAACATGTGATGAGCAGCCTGGTATATATGATGACCACCAAAGTCTAGTATCTGTACCCGCAACCTAGACTCTGGTTCCCAAAGATGGCGTTCCAAAACCCATGTGCGTTCATGTTCAGCTGTCAGCTTGGAATGGCCAAGCATGAGTGCATTTCTCAGGCTTGTCTTTCCAGCTTTCACTGCTCCAATCAAGATCATTTTCTTGCGATGAGAAGCTTCACTAACTCTGAGCTCTTTGAGAAAGTGAAAGAGAGCTTCAACTCCTTGATCACAGATCTCTTGAGGGGGTGTGCGTAGATAGTTCCCATGAAGGGAGAGTTCTTTGGTTTCCTGCAAGCCATCCAAGCGGTCAAGGAGCAAGGGCAGGTCAGTCAGCCTGTTGTTTTCCAGCATTAGCCTTTGCAATCTGGACAGATGGTAAATGTTCTCCGGAATACCAGTGAGCTGGTTGGAGCCCAAAAGTAAGGAAACCAAAGATGTCACTCTACACAGTTCTTTGGGGATTTCTTTGAGATGGTTTCTTTCTAATCCCAGGTATGTCAGCTTCTTCAAATTGCCTATGACTACAGGCAGACTTTCCAGGTAGTTTTCACTGAACTCCAGATGAAACAGATGGCGAAGCTGGAACAGATTTTCAGGCAATCTCAGCAAAGCATTCCGCTGCATGATCAGGGTGGTCAACTGACACAGCCCACAGACTTCCTCTGGAATCTCTGTGAAGAAGTTGTCACTAAGATTGAGTGACTGAAGATCTTCCAAAGTGAACAATGCTGCTGGTATTTGGGAACACAGTCTGAGAGCTCCAGCCAGGTTTACACTCTGTAACCGGACACACTTTGAGATTTCAGAAGAAACATGCAACAAATGATTTCCTTTCAGGTTGAGTCTCTGTAGCCGCTTCAAGTTTCCAAATTCATCAGGTATGCTTTCAATTTGCTGCCAGCTAAGGTCCAAATCAGCCAGCTCAAAGAGGAAACAGAGACCCTCAGGAAAGATTCTCATTTGGCCTCGTGGATAGAATTTACCAGAAAGATCCAGCTTCTGAATTCTTCGACACTTGGCAATGTCCACTGGCAAACTCTCCAGAGTGTTTCCTGCCAGATTCAATTGACGCAAGTTGACCAACTGTCCAATCTGATGACCAACTTCTTCAATGTCATTGTGGGCAAAGCTCAATTCCTCCAATCGACTCAGATTGAACACAGGCTGGGGAATCTCTGTAAAGTGGTTGAAGGACAAATCCAAGCTGACAATATTCACACACTGTACAAAACAAGAAGGCAGTTTGTACAGATAGTTACCCACAGCATGGAAAGTTTTCAAGCTGGTGAGGTTGCCCAAAGCT
>CM060316.1:19606999-19609499 GCA_030674155.1 Stramonita haemastoma | reverse complement strand
TCTCTCCTACTCATCTGCTAACATTTCCGGTTCTATTTCCGAGTTAACTCCCGTTAGAGGCCTAATATCCAAATTTCTTCTCCGTTAGGCCTATTTTGCAGTTTTCGGCTAGTGAAGTAGGCTTATCAGACAAGACAAGTTTTAAAAAAAAATTTTTAATTCGAAGATGACAAAATTTGCAATAGAATTATATAAAACCAGATGTTGGTCCAAAACATAGGCAGCATTTCAAACACAATGTTCCAATAGATTAGGTTTGATTTCTCAGTTTGGGATTTGTTTTGTTTTTGTTAAGATTGAAGAGCTAGAAACGTGACAACAGCTAAAAAAAACAACAACAACGCAAAACCAAACAAACAGACAAACAAAACAAAACTTACAGCTTTTGACAAAAAAAGGATGATGAAAAGAAAAAAATTGCATGCAATAAGTACATGTAGCCTGGCCTAATAGCACGTGCGGCCCGTATGCCAGCGTGGCATCACACAGACAAAACTGATACTGACAATGAAAAGAATGCACTGCGGAATCTGTTGCCGGGACATGGTCTGAAGTGAAAAACAAACAAATAAAAGTGAGTTGAGACACTTCATAAATAGACTATATAAAGAGTTTGTGCGATTATAAGTTTTTAAAAGGCGAAGATTGGAAGTGGACAAGCAGAACAGAGTTTATATGCATTCTATTTTAAGATAATTTTGTTTTGTCCTGTGGTACCAGTTGTGAAAAAGCTGACTAGCTCTGAACTGTGTACCATACGTAAGTTAAATCCATGGTCCTGGTCAGTGCTGAAAAGAGCAAGGGCGTGGTCAGTAATCACCTGCGACATACTGTTTGCATTGTCATGAATGGTCGACAACTTCAGGAAATAGATTCCTTCAAACGTCTGGATTCCACACGGAAGGCTATTCTTCAATTGAAGTGAAGATTAAAGTAGCTATTGCATTCTCGGCTTTGGCAAAGTAATTATTGTATTTTACCACTTTATGTCAGCAGATTTCTCTGGTAAAATTCGGGCTGCTCTCCCCGGGGAGGGCGCGTCGCCACAAGTGCACGCCTACCCATTTTTTTTCCTTTTTTCCTGCACGCAGCTGTATTTGTTTCCCTATCAGAGTGGCTTTTTTTTCTACAGAACTTTGCCAGGATCAACCCCCTTGTTGCCGTGGGTTCTTTTACGTGCGCTAAATAGTGATGTGTAACACACGGGACCTCGGTTTATCGTCTCATCCGAAAGACTAGCGCCCAGACCACCACTCAGGGTCTAATGGATGGGGGGAAAAGTTTTGGGCCCAAACGGGTACGAACCACCTCACACTCCGACCCGGACTTTTTGCTTTTAGGCAAGGCGCGTGTACCACCTAGACCACCGATCCATCCTTGATTAGGAAGCATAAAAGTATTACGTTCCAAAAGAAATAAAATTCGAATTGTGTAGCACATCATAACCTAGGCGTTGTCTACCCACTGTGGATGTAGCTCTTGTAGCAGCCTTCCATGGACTCTATCTTATGCCTCTCTGACCCATATCATGTTCTTTGTGTGGGTGTTCTTTTTTTATGTCTTCTAGCCATCTGACTGCCAGTCTGCCATGGGTTCTGTAGCCACATCTTAGATGCCATTCTGTGCTTTTGTGTCCATCTGTTGCCTATAGTCTTGAAGGTGATCTAGTAATGCATTCTTCCATTTCTGTTTAAGCCAGAACTTGAGGACACTTGATTTTTCAGCGTGGGTTTATATCTTGCAGTTTAATATTCATATCGAACTGAATGTCAAAGTCATTCAGATGCCACTATAAACCGAGGCCCCGTGTGCGAACGCACGCAGAACATCTTGCACACACGTTAAAACCCCGTTCCACTTTCGGAAGAACAGGCCATTGTGTGCCGGTAGGAGGGAATGACAAAATGATTTTTTTAAAAACCAAAAAAATGCACACAGGTGTCGTGTTTACACACTATCCCTGAGAAAAAAACCGGGGAGTTGGAGTACCCAGGGCGGCTCGGGGCTGTAGGCTATATGGCAACGTTCTGGTGGCTCCTGCGACGGTACTGGAACCATTTGTATCGATCATTGCTTTTCCAATGGAACATTTCAGTAGCGTGGAGAGGGGGCTGGGTGGTCTGCTGCATGGGTAACAACTTGCCCTCCGTACTTACTTACCCAGGCTTTGCGCTCTAAAGATTGGAAGTGGAGATTATGCGTTTGTTGGATTATACCTATCTTCTTTTTGTAACTCATAGGTTTAACTTTCATTGTTGGTGATGGTGGTTTTGTTTTCTTTAATTTTATTTTGGTGGTGGTGTTTTTTTCTTGGGGGGGGGGGGGGGGGGGGTGCTATTCCCCAATCAGGGCAAGGGCCGTATGAAAAAAAAAAGTAGCTATGTGAATGCTTATTATGTTACCGTTGGAAAATAAAGATTATTCATTCATTCATTCTCTCTCTCTCTGTGCCTCCGCTGTTCATCCGCCTGCCTTTTCCCAAATTTCCTATGGTGACCGT
>CM060316.1:19549499-19601999 GCA_030674155.1 Stramonita haemastoma | reverse complement strand
TTAGCACCAACACAACTCCCCTGAAGGTCCTTTGGAACAGACCATAAATGGAGATCCCATGTGTGAATGCACACCAAACCTCTTGCACACATGTAAAAATCCTTAACGCTTTTTGAAAGAGAATTGCAGCTTTCAGATCTGAACTCAGCAAGTTACTAGGGATCTGAACTTAACAGGTCATTTCAGATCTGAACTGAACAGGTCCAGGAAAGGTTTTGTAAATGATGGTGGGGGGTAGAGGTGTGGATAGGCCAGTGGTTAGAGTACTGTACTCGCAATCCGACAGCCTGGGATCAAGCCCGGGTTCAAACCACCACCGAAGGGGATTTTTTCTCCGCAGTTAACATTAGCACCAACACAACTCCCTGAAGGTCCTTTGGAACAGACCATAAATGGAGATCCCATGTGTGAATGCACACCAAACCTCTTGCACACATGTAAAAATCCTTAACGCTTTTTGAAAGAGAATATATTGTGTGCAGGTGGGAACAAATAATGATATTTCAAAAATGCTTGCACACTTGTGTCGTGTTTAGACATCATCCCCAAAGTTGGATTTCAGTTACATTAATGGTTGGCAAAATTGGTTGCATATATATTCACAATCTTGCCTTTGGCAAACTTCAGACCTCTAGCCAAGAAATGAACACCCCCACCCCCCGGCTAACTTTTTTGCTTTTGTATAATTTGCTTTCTTCTGCATGCCAAGTTGTTTTATTTTTCTTTCCCAATAATTTTTTTCTACCATGCACACTGCAGACAAAACAAAACATAAAAAAGTTACTATCATCTAAAAACTATTTATTTTTATTTACACACCTTGATGAACTTTGACTGGAAAAAAAAAAGAAAATGTTTTCACATTATCTCCCCTTAGAGGGACAAGTACAAGAACAATCTCTACTCAAGCTTACAGAAAAAAGTCAGCTTACATCCGGCTAAGGCTTGAACCTTGTCATCAAGCTCCCCCCATTCCATTAAAAATCAGTCATAAAAACGTAAGCAAACAAATCCCTTTGTGACATTTAAAATAAAAGAATACACTCATATTGAAACATCCGTAGCTGCATAAACTACATCTTCCATATGATTTAGCAAAGGTCAAGGCATTGAGTAATGTTCAGGATTATTGTAAATAAATGAGTGAATGTGTGATTTATAGAGAGCATAAAAATCTCAAGGCCTGAAGTGTGGCCACATTGATTTTGGATTATTATGGAAAAGTTTTACTAAATGGGATTACATCCGGCCAGTACATAAGGAAATTGTAATGTGTGCAGTGTATTTTAGTTCCTTTCCATGCTCTTTTCTTACATATCATTTGCTTTTCATGTGGTCAGTAGATGCAAGTATGTGTGACTTCATACACACATCTACTGAAATTATACTTGTGTGTATGTAAATCTATAGATACATCCTGAAGTAAAAAAACAAAGGGGCAATCTTTCACCACGACTAGTCCCCTTCTTTGCTTTTTTGTCTTTTTTGTTGAGGTGTTTTGCACAAAATCAGATAATTTGAATGGTATGTCTGTCATTTTACTTTCATGTTGATTTTAGAATGTGTTAGTGTATTTCATTTTTTCATTTCATTCTTTTATTTTGGGGAAAATGGAATAAGCACTCATGTGCTTTTTTATATCCAGTCCCTGTGTGTATGTAGTTTGGTAAAGTTTGTTATCCGTTCCCACTGGCACATAAAGGCCTACTCTTCCAAAAAGTGGAATGGGTTTTAACGTGTGCAAGATGTTCTGCGTGTATTTGTACACGGGACCTTGGTTTAGTCTCTCCAAAGGACTTTTGGGGGGAATGGAGTTGGCACTGATGTTATCTCCAGAGGAAAAATCATCTTGAATGAGATTCAAACCTTGATCAGCAGATCATAAGCACATCACTCTGACCACCAGGCTATCCTGCCCTGTGTGTGTGTGTGTGTGTGTGTGTGTGTGTGTGTGTGTTACACAAGAGGGAGAGGGGATCAGTTTTGGCTTGAATTTTCTGGCCCCCTTTGCTATTTTTGTTGCTGTTTTGAAAATTCTAGTCTTGATGCAGCTTCTGGTTTTGTGAACTGAGGATATTACTTCATCTCCATTGGAAAGATGATCTGTCTGGTCAAGTGCAGACCCCACCAATTCTGCTTTGTACTTAATTGACACTTTGTTTTTTACTTTATTTTGTACTTAATATTAAAATGGAATTTTTGCTATCAAATTACCTTTCCTTTTTTGTGTTGTTATACCTACAGCTGTTTTTTTGTTGTTGTTTTTTTGCAAGTTTTGCATGACTCGCATGTGTGTGTGTGTTGGAGAGAGAGAGAGAGAGAGAGAGAGGAGAGAGAGAGAGAGAGAGAGAGAGAGAGAGAGATCATTCATATATTATTTTAATTTTTTAGTATTATAATTATATGAGTACACTTATGCTTCTCTTTGTTTACAATTTTGAGTGTATACATATTTTTTCTTCAGATTTCCAGTATATGAAGTATATTTGTTTGGAGAGAGAGACAGAGAATTATGTGGAAGTATACATGTATAACTATTAATTGCTATTAGCACATGGAAAAGGAGGATCATGTCGGTGTCATTGGGTGAGGCGGTTAATGCTTTTTACCTGGTGACACCAACAGGTGAGATACAGGTATATTATGAGGATGTTTGTGCTTGACTCTGTGAAGCAAGTAAGTGTATGCATCATTTGTTAAACTTGAGATTGCCAGTCTATGAAGTATATTTGTTTGTCGAGGAAGGAGAGATGATGTGTGAGAGTTGTAGAGAGAGAGAGAGAGAGAGCGAGAGAATTATGCACATATATATATAACTGTAAATTGCTGTTAGTAAATGAAAAAGGATTATTTTGATTTCGTTTTTGTTTGGTTGGGTTTTGTTTTTTTGTTCCTTGGTAGAGTTCTGAGGTTCACCAATGGTGAGGTTTTTGTGTATGTGATCATTTTTGCCCACCATTAAGAAAGCTGCATTCTGACTTTGGTGATGAGGCCTGAACATGGGCGTGCATGTATTTAAATCTGGCGCACAATAGCCTACCCTTTTGAAATGTGGAACAGGTTTTAACTTGTGCGCAATATGTTCTTTGTGTATTTACACACAGAATCTTGGTTTATAGTCAAATCTGAATGACTTTCAGGGGAGTGAAGTTGAGACCGATGCTAACTAACTGCAGGAGAAAAATCTCCTCAAACGGGTGCATCGATAGTGGCTCAAACCCAGGCCCTCAGATCACGAACTCAACATTCTTACAGCAGGGTTTTTCTGCCCCCCAAACATTGTTTTTATTGCATGGTCTTTTTGCATTTAAAACTGCTCCTTCCTACCCCTCCTCCCAATACTAAAGCAAAATGGGCCAGTTGTTTGTTTCCATTAATCTCACAGTTTTGTGACATTCCTGTTTGAAATATATTTTTTTAAATGATCAGAATCATTCTACTGTAAATTTCATGTTCTGCATATCAGTTTTTGAAAGAGATGTCTAAAAATGGAAGACATCCATGTTAGAATGGAGTCATATCAGTTAAACACTGTTCTGGTCAGATGGCAACTACAGTGGCTTCAGCCATTTTAGGTAGAAAACTCATGTTTGCACCTGCTGTATACATACTAATGTATGGAACTTTTATAGCGCTGAATCTTGTAAAGCAAACTAATCAAAAAGCTTGCATTCAAATCATTCAAACACATGCGCCCATTCACAAAAGTTAACAGATTTAAAATTCAGACTCTTACAAAAATACACACCACCCTTAGGCAGAGTGATAGAGATAGAGATGTCTGTTGAAAGTAAAAACAGATAAGAGGTATAACTATAGGGGAGGATCCTAGGTTGGAAACAAAATGTCTCGAGACATGATTTGAAAGTATCAAATGTAGGGTTTTGGCGAATTGAGAGAGGGAGATTATTTCAAATGATGAACCAGAGAAAGAGCACTCAGCAGCAACCAACTGAGTTGTTTCTTCTTCATCTTATCTTCTCTTGTTCACTTTACACCGTCAGATGTGTCTGGGAAAAATAGTGGCATGTCCTGTCCAGCTCCTCTTATGGGCCGTACAGCTTGGTCTGTAGGGTTACCTCCATTGTGAGTTGTTTGAATCTGGGTGTTTGGAAGCATAAAGTATCTGTAGCAGAACGGAGGGAGCAGAATGGAGTATACAGGTGAAGACAGTTACAGAGATAGGAGAGGAGGAAGCAGCTACAGGTAGAGAGCATGGGTATCGAAGTGAGTTACTTTGACATGCTGAAGTAATTTTAGTTTACAGATCACGATATATGATCAAAATGTAGAATATCGTGTCTGTCTCTTTGGCAACATTTAAGATAGATAAATTTACCTCACACTTTTAGGACATGAAACGTGTGTGACAGAATGTAAAATTCCAATTGATTTGTTTTTACACTGTGATGGGCATTCTTTAGTTGTTTGGTCCATATACAAGTTGGATGTTTTTTGTTTTTGATTTCAGTTGCTGGTTGGTTGAGTCTCTTTGTTTAGCAGAAAAACGTTTTCTATACAATATACTGAAAATATAAAAATATTCCTGCTAACAAGACTTCAACAACCCCCATCCCCACCCTCAAACCAACCCCAAAACCCAATCAAACAAAACAAACAACTCTCAATCCCCCAAAACCCCACATCAAACAAAACAAACAAACAACTCCTCAATCCCAAAACCCCACATCAAACAACAACAAACAAACAACTCCTCAATCCCCCCCAAAACCCCCACATCAAACAAACAACAAACAAACAACTCCTCAATACCCCCCAAAACCCCCACATCAAACAAAACAAACAAACAACTCCTCAATCCCCCCCAAAACCCCCACATCAAACAACAACAAACAAACAACTCCTCAATCCCCCCAAAACCCCACATCAAACAACAACAAACAACTCCTCAATCCCCCAAAACCCCCACATCAAACAACAACAAACAACTCCTCAATACCCCCAAAACCCCCACATCAAACAACAACAAACAAACAACTCCTCAATCCCCCCAAAACCCCCACATCAAACAACAACAAACAAACAACTCCTCAATACCCCCCAAAACCCCCACATCAAACAACAACAAACAACTCCTCAATCCCCCCAAAACCCCCACATCAAACAACAACAAACAACTCCTCAATACCCCCCAAAACCCCCACATCAAACAAAAACAAACAAACAACTCCTCAATACCCCAAAACCCCCACATCAAACAACAACAAACAAACAACTCCTCAATCCCCCCAAAACCCCACATCAAACAAAAACAAACAAACAACTCCTCAATCCCCCCAAAACCCCCACATCAAACAACAACAAACAACTCCTCAATACCCCCCAAAACCCCACATCAAACAAAACAAACAACTCCTCAATCCCCCCAAAAAACAACAACAAATGAATAAGCAATATAAATTTACAACTAGATGACTTGAAAAACATAGCATCCTGTTTTCCTTAAGAACATAAAAAATGTAAGATTACTGGATAATGTTCACCCTGCTAAGGAACTAGTTTATCACAAAAAATGACTGGTTTTGACAAGCTTCTTAATGGCAGGGTCACAAACAGCCGTACATGGGCACAGACCACTCTAGTCACAATAGTATTAACTCTTGGGATCAATGTTTTTTCTCTCTTAATTTTTAAACATTTTTATTATTCATGTGATGACAATGAGTTTCTATCCTGTCTTTCTTCTCATTTATATTCAGTTTTGTGTAGGAAAAAAAACAAAACGGACTGCTGATGAAATGTACATAATTTATGATGACTGGTTTGTGGGATGCTCGAGAAGAATTGTACTTTTTTTTTCCCCCACTTATTTTGATTGTAAAAAACAAACAAAAATCCCCAAACTGTGACTGAAGATTTTATTTTAAAACACTGTAAGGAGGTGATAATCTCAGCTAGTGTTTAAAATGAATTTACTGTTATCAGTCACCCCTTCTTCCAAAACCCAAAGAAAGTGCCAAATATGGATGTTACAGTGGTGTTATGATAATGTTGTGTTACAGTTGTGGTTGGATAAGGTTCTTTCAGTAATCTTCACACATGGTCATATCACATCCGTTGCACTTTTGCAAAGTGCAAGGAAATGGCAAAGTTTATATTTTTGTATGTTTGTACATTTTCTGTTTAATAAACAATTCAGTTTGAAATGTTACATGCTGTGTTTGTGTGAATATATTGGGTATCTCAACAAGACAGCAGACATCTCTGTGACATTTGGACTGCTGTCCATGCAGAGAACTTGCCATAGTGCAGCACCAGCCATTTCTTTTCCCTGGTGTGTGTGTGTGTGTGCATCTACAAAAGCAAATTTTACTATCAATTTTTTGCTTTGCTGTACATTTTTGCCAGGGACAACTGTTGTCTTTTTTGTGCAGCTTATTTTCTATATATGCTGCTCCTGCTGCTCCCTTGCTGCTCATTCTGATTCAGCCAACGCAGACACATCAGGGCTTATCACGTCGCTTTATTACATACCATTGGATATTTATTTACATAATTATTGTCATCCCCACCCTCCCTCTTTCATACCACAACATAATAAAGTTTGTGCCCTGGGCCACGGCAGGAGATCATACCAATACCACAACTTTATCATCTTAACAAAAAGAGAAATTTATGAACATGGGTAGACAAGTCATCCATGGTGCTGAAGTGTCTTAGGCTCCAAGTGATCATCATGGGCATCATCAAGTCATCCATGGTGCTTAAGTGTCTTAGGCTCCAAGTGATCATCATGAGCAACATCAAGTCATCCATGGTGCTGAAGTCATGGAATGTCTGATGGGTGATTTTCTTCGGTCCCTCGAGAAGTCTGGGCACAGCATGATTCTGAGCAGTGTGTCTTGGAAACTGTGCCCATCTCTTCAAGGTAGCAGGGTGCATGTGGCTAGGTACGCTTCTGTCGTCCATCCACAAGCCATATGTGACGCTCCCCACATAATGGACGGGTGCACCTGAGGTCAATTTTAAGTTATTGACATGTTATTTATGTGCAATAAAGTGGCTATCAATACAAAAAACAGATTGAAATCGGACATTCTGTGCATCATTATTACAATTGAAATGATAGATGCAGGATGGACAAAATGAGAAACGGGCAAGTTTATTTTAGTAACAGGTTGTCAGAATGAGTGCTTTGGATTTTCAAAACACATTAAAAGCAAGAAAAAATTATGCCTTGAATTTCATTATAGGTAAATACACAGATCTAGTTGATAATAATCAAAATCTCAATTGCAACTGACCCCACCTGCTTTAAGGCTCCTAGCACAATTAGGTAATGTGCTAAGCGACTCATTTCGTGTGGAGCGCCACATATGTGAATTACTCTTCTATGAAAAGTGGATAGGGATTTCACATGTGCACAAGATGCTGCACATGGATTTACACTCAGCACATTGCTTTATTCTCTCATCCAAAGGACTTGCATGAGGGTGTGGAGTCAGTAATTATGTTAACTCCAAGGGAAAAATCCCTTCAGACAGACACCTAAGTGAAGGCTTGAATCCACACCCTTAGGCCACAAGCATGGCCCTCTTAAACACAATGCTTTTCTATCCCTATGTCATGGACTATATGCTTCTTTCTTTTCTTTTTTTGGTTCCTCAGCTACAGCTCCTAGGTTTATCAATGGTGAGATTTTTGCACATGCAGCCATACCCCAACCCCCCCTCCCCACCATTTAGGTAGCTGCATTCTGACTTCATGGTGATGTCTAAACATGACACCTGTGTGCATGCTTTTTTGGGGGGGTCATCTGCTCCTACTGGCACACAATGGCCTAGTCTTCTGAAAGGCAGAACGGGTTTTTAACATGTGTGCAAGATGTTCTGCATGTGTTTGCACATGGGGCCTCAGTTTATAGTCTCATCTGAAGAACTTTGAGATTCAGTTTTACTTTTTCATCAAACTGGGAGGAAAGGGTGAGGCTGGGAATCGAACCCAGAACTTCACGATTTACTTGATGGGAAGTGACTGTCTCATCCATCCTGTCACCCTTCTTCTTGTATCTTTCTCCTGAATGCAGTGACAACATCAGGTAAGCAGTGTCTCAATGTCCAACAGAATGTCTGGCAGAATGGAGTCCAGAATCATCAGACCTTGTGGGGTCGCCTGCAGACCCCTGAAATGCACCAAAAAAAGGAAGGAAAAGTGTCAGTTTTATTACGAAAGCAAATTACAATTTTATTTCGTTCTGTAAAACTGGCTACACAGTTACACTAAAAAAGGTAAATTTCTATCAGATTCATTAACATATGGCATCGTGAAATAATCTGTTCGCAACACAGTAAATAAAAAAAAGAAATCCCTGAAGATAACATCATAAAAAAATCTTTTTTTTTTAAAGAAGTTCAAAACATCCTCATCAACCTAAATCCTACAGCAAACCTCCCCCCCCCCCCCAGCATTATAAAAGACAAAGACAACAACAATACTATCTCCATAAAAAATATTTTAAAAACCCAACCAACCCCTCCCCCCTCCTTTACTCACAGTGTATTGTAGCCACTTTCACAATTTTCAAGCACACCAAAAATGACAACTAACTACACAAAATGATAAGTTTCAGAACTAAAGAAAATGACAGGTACAGAACTGACTTTGGAGTGTGGGTAGACAGCCACTGTTGATCCAGTGATGAGTTCTGGGAGCACTACACAGCACCGCCAGAGAAAGCAGACTCCATCAGTGCCTGCCAGTTCTGCAACAGAGTCCACACATTCACTGACTTTTTTTTTCCCCTCGGCTAGAGCTCGAGGTTCACCAATGGTAAGATTTTAAGTATGCAACCATTTTTGCCCATCATGAAGGTAGCTGCATTCCCACTTTGGGGATGTATGCTGGGTATGTTCCTGTTTTCATAACCCACTAAATACTGACATGAATTATGGGATCTTTAAGTGCATATTTTGACCTTCTCCATGTGATTACTATTACCAGCCACCAGCTCCTTCTCTGAGTGGCTTCACTCCTCTCAAGACAGGGAGTGAAGCCAAATCAGGCAGCCAGACAACAGAACATGTGCTATAGTTCGCCCATGACATTAGGCTATTCCAAAGGAGAGAAGCTGGCCTGACGCCATCCCAGTGGCCAAGAAGCTGTATGGTGACTGGGAGAACTGCAGTTTACAGCTGCCTTCTTCATACACATTCTGGATTAGACATGCGTAAGCAACAACATAAATCGTCCCTTTCGAAGGTAGCCATGTGCGTGGAACAATACAAACAAAACTGCATAACCAGATGAAAAACACATATCATTCTTATCCCAAAGAAATGAAATTGAGCAACAAAGCCCTCAATCCCTCCCTCCAATAGTCTTGTCAATGGAATCAGTGTTGTATCATACAAACACTAAAAGGAACTTGGCTTTTCCCTTGTTCTTCAAAGACAGAGTTGGACAGATTCAAACAAGTGACAATGTTTTGTCAAGGTAGACTTGCCAGGCCTGCTTTCATTGAAGACGCCAGCTAAGGTTTGTGGACAGTTGATACACACACACCCAGTATGCCCCTTGATACCGAAGAGGGGTGGCCTCTACCAGTTCAATTTACCTATACCTAATTACCGATATTCAGAGGAGTCCCCCAACAACTCCTTCGGTAGCTAAGAAAGACATCAATCAAAGTATCCCAAAAGTTGGAATGTGGCTACCTTAATGGTAGGTGAAAAACGGTGGCATATGCAGAAAGTGACCACTGGAAAGTTTAGCTGAGGAACAAGGGGAAAAACCACGCACTCACCTTGTTCATTAGTCCCCATTTTGTTCTTAAGCCGACAGATACCAGCTCTTCCAGTCTGAAACAGGATGAACACTTGCTTGTAAAAATGATGAAATGATGAAGATGAAAAAGAAGCAGACGATGAAGAAGGAGGAAAGTGTGTTGGTGGGTGTGGCAGTGGTAGTGGTACAACAGCTTAGAGCGTGGTTTTGCTTTGTTTCCTTTTGTGCTGCTAGTTGGATGGACGCCAGAGCTGAGTGGTTAATTACGAGCTGTTCAGCTTCAATCCCATGGGGCATCAAGTCACAGGTTTGAATCTCAGCAGCATATGGTGGATTAAGGGTGGGAGATCTTTATGATCTCTGAGGTCAACTTCAAGTGCAACCTTTGCAGTCCTTATATCCCTTTTGTATTACACTTGCAGACAATCAAATTTGCTTAAGATCCTGTAATTCATGTCAGTGTTCAGTGGGTTAGAAACACGAAATACCCAGCATACATTCCAAAGTTGGAAAGCAAGTACCTTTTCATGGTAGGCAAAAACATCGCATTACACAAAATCTCACCACTGGTAAACCTCGGGCTCTAGCCGAGGAGCAGAAAAAAGAAAAAACAAAACAGCTAGTTGTATAAGAACACACCTAATCTCCATTCACCAACACAACACTTACATGTCTTTTTGGTCTGTGTCACAGACTTTCTGGTGGCATGTCCAAACTTCTCCACTTCCCACATCCAGTTGTCAGGCTCCAGAGTTTGGATACAAGCGTGTCTCTGGTTGTCTCCAGTGTTCCCCATCCACACTCTTCCATGGCTACCTGCCATTTCAGCACAGATGGATTGTTGTGTAGTCTAAAGAGTGTGTAAAATCTTACAAAGCAATGTATGCACATGCAGCACAGACACAGACACAGACACAGACACACACACACATGCACACACACATACACACACACACAGACACAACACATACAAAACAACACTCACACAACAGAACACAGACATGACACACCACACACACACACACACACCCACACACACATACACACCATACATACACACACACAAAGAAATACACACAAAACATGCCAAAACATATCACACACATACAACACACAAAACAATGCACCCTACAAAGAAGACACACACACACATCACTACAAACATCATACAACAACACACATACTTACAGCACCACACACACACACACACACACACACACACACACACACACACACACACACATCACTCACAAACACATACAAAACACACACACACATACACACCTGTAAGCCAGACAAGCAAACCTAAAACGTGACTCCTCAAAAAGTTGAGGCAGAATTCAAGTCATCCATGAAATGTGCACTCCTACAAAGAAGGGATCCAACCAATCAGTCTACTGAGAGACATCAAGATAGAAAAAATATTTACAGACTACTGTGCAGAATTTAAGACAAAATTATAGGTAGACATTAAACATACCTGGTCCAATTCCAATGTACTGTAATCCAGTCCAGTAGCTGATGTTGTGTTGACAATAATGGCCCTGTACATAAATCAACAATTGAAATTCCCTTAGTCCCACAACAATTACACAATTATTTCATGAAAAGTTCATTTTTTCGAACTAAGTAGAGCCATGCAAGATATACTTAATTCTATAACACATGTCGAACCAATACATTTAATTCTATAACATGCATAATCAATTTCCAGTAATGCAACATGTGCTGATGATTGCACTGATTTTGTCTTTTCAATTTAGATCAATCAGAACAAAAGCAAGCACACAAAAAAGCTATTAAAAGAGAGGCAAAATGTCCCATATGTCATTGTACTGTATAAATAAAGCAGTCTAAACATGTATCCCACTGATTACAGAGAAATACAGGTTCAAATGAGCACTCAAAAAAAAAAGGTCCAGGTCTTACTTTGACACACACACACACACACACACACACACACACACACACACACACACACACACACACACACACACACTACCCACTGTTCCAGTTACATTCAATTTCTGCTTTTAGTTGATGTTATGACTGACTGTGAAGAAGGTTCATCAAGATCAAACTCACCTCTTTAGCAAAGTTAGACACTTCATACTGCTCATATCCATGTGCTGCTAGAAGCTGAGGATAAAAAGGGACACAATCATGAATGCCAGCCATCCAAATTTTAAACATTAGTTGATACACTAACTCTAATTGTTTGATTATTCCTTTACCCAGGGGAGTGAGACAGCCTAGTAATCAGACCACTAAAAAAAAAAAAAAAAATCCCGAGCCCTCAGCTTGCGAACTGAGTTTTGTAAATTTTGTCCTCTGTTCCCACCGGCACACAATGGCCTACTATTTAGAAAAGCAGAATCAGATTTAACATGTGCGTAAGATGTTCTTTTGTGTTCGTGCACAGGCCTCGGTTTATAGTCTCATCCGATGTGTGTGTGTGTGTGTGTGTGTGTGTGTGTGTGTGTGTGTGTGTGTGTGTGTGTGTGTGTGTGCGTGCTGTGCGCATAGTGTGTGCATGCAGTGAGCGTGCGTGTGTGCGTGAATGCGTGGTGTGTGTGTGTGCGTGTGTGTGTATGCTTGTGTGCATGTGAGGGTGCATGCATGCATGAATGCAAGTAAGTGTACATATGTGAGTGTGCATGCATGTATTGTGTTTATCATGTCAGCATGTGAACACACAAGAATTAAGATATCTCCATGTGTGATAGACTAAGCCCAAAAGATGCAAGAAACACTTACCTCTACAGCTGCTAAGTACATATCTGCAACTTCATCTGGACTTGGCATAACCTGGTACCAAAAAATGATTTATAGTTAACATCATCCAAACAAAACCAATGCTTGAATCTACATCAAAAACGTATACCCCCCAAAATACTACAACATTGTGTAATCCTTCCCACCTGCTTAACTTCAAAGGTTTTCTTGTGATAACATTGATAAGTCAGTGACAGAAGACTGAAACATTAACAATTATACAGTAGACTGTGACCAAAAGTACAGAAAAATGCTTTTTTCTCGTGATTATTATAACTAAGGTGTACCAACACAGACTGAATCACACATGAATGGTGTTGATATGACATGTAGATGTTGCATACATGTAGATAATCATAGAGTGAAAAAGTTTCCTTCTGAGCACTTTGCCCTACACTGTTGCCATACACATTCATACGGCTTCCACATGTCCGCCATACATCACGGCTCACTGTGCCGCCATACATCAGGGCTCACATGTCGCACGGGCCATGCATGCTCACCCATCTCACAACCGAAACCATGCTCACCATTGCCATACATCATGCTCACTGTTGCATATATCAACTGAGTCTTAAGCTTCCTCAGCCACCTTGATTTCAGGAATAAACAGAGTCTAACTAGTTTTTCATGTGTATCACTGTTTATAAAAAACACATAATATGAATTTAAAAAGTACAGTAAAACAGAAAATTAGTTTATAAAATTTAGGAATATCATAATTAGATAATAAGAAAAAGAAGGGATGAAACATAAAAATAGCTTACAGTTAAACCAGCTGCCACATCCTTGAAAAGCTGCGTGCCTCTTTCCAATGTGAGCTGATAGAGGGAGATGTGCGGTCACACAGAGGCAGTATCTGAGTCACACACAATCACTTTGAGTAAAATGTACACAGACATAATCATACACAAGTACGCACACAAACAAAAGCAATAATCACCATGAAGACAGACAGACAGACAGACACACAACACACGACACACAACACACACACACACAACACAGACACACACACACACACACACTCACACACACACACACACACACAACACACCAGACACACAACAACAGACACACACACACACACACACACACACACACACACACATGCACACACACACACACACACACACACACACACACACACATACTGGTAAGACATTTTGGTAGCTCAGTATACTATTAACTCACATATCACATTTGCAAAACAAACCACAAGACTAATCATTTGCGAAGAATATGCATGAACCTGAACTATGTCTCAATAAGAAAGATGCTATAGCTGAACTATCAAGACCATTCCACTCCAATCCCATGGCCATGAAGTTATGGGTTTGAATCTCCGTGGCATCTTGTGAATTAAGGGTGGGGATTTTTACAATCTCCCAGGTCAACTTCAAGTGCATACCTGCCAGTGCATAAATTCCCTTCATGTATACACACACAGAGAGACCAAATAAGCACATTAAAAATCCTTTTAATTCATGTCAAATTCATGTGTTTCAAAAACATGAACATTTCCAGTATACATCCCAAATCAGAATGCAGCTCTCTTCATGGTGGGCAAAAATGGCTGCTAAAATCTCACCATTGGTAAACTCAGAGCTCTAGCTGAGGAAGAAAAAAACCCTAAACCAAAGCACCACTACATTCTTTGCCTCATCCCATCTAAAGAAACGAATATTTCTTTCTGCGCTCACCTCCACCAGCTCCTTCCCCACATGTCAGAGACTGTCCGGGTAACCAAACATCAGGTCAACTGAAGTCTGGTTACTGAACACACTACTGGCAGTCTCCAAGCATCTGTAATAAAATAAACAAAAAACACAAAATAAATGATAATAATGATGATGACCATCATCATATGACAACAACAAAACATTATGAAGATAATAAAACAACAACAACAATAGAGATAATAGTGAAAATACAATTTTGAAAATGATGATGATGATGACAAAAACAGCTACAACGGATAATTTTAGAGCACCTTCTTTCCCCTTGCTTCTTCATGTGTGTACGTGCATGCATGTGTGTGATAAAGAGAGTGAGAGAAACGGGGAGATACAAGCAAAGAGAAAGAGTGAATGCTGTTTCACAGTAATTTTTTTAATTTTGTTTTTCTGCTAAGAGCTCGAGGTTCACCAATGGTGAGAATTTGCATATGCCACATTTGTTGCCCACCATGAAGGAAACCCCCATTCCGACTTTGGGATTTATGGTCATTTGACATCCCTGAAGTCAGAATATGGCTACCTTAATCCATGAGTAGAAACTGTTGCATACACGAAATCCCCACCATTGGGGAAACTCAGAGCTCTAGCTGAGGAACGAACACACACACACACACACACACACACACACACACCACACACACACACCAACACACACACACACACACACCACACACACACACACACACACACAAAAGAGTTGTGTGACAACAGAAAAGCAGAAGGCAGAAGCAGGTAGTGAAAATGACCACAGCATGAGACTGTCCAGACACCCATGCCTTTCTGTTACCAGCAGACCCACCTGAGGCTGTCTGTGGAGTTGTGATCTCTTCCCAAAAGCCTTAATGCTGTGTTGTTCAGAGTCTGAAATAACACAGAAAAGAGATTGAAGCAAACACGGCAAATCCCGTCAAAAATTTCCAATAAACCTGCCTGCTTAACCTGGTGGGTGAATTACTCAATCAATGATAATTGATTTCCCCATGGGTGCCGAGGGCCTGTCAGTATAAATAGCATCCTATCTTTTGGAAAGTGTGTGCTAGGTGTTCTCTCTTTTCTATCCCTCTCCTTGGATCTACCTCATTCTTTTTCTTCCTGTCACCTCCTTCTTGTCTACCTTTTGCCTTCTTGGTCCATTCTCCTACCTGTTTTCCCCCCAAATTCAAAATAATATCAATTCTCTCCCATACCGAGTTTGGATGCCCTGGCCTCACTGTCAGGTGCTTTATGGCAGTGTAATGCATTTTTGGTCATATGACAGACAATAATAATGAACACAGAAGACTTTTATGAACTACAGGTATACTTAAAAGAATTAAAAAAAACAAAAAACAACCCTAACCTGTACACCTATTGAAGCACGGTTGACTCCTGCCAGCTTAAAATCTCTGGAAAAGAAGAAGGAAAAACAGAAACAGCGTGAACCACAATGTATTTGCACAAAAATAGAATTAAACCTAACTTTTTTAATAACATGAATGTGTCACTGAGACTACAGAAAAGTTTACAAACTGAGCGCTTTGCTTTAATCAGATTATTACCAATGCAGAGAAAGAAAGCAGAGGAAAACAAGAAAGTGTGGGAGGGAGGGAGGGAGGGAGGGAGGGAGGGAGAGGGAGAGAGGGAGGGAGAGAGAGAGAGAGAGAGAGAGAGAGAGAGAGGAGAGAGAGAGAGAGAGAGAGGAGAGAGAGAGAGATTCGGATTCGGATTCGGAAATATTTATTCATGTAAAGGCCATTGCCCCTAATGAAGGGGGTACAATACATACACAATAGTAATGAAATCACTAAACATACACACACACACATAGACAAAGTAACTAAATCAACACTGATCGTAATTTGAATGCTTTGTATATGTAGATCGATACATTTCGGACAATACTTTCATTCGTAGATGCCAAAAGCAAACTCAGATGAAACTGGCATGGGTATCTGTAAAATTTCAATGGTATATACCGTGTTCGTAATTTGTTGAAAATCGGACAACACAACATAAAATGTACTTCATCCTCATTTCCAGTTTTACATAATGGACAAGTAAAATCAGAGTATGATTTGTAGCGATTTTGGTGTATACTAATTTCTGAAATGCCACATCTAAACCTGGTCATAAGAAACTTCAAATGTTTGTCTAGTTCTATTCTAAGATATGTTTTCCTGTCGTGAACACTGCAAAAAGTTCTATATATGCTAAACCTCTCGCTGTTTTTAATGTGGAAGTCCCATTCTTGCCATCTGCATAAAATCAGTCTTTCCTTAAACTTGTATAAAAAATCTTTAACGTTTTGAACACCTCTATTTTCCCATACATACCCAAAACCATTTTCATACAATTTACAACGAACATTTGATACCCAGTTTCTTTTACCTCTTTCATCCAAATCATACAGCATTCTGTAAGCTTTCTTCGGTAGTCTAACATCATCCATTGCTAATAACTTTAACCAATAAGAAATACAACGTACAGCAGAGCTAATATAAATAGGATATCTATTCGTTTCGCCATAAACAAAGTCATTTGGGGTTCTTCTTTCAACACCCAGAAATTTTTTCAAAGCAAACAAGTGCATTTGTTCACACTGACGTGCTACATTGTCCAAACCCCAGATTTCTGCACCATACAAAGCAATAGGTACAACTTGTGAGTCAAACAGTTTCAAAAATAATTCTAAGCTGTTATTATTCAAGGCTCTAAGTTTTCTCATAATACAGATCACAGCATTCTTGGCTTTGCTAACAAGGTCATTACATGCTGATGTAAAACTAAGTCTTGTAGAAAATAATATACCTAAATATTTGTATGCATTTACAACAGGCATTTCAACAGTGTTATATTTCCAAGTTTCCCTTGCAGAAAGATGACCACCTTTTCTAAATACAATAATTTTACTTTTATCGGAGTTTACCTTCAAATCCATAGACTCTGCTGCTCTTTGCAAACTATTAAGTTGGGTCTGCAATCCAATAACTGTCTCAGCTAATAGAACTATATCGTCTGCTAATAACATTATGAAGAGTTCAAAATAATCGTTGCTAAACAAAGCCCCATGTCTTCCATTTTCAATAACTTCATTTGCGAGATCATAAATGAATAAAGAAAATAGAATTGGACTACAGACGTCACCTTGCTTTACACCATAAGTACAACTAATCAAATCTGTCAATTTTGAACCACATCTAACCTTAACTTTGACACTATCGTACATACTTCTGATACAATTAAACATTTTACCTGTTATTCCATTTTTTAAAAGAATCTGCCATAGAATGCTCCTATTCAAAGAATCAAAAGCTTTCTCAAAATCTATGAAAGCTACGTATAATTTTCTGTTACAGGATAACTGTTTTTGTACTAAAGATAACAAAGTAAACATATGGTCAGTAGTTGAGTAATTCCTTTTAAAACCAGCTTGATATTCTCCAGTGATATTATTTTCCTGAGCCCACTCTTGTAAACGATGGTTTATAATTGTGCTATATATCTTACTGCTAATGTCACTTAATGTAATGCCTCTATAGTTATTAGGGTTCTTACTATCACCTTTTTTGTACAAAGGTAGAACAATGCCTTCTGACCATTTTTGTGGAAAAACACCTTTTTCAAATAAAACATTGAAAAACAACACAAAAAATTCAATAACATTGTCACTTGCATTTTTAAATAGTTCTCCAATGATCCCATCTGGGCCAGCTGCTTTTCTGTTTTTTATTTTCCTAAATGCGAACAAGACTTCTTCTTTCGAAATTGGTCGATTAAAGTAAGCATCAGAATCATTAGACTGTACATGATCATCCTGTGTTTCCTTTTCAAGTAGATTTTTGAAATGACTATACCACTCCTCAACTGAAATATTGTTGCTAATAAGTTTTTTCTTAAATGAACATTTACGCACATTTGTCCAAAACTGTTTTTGATCACGAACTGATGACAAGAGCTTATCTAACATGACATTATTATATTCTTTTTCCTTACGCTTTAACAACTGTTTATATTCTCTTCTTGCAACACAAAAAGCATGTCGGCTACTAGTGTCACCTGTCTGTCCAGCTACTTTAAATAGTTTACGTAAGTTTTTCCTTGCTATTCTACATTCGCTATCATACCAATCATCCATCTGTCTGTCTGTCATACCTCTGATTTGTTTCGTCATACATTCAGCATTTTGCATCAGACAACGATTGAAAACAGTCAATGCCTCGTCAATATTCTGGTCAATAAGACTTACAGCTAGTTCTAGCATTTTTTGAGTTTCATCACTTTGCATGCGAGCAATATATGTTTCCTTTTGACTCTCATCCCAAACAAGCTTATTTGTTATTACGTTTTCGCTACTTACATTTTGTTTCTTATTAGTTTTGACACAAAATTTTAAACACAGTTCCACAGGCATGTGATCTGAGTCAAACCTATCCTTAACTGTAAGCTGACATAAAGAATGAAAAATAGCAAAAGCGTCATTTGACATAATAAAATAATCGTTTACACTACTACCAGAATCTGAGATGTATGTATAGCAACCTAGTTGGTCACCCTTACACACACCATTTAGAATACATAACTCATATGCCACACATAAATTCAACAGACGTTTTCCATACGTATTTGCTACTTTATCATGAGATTTTCTATTCATATTTACTGGTTGGCTTGTACATAATAAATCAAAAATATTTTCATTTGACACATCTGTTGGGTTAACATCAGCTGTTCTGCTATTAAAGTCACCTGACAAAACAACAAAAACATCATCATATTTCAATAAACAGTCAGTCAAACATTCTTCCAATGTACTAATGCCACAGTCGATATCAAAATATGAATAAAATGGGGATCCCTCTGGTGGCACATATACACAAATATACAAAATATCTTTCTCAGTATTCAACATATTCTTATCTATAAGGAACACCAAAATGTTGGAGTAGTCAACATCAATGAACTGAACATAGGAAGCATACTCTTTCTTTATAAGACAAAGGATACCACCTGAAGGACGGCCATGTTTGGTAAATCTAACAGCAGACTTATGAAAACTGACATAATCATTGAATAAATCAGAATGAAATGTTTCAAAAAATGTTTCAACAAAACAGATAAAATCGAAAGATTCGAACATAAGAAAGGAAATCTTTATTACGTAATTTGGCATATAAACCATTAATGTTCCATTGCAAAATTTGGAACGACTTATTTACATTAGAAAAGGAAGAAGAATCAACAGTAAACATTTGATCTTGCGTGTTTTCACACGCATCACTGCACACATCTGACACATTTACACCGGCGAAACTGTCACTGTCACTGACACAGAATTCGAAAACACTAGCACGTGAAACTTGAATACTAGCACGTGCAGCCTTACATGCTATCTTGTCATCAACCGGTGTAGCCTCTTTGGGTGTTCCCTTTAACACAACAGGGGAAAAACAATTATCTACATACTGAAAAAATTCCCCACATGAAGGACGGCCATCTCCCTATTTCATTTCTTTCAAATTACCCTCCCGATCCACTGAAAACTTCTTCCCCTCTATGACTAGATGGTCAAACACCATGGTTACTTTTTTCTGCTCAGCCTTTGCTTTCTTAAGGTGAGGTGTAAGTAACCGCCTTATTTCCCGTACCCGAAAGGAAAAGTCCTCCCCAATAAATATTCCCGTTCCCTTCAGTTTTCCCCTGGCCTTCAGCACATTGACTTTGTCCTTGAAGAAGGTGCAGCACCCAATGACTGGAGAGTCCGACTTACGGTTCAGCCGATGCAGTCTGTCAAAGGGCACATCACGCGTCAGCTCCAGCTTGTCGGTGAAGACATCCCTGACGGCAGCCTCCAGCTCTTCTGGCGTCTCCTTCTCTGGCCTGGGGAGTCCGTGGAAGATGAGGTTGTTGCGCTTGGACCTGTTTTCCAAGTCATCCGTCTTCCTCTCCGTTTCCTCCACTCTCTTCTCCAGGTCAGCGTTCTTCTGCCAGAGTTGAGCGTTCTCCTCACGAAGGCCGGCACATTCTTCTCTGAGGTCCGTAAACTCTTCTTTCAGGGTGGAGAAGCACTCCCTCAGACCCGTGAATTCTTCCCTCAATTCATGGTAGATTGTAGTCATGGTATCCAGTCTGGCTATGACTTCAGTCAGCGAGGGTTCACTGGTTGCACTGGCGGATTCCTCCTTCTCCTTGGCACTTGGTGATCGGAAGATCAGAGCCAACGACGTCGCACCGGCGACAGCCAAGCGTTTCGATCGTCCCCTCCGCATGCCCTGGGCCGCAACAGGTAAAGGACCACTGTGGGTTCGAATTTCCGACATCGCCTGCATCTGCGCTTAACAGCAACTGCCCCAAACAAAAATGAGAGGAGGCAACCAAAGGTAACACCGTCTACCTTCCTTCTCAGTTGCAGGCCAAGTTTTCCCAATTTTGCTCTTGTTCGTTTGTACATGAAATAAATGAAAATAAAAACAAAGCAGCCGCATTTCTGCCTAAAGTCCAGATTTCCACAAGGCATGGTCACTTATGTTGATGCTTGCAAAGATTTGGAGTTCTACAAGACTTGGAACCTGTGTAATTTTGAAATTAAACGCCACCTTAATTTCGGACATGTGTACGTTGTGAACATTACTTGCAGCCCCCCCGAGAGAGAGGAGAGAGAGAGAGAGAGAGAGAGAGAGAGAGAGAGAGAGAGAGAGAGAGAGAGAGAGAGAGAGAGAGAGAGAGAGAGACAGACAGACAGACAGACAGACAGACAGACAGAGACAGAGACAGAGACAGACAGACAGCCAGCCAGACAAGCAAACAGAAAGAGAGAGATTTATGAAATATTCTGATTTTTCATTAAAAAAAGAAAAAGGCAACAATTTTCAACTGCCATATTCAGTAAACCTTTAGACCTTGCTGTCAACATGTTTCAAGTCTGAAAAACACACACACACACACACACACACACACACACACACACACACACACACAACACACACACACACACACACACACACACACACACATATCAAAAAGAGGTTTTGATACTTGTATATACTTGAATAATTGCCACTTCATGATGTACATCTTCTCTCCTCTCTTCTCTGCATTCCTATATCAGTGTAGTGCAAAATCTTCTGCACTTGTAACCCCCCAGAAGGTTGACCTACTGGCCTCAGCCAACACATTCCGACTTCAAAGCAGCTCTTTTTTTTTAGGTACAGGATGTATGCTGGGCATGTTCATGATAAAATGACCTGCTAAATGCTGACATGAACTACAGGATCTTTAACATGCGTATTTGATGCTCTGCATGATACCTGAGGGGAATTAAGAAACTGTCAAGTCTGCACTTGAAGTTGACCTGGGAGACAGTAGAAATATCCACCCTGTATTCACCAGACTCTGCAGGTAAGATTTGAAACCACAACTTCACAAACTCATGGGACTGAAACCAAAAGGACTTCACCACTCAGTTATAGCATCCTTTAACTGGCGCTATATCATTTCATTCATGAGATCTGACTTGATTTGACCTGATCTTCTCATCATCATCATCACCACTATCATCACTGCTGTTCTCACTGTACCTCAGCCTAGAGGTCTCCATGTCGGTGGGATTGATCTCCATGCTGATCTCCGCAGTGGAGGGCAGGGTGGTTTCCAAGGCAATGGTCTCCAGCACGGCTCTGAGAGTCTCCGGCTCTGCCAGGCTTGGTGTTCCTGTTGGCCAAGGTGGTTGTTACTGCTGTCACTGTTGTTTTAACGTTATTGTACAATAGGAATGTTCATATAAGAGAATTGGCATGAGAGAAACGGGTATTAGTAAGAAATGGCAAAGAAAGCAAAAACAAAGGTAAACTAAAACAAAACAACAATGAAGAAGTTCTACAAAACACAATACAAATCCATGACTGGTCTCACTGAACACTTTCTTCCTACCTCCACCAAAGAAGACAGAGGTGATCTCTCGTGCCGTGCTTCTCCTGATCAAGGTCGTCGCTTCTCGCTGCAGGCATCTCCTCATTCTTTCGTGATCAACCTGACGGCTGCAGGCCACAAACAGATACACTGTTATAAAGTATCATGAAAAAATTCCAGAAATGCTAAAACAAAATGAAACAAAGCAACAACAAACTAGGCAACATTTCAACAGACCCTTCTTACGGTTCCATATTGCACATGCACAGTGGGACGGATCCCCCCCCCCCCCCCCAAATAAAACAAAAACAAAGCAAAAAAACAACAAAAACAACCCACCAAACCAACCCCCCAAGAAAACCCAACAACAACACAACCCAAAAACGAAACCCACCATGGAGCAAGAAAAGAGAAATCCTTCACTTAATTCTTTTGCCACCAGGCTAAAGCTGGGGAACGCACAACAACAAGAAGAAAACCTGAAATTAAGCAGCACCATTCAGGCATTCTTTCAATTTAAATACTTCTTGCAATGCTGCTGATACTTCAGACCGCTGTGCAGATACTTACAAAATGTATTTGTTAAAGTTGCAGTATGTGCATCGTCTCCTGCAGTAGGGCCACTGTAAGACAGCAAACATACAAACACTTACAGTATGTTGATTTTCTGACAAAAAATGAAATCTGTCTTTAAAATATTTAAGAACAAATTAATTCCATAAAAGAGGAGGGGGGGGGGGGGGGGCAAGTTGGCCTTGTGGTTAGCATGTTGTGCTTGTGATGCAACAGCCCTGAATCAACACATCCCTAAGGCACTCGTTTTAAGGGATTTTCCCCATGGAGTTAACAGAGCAGAGTTCTTGTAAGACTAGAAGCCTGTCAGCAGACTATGTGCTACAGCTCTGTCCTCTACATAAGGCATTCCACAGAGGATCCTATCCTGTCTGACCCCACCCCAGCAGCCAATAAGTTTATCAATAGCAACTTGGATGACGTACAGTTTTCTGCTCCTCTCATTGCAGAAATTTGTTGATCTGATAAATACAATGACAGCAGCATTAACATCTGAAAGTTGTGTGGAAAACATATTTCTCATAACTTAAAACCATTTTCAAGTGTCTTCCTGCACCTTATAATTTTGCATAAACTGACATTTCTCAACACATACTGATGTTTCTTTACAAACTGAAACCACTCCACATGGATAACATTTTCTATTCTATTGCCAGAGGGCTGATCAATACAAAACAAAAAAGTAAAGAAGGAACTGATCAACTCTATCTGGCATTATGCTGAGACATTTTAAAATCATATTAAAGAAGACGATAGAACATACATATATGCCCAAGAACATTCTACCACATTCAACAGTATGGTAAAAACCAGGCCTTGATTTTTCATCACTTTTTGCATCAAGATTAGGGTTGACATTAAAACACACACACACACACACACACACACACACACATGCACACACACAAACACACACACACACACACTCACAGAGCAACCATACACTCACATGGACATACAAAGCTGCCTTGTCTACATCAGCCACAGGAGCAGAGTGGACGGTGTCCAGCCCCACATTGCTGGCAGTGGTCTGGAGGAACCTTGTCTGCTGTGGCAGGACTGTGTGGTGAAGCTTCAAACACTGGGCACACACAGCTTGCACCAACCTCCTTCCTCGAGACTCCAACATTGCGCATCCAGCAAGTACTGACATGAAACAAAAGAATGAATGAATGAACAATTTTCTTTTTATCGTGGAAAAAAAAGTACATAGCCACGGTGGTGGCTTTTTTTCATCCAGCTCTTGGTCAAAATAAATAAATAGATCAATCAATTACTCAGTTGATTGATCAACCAATCAAATTTATCATGTATAGCACTGGGGAAAGAGAGAGAGGGTGGGAGAGGCAGAGAGGGTAGGGGAGAAAGAGAGAGACAGAGAGAGACAGATACAGAGAGAGAGAGAGGGAGAACTCGAACTCAAACTCGAACTCGAAAGATTTATTCACAAAAAGGCCATTGGCCCATACATGAAGGGGGTTGCCAAACTGTTTAGTATTTGGTGATGTAGAAAAAACAACAACAACAACAAAGATCAACAACAGTAATAACCAAAAAAGAAAAAGAATTAACAGAAAAGTCAGTTACAAAAAAGGGACTTAAGATAACAAAATATCTGTCATTCTGAAAGCTTTACACAAATATAAAGTCAAGCTACGCACAACCTCAGGCTGACTTGACGCCATGAGTAAACAGTCTAAATGAAGTAGGCTGTCTACTATATTTTACAGGGATATAATTCTGCCTAATATCCTCTAACACTGGACAGCATAACACAAAACGTACTTCATCCTCAGGAGCTTGTTTACATAATGGGCATAGTAACCTGGGGTCATCAACCTCATATGAGAGAGAGAGAGAGAGAGAGAGAGAGAGAGAGAGAGAGAGAGAGAGAGAGAGAGAGAGAGAGAGAGAGAGAGAGAGAAGAGAGAGAGAGAGAGAGAGAGATTTGATTTGATTTGATTTGATTTATTCTTTTATATCGAGGATAATGGAATAAGCACTGGTCTGCTTTTTTTCATCCAGTCCCCATGTGTATGCAGTTTTGTAAATCTTGTCATCTGTTCCCACCGGCACACGATGGCCTACTCTTACGAAAAGCGGAACAGGATTTCACATGTGCGCAAGGTGTTCTGCATGCATTCGCACATGGGGCCTCAGTTTAAAGTCTCATCCGAACGAGAGAGACAGACAGACAGACAGACAGACAGACAGACAGAGAGGGGGGGGGATTCCTGAACAGTGATGAAGAGAGACTGTCTTTATTTGAGATAGCATGGAGAACAAAACGTTTTGCAGGTTGGGGATATTATACTCCTCCAGTACTGTTCATGTTCTATATTCTTAATTATGCTGGATGCCACATCTACTACTTCACATTAATCTTTAGTCAGCAAAAGAATGCCGCACTTGTGACAAAATATCCACAGTGAGTAGCTACATAGACTTTATCAACTATCATAGTGCACAGTATGACTTGACGTTGACTTGACTTGACGTTGTCAATGGTTGAGGCCTGTTAAGGCCTGTTCATTGTTCTTCACAAGTATCCAAGTGCTTTCTTTTGTGTGCATGGCTAGTGCAGAAAGTGGCATTGATGCAATTTTAATGAGAATTTTATCTTAGTATCCTATCTTTTCATTAGATGGTTAAAATTGAATGGGGAGGTCAGGAGGGGTGACAGAGGGCAGACAGCCCCCTCCCACATGCAGTTCTCCCTGACCCGGGACACTCCTGTTTCATTTTCTACTCTTGGCACTCCGGGTTATAAACAGTTGGTAGTTCCTTCCAGTGGTTGTCGAGGCGACTTTTGAAGCTGTTGAGAGATGGTGCTGTTACCACATGGTCAGGCAGGCTGTTCCAAATGGATGTCGTTTGATATGAGAAGTATCCTGCTCTGATGTTAAGTCTGCATCTTTTTTTTTTCTTTTTTTTATGCAGCAGCAGCATTGGCTGTCCCTTTACCAAGATGGTTGTCAGGGGGCATTACTCCAGGCTGATCTGTCTCTGGCCCCCCATAGCAACAGCACCATGTCAAGGCAAGCCCAGTCTTTTTCTAACATGCTTACATTTATAAGTATAAATAAACCAACCAAACAAAAAATTATTTTAAAAAAAATTACAGGAGCATGGTTTCTAGCCTCATCCCCAGGACATGGAAATGGATTAAGAACCAAGGTTAAGTCTGGGTAAAAGTTCCTCATAAAACAACTGGCTCAGTATTATGGACCATCTACAGTTCTAAACACTAGCCTATAACTGTACAAGCTAAGCTATTCCAGTAGGCCTATAAGGTATACCAGAAAACTCAAAATCAATGAGAGGATCACAAAACTGTCCGTGCACTGTTATCCTTGAGTGGTGGTTAATCACAGCTGCATACGTCATTTGCATGAGTAAGCATCGATGTAGCAGCTCCATGGCCTGTTAGTTTACACCATAGTTCTATTTTTGGCAATCTTACTGGTGTCCGTCCTCTTGGCTTTTAGATTCTTGTACGTGGCCTACAGGAGCAATCTGGCTCGGGTTCAACCGAGACTGCAAAATAACAGATTGTGGCCACACAAAGCAAAGGAAAGAAGATGATGTCTTGTACTATAGTCATCATACGAATTCAAAATAGATGTGTCACAGTAAAGTAAATAAGCTAGGGTACCAGTTTTGTTGAATAACCTATTTTGAAAGCGAAAGGTGCCTTTCACAAGGGAACTCACTCTCAACAAATCTCGCGAATTCTCGGTGCTAGCAGTGTTGTTTACACCATGGCGGCCGTTTCAGACGCCCAGCGGTCCCAGGAGCTGAGAGAAGTTGATGACAGCGAAGAAGAAAAGCGTGCTGTTCATGAGAAGTTTGATGATATTGATGAAGTTCGAAGTTTGATAGCATCGCTAAAAAATGTTTGGAATGACTTGCGGGGCAATGAGATTGCATGTGAACGGTTTACATGTAAGTGGACATGTTGGCAACATTAGCTATCGCCACACGCAGTTTAGTCAAAAATACCAAAGTAGAGAATGATATCACTTGGAGAGGATGACTCATGAATCAGAATGACCCAAACAACTCATCTTGATATTTTTCCCCAGAATTCGTGTATTTGCATCTCTAAAGCACATAATGTTCAAGACCCAAGAAAACCTGTCACATAGAAACAACGAACACAGTATCAGACACATTAACATTCCAAATAGTGCATGTGCTGCATAGACGTCAGTGTCAGAAATTCAGTTATCCAGTCACTAAATTTGTGTGTGTGTGTGTTGTTGTTTTTTAAATATAGTATTGTTGCTATCATTACCCGCCAAGAGCTTTGCAAAAGAACATAAGTTGTCAAGTGTCAAGGAGACGGCAGAACACTCCAGAAGCAAAATTATGAGTGCACAGCCAGTGACAGAAAGACTGCTGACTGCTGACTCGAGTTCCCATGTGTTAACTAAAATACAGGGTTGGTTGCATTCTGCATGGTGTTATCTTGATCAGTGATTGTCAGTTTTATAAAATAGGGCTTCAAGTTTGAGAAACTATTTTGGTATGTTGTCATTTTTATACATGCTTGCAAACACAATTGTGGCAAGTTGCATCATATGTGTGCAAAATGTACTATAGGAATATTCAGGTATGCATACAGATGTAATTTTAAACAGATACGGTGATCTTTCTCTTTCTCTCCCCCCTCCCCCCTCTCTCTCTCTTCCTCCCTCCCCCTCTCTCTGTCTGTCTCTGAATCTGTCTCTCTTTTGCGCATACATACTCCCACACACACGCACTCACACACACACACGCCAGCACGCAATGCATGCACTGCACACACAACTAAAAATGCACACACACAACAACACATAAACACAAAAAAAACACACACACACACACACACACACATACACACACACAGACCCAGTGCAATGTGCTGATTCCTTAACTGGCTTAACTAAGTTAAAGAGCTGAGGATTTTTTCTTTCTATTCTTTAAATTCAGTATAAAAAAAAAAAAATTAAACCCCACACACCAAAAAACACCACAATATATATAAAATAGACATGTAACTGAATCAATAGATGTATTTTACTTAGTATCACAATACTAACATGATAGTTGTGTCTTTTCCAGGTATTGTGGATGAATATCAAGAACAGCCTCATCTTATTGATCCTTACCTTGGTATGTTAGCTGACCATTTTTGGGGTTTTTTTTTAGCAGTGTTACCATTGTAGTTTGTTTATTGTCATTAAAAAGTGTTATGATTGTGTATCTAGATTTGTGGGAGTTAAATGTTACAAAGGGGGGTCTCCCCCTGCTCCTTTACAATATTGTGAACAATTAAGATATATTTGTTTCATTTGGATTTTGGGGGAGAAAAGTTCACTTCAATTAAGTTAAAAGCTGGCTTGTTCTTTAAGTTGATTTTTTTAAAAAGTTAAAGTCAGACCTGAGCCTAAGGCTCATCAGGCCGGTGCTTATCCTGGTTTCTGTGGCGTTAAGCGACTGAGAGTCATAGACTCCCCCTGGATAGGACGCCAGTCTATCGCAGGGTTAACCCCCAACTCGAGGCTAGTACCCCTTTTACACCTGGGTGGGGTGAGAAAATAGCTGTAAAGTGCCTTTTCCAAGGGCACAACGCCATAGCTGAAAGCTGGGATCAAACCCGCAACCTTTAGATTTTGAGTCCAACGCCCTAACCACTAGACTACAGCGGCAGCCTTTAAGTTGATTACAGTTGATATAATTTAATGACTGTCCATGCCTTATGTGTCATGTGTGTGTGTGCGTGTGCAATCTATGTGCGTTTCCCTAACTCATACAGGCATCACACACAAACACACTCACACACACACACACACACCACACACCACACCACACACCACACACACACACCCCACCACACACACATACACTCACTCACTCACTCACTCACTCACTCACTCACTCACTCACTCACTCACTCACTCACTCATAAATAAGATTTCAACACATTAGTAATACTAGATAGTGACCAATCTCATATTAAATGTTAGTCACATGTTAGCATGTATGTGTGCACATAAAATAGAATGATTATGACACAGAACCACATTTTATTAAGAAGTTTATTGAGTTAAAAACAGTACACTAATTACTGCTAATAGGAGTTTACAGTATCATAAGAGTCTGTACTATTGAGTTGAAAATGTAGGTCTGGGTCTTTATGAAAGAGATGATAAACCTGAAGTTGGAAAATAGCTGCCTTCATGATGGGCAAAATCTCACCATTGAATGATTGATGAACTTCTGAGCTCTAACCAAGAAACACATCAAAAAGACCAAAAAAATGATGAGCTGCCTTGAAGTTGGAATGTGTTGGCTGAGGCCAGTGGGCAGACCTCCTACAGAGTTACAAACATAGGAGAAGACCAGTTCACGTATTCAACTCAGTATGGCCTTGCAAACAGATATCCGACAATATGGTGCTTGTCCGGGTTTTCCAGAGAGTAACAGCGCCAGGGCTCCAGCCTCAAAGGGCCTAACTGCAGAATGATGCAGTAGAACTCAGCTCATGAAGAACCATGAGAACTGGTGGAGTCACTAGAGCTGACTGCAGACTTTGCCATTCAGACTGGATTAAAAATTTAGCATGGCGAGGGAATGCAGAAGAAGAAGACTATAATGTACTTTCATAAATAGTAATGTAGACTTCATACATTTTATGGATCAAAATGTGGTGTAAATCATCAGTTGGTGTGTTAACAGAGGAGATTTTGATGACGCTTTTGGCCATAGCACGGGACAAGGATTCCCCCAAGGGACTGTCGCAGGAAGCATTCAAGTACATGTACTTAGTTACAAAGGTGAGGGGTATGCCAGTTCTCAAGACTGTTTCCACCTATCACTGGTGGTTTTATAATTGTGATTTAAGTAAATGGCTACAATGCTGATATTTATTGTGATAACAATAAGTATAGATAATACTCTTCTACTATGAGTACTTTTACGACTACTACTGACAGGGATTTTTTCCTTCTACTTTTTAAAAATGGTTATATGGTTGCATACATTGTTTTGAAATTGTTGAGTGTGTCCCTGTTCAGTTTTTCTCTGTGTGTTTGTGTATTCTTGTATTCAACATCTGTTTACTATTACTTATTTTATTTTCATTTTTTATTTATTCTTTTATTTCAAGGATAATAGAATAAGCACTCATGTGCTTTTTTACATCCATTCCCTGTGTGTATGCAGTTTGTAAATTTTGTCATCCGTCACTGATATTGTGTGTGTGTGTGCTTATGTTTGTGTGTGTGTGTGTGTGTGTGTGTGTGTGTGTGTGTGTGTGTGTGTGTGTGTGTGTGTGAATGTATGTGTGCATGCGCTCATGTTTGTGTGCACACACGTGTTTGTGTGTGTGTGTGTGTGTGGATGTGTGTGTGGATGTGGATGTGTGTGTGTGTCTGTAAAAGTGTGTGTGTATGTGTGGTGTGTGTGTGTGTGTGCGTGTGCATGCACGTGCATTATTATATACCCATGCGGGTGACTGTGTGTGGTTCAGATGCGAGGGTTCAAGGTGGTGGTGAGGCTGTTGCCCCATGAGGTGGCTGACATGGAGCCTGTCCTCTTCCTCATCGACCAGCAGGACCCAGCTGATGTACAGGTAGGTCAGGCATATACAGTGCACAAACGTAATGATGATGGTGATATCAATAATTATTTTCATCTTGTAATGACCATATCTAAAGTGATGATAAATAAATGATGCCACTTCTACCGCTACCAGTGCTGCTGCTATCACTGCTGTTACTACTGCTACTACTTCTACTAATACCACATGGCTCAGGCCAACTACCACTACTTCTACGATTACTGTTACTATTACTCCTCCTGCTCTTGCTCCTCCTCTTCTTCCTTCTCCTCCTGTTACCTGTACTATATGTCATTAGTTCATGTTTACTACCACTACTGATTATGATGACGATGATGATGATGATATATTATTAATAACAGAATTTTTCAACACCAACAGCAGCAGTAACAGTATTAGGAACAAAAATGACAATAACAGCAACAGTGATGACTTTCTTTTCTTATCCATTTGCACTGATTTACATATGCATGCTCATGTATATACAAGCATGCTTATTCACAAAAGTTTGTGTACACACATGCAAGCATAATCATGTACAAACGGACACACACACACACACACACACAAAGTATTGGTTCTCACCAGAATGATGATGTAACCCATTTATTATCTTTTGATAAGATCAAATGCCGTAACTCTCACGAATATAGAAATGTTGTATCTCTTATCTATAGGTTCAAGCTCAATGCTTTTAGATCGAAATTTTCCAAAAAAGCAACATGTATCTGTGGCGAAAATATTACCATAGGTCACATTCTTTTAGAATGCAGAGATTTGAAAATCTTGTTACCAGTTTACAAATATGTTTGCTTAGAGCAAATTCTAAAAGACATTTCGCTAATGAAAGAAATTGCATTGTCATTAAGTCATAGTCCTATTATCAGGTTCTTATAGTATAATGATTGTTTACTAGTTATAATAGTATAATGATGTTTACTAGTTATATGAATTGCAAAGTTAGTGTTCTAAACTGTTATTTCTTTCTTTTCATTATTCTTGTTCTATTGTTTTAATTCTTGGTTCTTATAGTTGTTTACTGCAGATAATTAGCTATGTGCCATCCCAACCCACGCAGCCCCCTCCTCTCCCCCCTCCCCTCCATACACACACTCACTCACTCATATACACTTTCCCGTCTGATATCACTATTTAGTGGAAGGACGTTAAACTGAAGAACTAACTAACTAACACACACACACACACACACACACACACACACACACACACACACACACACCAAAACATTCTTAAACTCTAAGAACAATCACCTGATAGTGTATGTTTGCATGTATGACCTCAGTTGTGGCAGACCCGCTACATGCTCTTGCTGTGGCTGTCCATGATGTGTATGATTCATAGTGTATGTTTGCATTTATGACCTCAGTTGTGGCAGACCCGCTACATGCTGTTGCTGTGGCTGTCCATGATGTGTATGATTCATAGTGTGTGTTTGCATGCATGGCTGCAGTTGTGGCAGACCCGCTACATGCTGTTGCTGTGGCTGTCCATGGTGTGTATGATTCCCTTTGACCTGCGTCGCCTGGACAGCAACGTGCCGGAGGGGAACGGCAGCGGCAAACAGCCGGTCATGGAGCGCATCCTTAACATTTGCCAGGTTGGTCACAACAGATGGGTAGTACACTTTGATGTGCATGTGCTGCACCTATGCACAGACCTAGGTGTGCACACGCACACAGACCAGACCAGACCAGACCAGACCAGATCATACAGACAGAGAGACGGACAGAGAGACAGACAGACAGACAGACAGAAGACAGACATACAAGCATGCGCACACACACGCGCACACACACACACACACACACACCACACACACACACACACACACACACACACACACACACACAACACACCACACACACACACACACACAACACACACACACACAACACACACACACACCACAGAGCACACACACAGGCACAGAGACACATGCATGCTTTCAAGCACTCGCATGCGCGCGCGCACACACACACACACACACACACACACACACACACACACACACACACACACACACACACACATACACACACACACACACACACACACACACACACATCACACAATCTATAATCCTTTATATTGAGTAAGGGAAGTACTTTTGTTATTGTTCAGTGATGGTTTTTTTTGTAGTTTTTTTCTTGTTCCTTGGTGAGAGCTCCTTGATTCACCACTAGTAAGATTTTTGCACATGCAACCACTTTTGCCCTCTAGGTAGTTGGATTCTGACCTCTGGGATGATGGGGTAATTTTTTTGGTTTATATGTTTTTTTCCCCCACATTCCTCAGTTAGAACTCTGAGGTTTACCAATGGTGAGATTTTGTGTGTGCAACAGTTTTTTTCCCACCATTGAGGCAGCTGCATACCGACTTTGGTTTGGATGATGTTTAAACATGCCACTGGCATGCACAGGGTTTTTTGTTTGATTTTGTCATCCATTCTTCTTGGCATGCAGTTGCCTACTGTTCTGACAGGCAAAATAGGCTTTAGCTTTTAATCAATCGCACTCGGGACCTTGGTTTATAGTCTCATCTGAAGGATTTTCGGGGGAGTGGAGTCAGTTCTGATTTTCACTCCAGGGGAAAAACTCCTATGAATCAGTGCCTCAGTGGTGGCTTGAGCCTGGGTTGTCAGATTGCAAGCTCAACGTTTTAACCACTAGGCTATCCTGCATCCAGTGGTTGTTCTTAGACTGTTTACAAGTATATATTGCATGTTCTTCAAAGCCACACCAGTATGAAGAGTAAACAAAGTCCGTGTTCATTTTCAGGTGTACTTGACTGTAAATGACAAGTGCCGGGATGCGGCATCGTATGTCCTTTCCCATTTCCTGACTCGACCAGACGTGAAGAAAGAGTTCCTGCCTCAAACAGTGGATTGGAACCTGAAGGTGATCTGCACCTCTAATGGTAAGTGTTGTAGTAACATGCCCAGATAGAATTCCTGCCTGCTTGCAGCACATCTTTTTTGGCTCGGAAATTGGTTGACATATCAAAAATGCTGTAGAACAAGAGATAGATGTTACATGTGTGTCCCTGTGTGTTGGTATGTTTATATGTGGTGTGTGTGTGTGTGTGTGTGTGTGTGTGTGTGTGTGTGTGTGTGTGTGTGTGTGTGTGTGTGTATTGTATTTGTAAGGGGATGGTAGTATGCATATGTGTTTTGACCATGCATGTATGTGTATTTGTGTTTCATTGAGCAGGTATGCATGTTATATACAGCATGTGTGATATATCTTGTAGATGATGATATATGATTTCTTTTTCATGTTTCCACACAGTACAAAAAGTAAAAATCGTTGGCATAGGCATAAGACTTGTGTCAGAAGAAAAACACATACAAAATAATGCCCCCTAAGTAAAATGATAGCCGCCGCTGTAGTCTAGTGGTTAGGGCATTGGACTCGTAATCTAAAGGTTGTGGGTTCGATCCCAGCTTTCGGCTATGGCGTTGTGCCCTTGGAAAAGGCACTTTACGGCTATTTTCTCACCCCACCCAGGTGTAAAAGGGGTACCAACCTTGTGTTGGGGGTTAACCCTGCGATAGACTGGCGCCCTATCCAGGGGGGAGTCTATGACTCTCAGTCGCTTAACGCCACAGAAACCGGGATAAGCACCGGCCTGATGAGCCTCTATAGGCTCGGGACAGACTTTAACTTTTTTTTTTTTTTAAAGTAAAATGATAATAAGAAGTTAATAAAGAGGATATTGTTAAGAGTTTGCAACAGCAGACACAAGCAAGCACACCAAAAAACTTCCATGAGTTGCACACACACAGTGTGCAATCTACACACACATACATGGTCATGCACAAATACACACACACACATACTTGCACACACTTGAATATACACATTAACACAGACACACAAACACATTGTCTCACACAGACACACAGACACAAACACACATATACTCACACACAATACACACACACACACACACACACACACACACACACACACGTCTTTTGTTCAGATACTAGAATGGAATGGGTAAAAACAGGTTTACACAATTTTTTTTTTTTTTTTTTTTTTTTTTTTGGTACCACTTTATGTCACAGCAGATTTCTGTGAGTGAAATTCCGGCTGCTCTCCCCAGGGAGAGCGCTTTGCCACAAGTGCAGCTCCTACCCATTTTTTTTTTTCTCCTTAGGAATGGTGTCTAAACACAACACCTGTGTGCATGCTGGTTTTTTTTTATTTTTATATAATTTTATCATCCGCTCCTACTGGCACACAATGGCCTGCTCTTCTGAAAGGCGGAACGGGGTTTTAACGTGTGCGCAAGATGTTCTGCGTGCGTTCGCACACGGGGCCTCGGTTTATAGTCTCATCCCAAATATCACCATTGATGAACCTAGGAACCCTAGCCAATGAACTGGGGAAAATGTCCTTTGTTCTGTGACCTGCATTTGTGTGTGTGTTGTGTGTGTGTGTGTGTGTGTGTGTGTGTGGTGTGTGTGTGTGTGTGTGTGTGTGTCAGTGGAAACGATGAAGGGAATGAGCGAGGCAGTAGGCTGTCTGACCACTTTGGCTCTCCTCTTCAAACATGGCAAACGGGAAGACCTCTTGCCTTATGGTAAGAACAGTGCATTTCTCTTTTTTCAGTAGTTTTTTTTTTTTTTACTTTTGTAATAGACATAATGCCACATCATGTTTGTAGTTTACAGATATGCTCTGCAGGAAAAGGAATTTATTGTGCATATCACATTTTGCATCATATGATTCATGATTCAGCATTACTTGACTGGCTGATTTTATGAAAAGTTTGATAAATGCATAGATATGGCAGCACAGAAATCTATGTATATAAGCTTATTCACAATATAGTTACCCCCCCACCCACCCACCCACACACAAACACACAAAAGAAACCTTGCTAAAGTGAATGTGTAGATAATAGGTGCAAAAAATACAAATAAGATTAGTTACTGTATGTGAATGTGTTTGATTGCAAAGAGAAAAAGAAAGACCAAAGTAGAAAATAAGAAAAGAGACCAAGAGAAAAACAAATTACATGAGGAAATATTACTTATTGTTGACTAGTTTTGCTGTGAAAAAAAAAACTTGCAACAGTATGATAATTTTTTTTTAAGTGAACTTATACATCATGGTTTTAGGGAATAAAAGGATATTCTTGTATAGACTAGTGGAAGTGTTTGAGAAACTGGAAGAAAAAGAATAGGTAAAGATCAAACATGAAGACAGACGCATATACCATCTGAGTGATGTGAAGAAAAACTTGAGTTTAGAGTGCAGGATAGCAGAATGCATTTAAAGAAGATAGGCTGTGGTAGCAAGTGTTTGAGGTATTGACTTGAAGATGTGCTGAATATGGAGGGTGTGGGCAGGCTACATGTAAGTCAGTGGGCTGTGTACATGTGCACAACAGCGCCAGTGGTGCTGAGTTCGGTGACGCAGTGCCACTTCATGGACAGCAACAACACCCTGCTGAGGAAGACCACCACCAAACTGATCCAGAGACTGGGCCTCACCTTCCTCAAACACAGAGTGGCCTCATGGAGGTCAGTCACTTACAGCTCTGCTTCTTCTTCTTTCCTCTTTATTTGACTTACAAACCCCCCCACAAAAAACAACCTATTAAGTCTATCACAGTGATTGGGCTGAACATGACTTCTCCCCCAAAAGTCCTTCAAATGAGATTATAAACCAAGGTCATGTGTGCAAACACATGCAGAACATTTTGCACATGCATTATACCCCCATCTTTGTGTATGTGTAGAGGGGTGGGGATTGCAAAGAGGGGCATCAGTGTTAAAGGGTATTGCCTTGTGGAGAGTGTGTTTAGCAGACAGTGGGGAGGGAGGCGGTAAGAAACTGCATGTTGGTTTCTTTGCATTGAAATGAGCATTAATATGTGTACTATTCATTTACGTTTGTATATGTAAATATTAAAAGCTTTAACTGAAAGAAGAAACATATGAGGTATTGTTGCTGCTGCTGCTGCTGTTACTGCCTCTATTTCTATCTCTTTTTCTTCTTTTACTTTTACCATTACTTCTACAACTACTTCTACTGTCCCTTCTATAGCTACCACCAGCATCATCGTTACCATTATCACCATTACTCTTGAGGCATATTCCTGATTCAAGCTGGCTAAAAACTGATACTAGAGAGAATGGCCACAGCTGTCTGCTGCAGGAAAGCATGTTATGTTAACCACAACTCTGTTGTCTTACAGATACCAGAGAGGCAGCCGATCCTTAGCAGAAAACCTGCAGAGTGGTGCTTCCAGAAACCCAGCCGCTGCTGTCAACTCTGAATCCAAAACAGAAGAAGACGAAGATTTTGATATTCCAGAAGAAACAGAAGAAGTCATTGGTTGGTTTCTTTGTATTGCTATGATGGTATTCAAAAGTCAAGGCATTTAAAAAGTTTGGATTTTACAGTAGTTTATTTTATCAATTTCTTTGCTAGAGCTCTGAGGTTCTCCAATGGTAAGATTTTTGTGTATTAACTGTTTTTGCCCATCATTAAGGTAGCCACATTCCAACTTTGGGTATGATGTCTGAACATGACATGAGCAAGCATGTGTTTTTAAAAAGGCAGAATAAGTTTTGACATGGGCACAAGATGTTGTGTTCGTTTGCACATGGGGGCCATAGTTGATAGTCTCGTCTGAAGGACTTTTTGGGGAGTGGAGTCAGTATTGATGTTAACTCCAGGAATAAAATCTCTGGTGTCTCAGTAATTGCTCGAACATGGGCTCAATCCTGGGCTGTCAGATTGTGAGCACATCACTCTGACCATTAGGCTTTTCTGCCCCCCTGATCAGTTTTAAAATCAGTGTATCTGGATAATCACATCCAAGAAGCATTCATGATAAATTCACCAGCAACTAGTCTTTATTACATAATTTGAATATTGAAGAGTGTATTTCAGTGCACTTTCTTTATTTGATGCTTGATGTTAGTGAAACTGATCTGTAAGCAGTTAGTTTGTTCGGATTATTGCATTAAAATATCATCTTTGTCAAGCAACTTGATTAAAGAATCAGTGAAGGTGGAAGGATGGGATAGCTTAGTGGTTAGAGAATGGAGCTTGTGAACTGACGTCTTTATTTGATGAATCTTACTATAAACGGCTTTGTTGCTTGGTGAATGTAGTTTAAAACTGTTTTCTTGAGAAAGAAAGTGTTTAGTCTATTTCTAAAGATGTACACCTCAGCATGTTTGTCATCATGATTGTTTTGATAGAATGCAATGAGAAGTGTTTGGGTGGAAAATTGCATTGTGCAAAATCTTGATTGACTTTGATCTTTTTTCCTGCCTCTGAGCTTGTGTTGTTATGCACTATGAAAATCAATGTGCAGGACTGTTACTGGCATGCTTGAAAGACAAGGACACTGTGGTCAGGTGGTCTGCTGCTAAAGGGTGAGAATCTTGTCATGTTATAACTCTGTGTGTGTGTGTGTGTGTGTGTGTGTGTGTGTGTGTGTGTGTGTGTGTGTGTGTGTGTGTGTGTGCGCGCGCGCACGCGTGCGTGCGCGTGCGCGTGTGTGTATGTGTGTAAAGTTTTTGCACGTATATATGTGTATGTGCGTTCTCTTGAGTGCATGTATTTTTGTATATTTATGTGTCCCATCTATGTGCAAAATTGAAACTCTCCTGTCATTTTCTAGAATCACAAAACTGGTATAGTCAAATTCAGAAAGACACCTAGGTGTAGGTGTGTCTGAAGAGATGGGGCAAGGGGGTAGCAGCTCTTGAACAACACAGAATGATAAAAAGTGTTCAGTGAAAACAGTGATTTTTTTGTCTTTGATTTGCCTATAAGTCCTTCAGTGATAAAACCATTTTTTTCTATCCAATGATACTGAGTTTAAGAGTTGACACTTCTTCCTGTGATTTTGGAATGAGTGGAGTTATTTCAAAATTACTTTAATCATCCTATGAAGGGCATTTGTGAGGTGTGACAACAACAGGCATATTGTTTCTGGGTTACAGTGGTTTCTCCAGTGTTGTAAAGTATCAGCATCAACAGTTTTCTTATTGGTCTTCGCATGGTGATGATAAAGTTTGTATATGTGTTAAGAGATTGGTTTTAAACAAAATTTTTCCTTTTCTTCTTCTTCTTCTTCTTCTTCTTCTCTTCTTCTTCTTCCTTCTTCTTCTTCTTCTTTGTCAAATACTTGAACAGTAACTATTGTTGTCTGTAATATACGAAAATGGGTTACGCTGCTGTTAAGCACCTGATAAGTCAGGCCTAGAGCATCTGACTTTAGCATAAGAGAGAGTTGTTATCTTTTGAGTCTTTCTGGAAAAAAGGCAGGACAATGAAACCAAAACGGAAGAAAATAGACAAGAATGAGGTGACAGGAAGAAAAGGAACAAGACAGAAACAAAGATAGTGATAGAAAAGAGGAAATTTATAGCACAGAATTTCCAGGTTGGGATGCTATTTATACTGACAGGCCCTCGGCATCCCCACAGGGGAAATGATTATTTTATGAGTGCAGTTAATGACTACTGATTTTTATGACAGATATTTTGATTGTTTATGTGTCATTGTGTGTTGGCAGAGTGGGGCGGGTGACAGGGCGATTGCCGAAAGAGCTGGCGGATGAAGTGGTGGGGTCTGTGTTGGAGTTCTTCAGTTACCAGGAGACTGATGGGGCCTGGCATGGAGGTCAGTCAGTCAGTCAGTGGGTCTGAGTACATGCCTGTGACATAACACAGGGTAATCTCTTACTCTAAAAGATGAAGGGAATCATGATTTTGCAGAGTGTTGTATTTCAGAACAATTTTTTTCATTTGTCAAGATAAGATTCTTAGATGAGGAGATACATGATGAAAAGATGCTTAATGGTAAAGATAGAATCTTTCCTATCAACAACACTCATGGAGGTTAGCTAGGAATGGTTTCATGAGCTCAGATTGGTAGAGAATTGACTTGGAATGCAACTTACAACATTTATTTGTGCTTGAAACAGTTTGCTTTTGTTTGACGGCTGCTATAGCAGAGTGGTTACAACCATTCCACTTCAATCCCATGGTCCATGAAGTTGTCTTTGAAAGGATGAAGGCCCTGACAGATCTGCATAATTGACAAGAAATCTGTTTTTTTAAAAAGTCTCCTTTCCTCATCTGCAAGGCATCTCATAGAGTTCATGTGAACACATATGTGTATGGATATTGTGTGTGGGCTTGAACTTCGCAGTGAATGCTGACATGTTTTGTGTGCCAGGGTGTTTGACTCTTGCTGAGCTGGGAAGGAGAGGACTTCTATTGCCAGAAAGACTGGATGAGGGTGAGCATGCTCTGCTACAAGACCCTGTAAAGAAGCTTCATGCGTAGTCGTCAAAACATCAATATCGGCCATGTTCATTCATGATTTGTACTTGGCATGAATTAAAATGACTAATATCTTAACATCGTTAACACCACAAAACAAACAAAAAAGCAGCAAAAAGAGCATTTTTTGATTTTGAGTACTTGACTGATGAGTGGTCCCTTTTGAATAATAAACAGTGTGGTGAGAGATGAAACGGTTTTAGAAAAGTACCAAAATGGATTTTATAAGATGCTGAATGTATTTTTTAATCTGTTTTGGTTTTGTTTTTTCATTTCAGAGCATGAAAACTGTTTCTGAATTTTTCAGGATTGTTATTGTATTTTTCATGGTAATGTGAAACAATGTATGTCTTTTAAGCCAAATTTACAGACAATGCTGTAATAAAGAGGGTAACTTGTATTTAAGTACTTTATAGTAAGTCAGCAGTGAGTGATCTCTGCACATATATATAACAAACAAGGAAGGTGGCAGGATGGTTAAAATGTTTGCCTGCCAACAAGTGAATTGTGAGGTTTAGGGCCCAATTCCCGGCCTCACCGTTTCTTCCCAGTTTGATGAAAAAATTGAACTGAATGTCAAAGTTCTTTTAATAAAAGTATAAACTGAGGCCCTGTGTGCAAATGCACTCAGAACATCTTGCGCACACGTTAAAAACCTGTTCCACCTTTTGGAAGAGTAGGCCTTTGTGTGCTGGTAGGAATGGATGACAAAAAAAGCAACAACAAAACCAGCATGCACACAGGTGTCATGTTTGGACACTATTTCCGAAGTCAGAATGTGGCTACCTAAATGGAAGGGAAATTAAAAACACTCACCCACCTAAAGATCTCACCATCTGTGAACCCTGGAGCTCTAGCTGAGGAAAGGCAAAAAAATGTAGATACATGACACTTTGAACTATTCATTAATCCATACATATGTGCATGTATGTTCTGTTTTCAGTTGTTAAGCTTGGAATAGATTCTGCTTTAAGAAAACAACATCATCTGTGGTTAACTTCAGCTGACTATTGCAATTTTCTGTGTCTCACACAGTGGTGCCCATTGTCCTGAAAGCTTTGCTGTATGATGAGAGAAGGGGCAGCTACTCTGTGGGTTCTCATGTACGAGATGCTGCCTGTTACGTGTGTTGGGCTTTTGCCAGAGCCTATGACCCCAAGGAGATTGCTCCGTACGTCAACAAAATCGCCAAGTAAGGTTTCTGCATTTGTCTTTAACCCTAGTAGCGCTGAAATAACGGCAGCGGTACTAGGTGCTGCTGGCTGAATTAACAGCAGCCATTGTTGATTTGCAGTAGGGTGGGGTCAAACAACTCTTGATATTGATATGTAAAACTAAACTAAGTGTGTAAAGTTGTAAATCACTGGAAAGCTTAGATAACAAGCTTTTAAAAGAGTGAAATTTTATAGCAGCATGTAGTGTTTATGATAATGTAAAAAAAAAAAAAGTTTAAAAACTGCGCGTGCACTACCAATCACTGTTGCGATGTCGGTGACCCAGATTGATTTTAACACGATATATAATGTTGTTGCGGTGCAAAAATGTCATGATTCGATAAATACTGTCTCTTGACATAAGTTTTGAAAAAATAAAGAGCTTCCGTGGCTTTATCGGTCGTCAAATACTCGGAAAAGTCCAGCGAAATGATCGACGCGATCGCGATCGTCATGGCGGTGAACACTTATTTCGTGCGAACTGGCGGCGTTCTATGACGAAAATACGACAATCGCTTGATTTCGTGTGATGCAAAGTACTCAACAGCATATAGAAATGACTTAAAAACAGTTATTTCGAAGCCGTGTTGCGTTAAAATAAAGTAAAACAATGTATGACATCGAAATCGCCCGGTAGCTATGAAGTGCTTTGGACAAAACTTGGCACCGCTCGATTCAGTTCGATCGCGATCAATTTTTCCGAAGTTTTTCAAAAATATTTCACAATCCTTACCTTATCGTCTCTATTATCGTTTAATTCAACCAAATCCAGCCTCTAAAACTCCTCATCGCCGTCAATATCGTCAAAAAACTCGAAAAATACTTCGAGTGATACGAGCGCAAACACTTTGCCGCCATTTTGTTTTCAGGCGATCGACGTTCGTCCAAAAAAAATAAAAAATACACCTCTAAACCAATCAGAATCCTCGTTGCTTGCGACTGCGGACGACCTTCACCCATTTCTGCGGCCCTACAATGGCCTTCACATTCATTGGATGACCTTTGAAAGCGAAAGAAAGCCTTCAATTACGATCGCCGACGTCATCCCGGAATATTCCGGGAGCCGCCAGAAATGCTGCACTACGTCATTCCGGAGTAATCCGGGAACAGCGCTACTAGGGTTAATTAAGTAATGATCATGACGAATGGAAGAGCAAGTTTTGTAATCTAATGCTGATAAATGCTCACATATGGAGAAATTTGTTATTTTGTTCTGTGCTGAATGTGTCACTGGAGAACAGTTTTAAAGAGATAGTGTAAAACAGTTTGGTGTTGTGGTGTAGAGAAAAATCTTGCTCCATTAGACAGCATGATGGCCAGGCAAAGCTATTTTTTGAAAGACATTTTCATGCTTCTTGCACAATGCTAAGCAAATGAAATGTTTTGTCATAAACGTTGTTTTTCGGGTGGGAGATGTGAAAATAATTTATTTTAGACACAGCAGTTATTGTGAGCATTTGATGTTTTCCTTGCTGCAGTGCCTTGATCATCGTGTCCATCTTTGATCGTGAGGTGAACGTGAGGAGAGCAGCTGCTGCAGCTTTTCAGGAGAATGTGGGACGTCAGGTTAGGGTCACTTTTTGTTTGTTCCTCTTTGTCTGTCTTAGTTATGTTTGTTTTTAAAAAATTCTTTCAAATCAAGGATTATGGAATAAGCATTCTTGTGCTTTTTTTCATCCAGTCCCCATGTGTATGCAGTTTTGTAAATATTGTCATCTGTTCTCACCGGCACACAATCGCCTTCTCTTACGAAAAGCAAAATGTGCATATGTATGTGTGTGTGTATCTGTGCATGGTATCTATGTATATGTGTACATATGTGTATGTGTGTGGTGTGCATATGTAGGTGAGTGTGTATGTGTGTGTGTGGTATATATATGTATATGTGTACATGTGTGTGCATGTGTTTGCATATATGCCTTTGTATGTGCATATATATGTATGTGTGTGTGTGTGTGTGTGTGTGTGTATGTATGCATGTTGATGAAGATGAAATAACTTTAAAAAAAAAAAGAAAATGTTAGTTATGTTCTTCTTTGTGTATGTGTGTGTCTTTGTGAAGTGTCTTTGGGTCTGAGCATATATATGTGTGTATGCATGTTTGCATGGTTCTGTGTGTGTGTGTGTGTGTGTGTGTGTGTGTGTGTGTGTGTGTGTGTGTGTGTGTGTGTGTGTGTGTACACAGGGTACATTTCCACACGGCATTGACATCCTGACCACTGTAGACTACTATGCTGTGGGCACCCGAAGCCATTGCTACCTGGACCTCAGGTCTGCTTCTTATGTCACACTTCTTCTGGTTAATGGTCTTCAGTTTTTGGGATATGGTTTTTTTCTGTGTGTTCACAGAGTATAGATGTTCTATTATTTAAAAACAATACGAGCCTCTTTTTTTCTTTTTATTTGTCTGTTGGATAAAGGATACCTTGTTTTGGTTGTTTCGTGTGCTCAGTATCTTGAATTTACAGCGTATAGAAAGAAGAAATAGAAGTCTCTTTATTTACAATCTTACTGCTACCACTGAATATACAGTGTTCATATTGTACAGTATTAAAAAAAAATTACCCATTAACCTTTGACCCCTGAAGAGGCCCCAAGCGCTTTTCAGTATAACTAGTATTACCATGACCACGAAATTCTGTACTGGGAATTCATCTCTTCTCTCTCTCTCTTTTTGTTTACATTAAAAAAAAAATCTTTTCTAACTGTTATTCGATACTTCCCTTTAGCTGTTCTGATTGTTGTATCTGTATTTTGTCCTGTATTTCTCCTTATCTGTTTAAGTGACAGTTTTACTGTACATGAATTACCTTTTGTTTTTGTTTTGGTGTTTTTACTTTTTGTGATGTATATTTTCTTTGTCAACAGTTATCTATCTTGCCATTTATGTTGACATTGCCTCTCTGTCTTCCTTCTCCATGTAAAAAAAAGAGGAATGTTGTTTATTTTATTCTTTTATGGAATGGGCACTTATATGCTTTTTTACATCCAGCCCCTGTGTGTATGCAGTTTTGTAAATTTTGTCATTGGTTCCCACCGGCACACAACGGCCTACTCTTCCAAAAAGCGGAACAGGTTTTAATACATGTGCAAGATGTTTGTGTGCATTTGCACATGGGACTTCAATTTATAGTCTCATCTGAAGGACTTTTGGGGAGAGCGGAGTCGGCACTGATTTTAACTTAAAGGGAAAATTCCTCTTGAACAAGATTCAAACTCAGGTCAGCAGATCATGAGCACATCACACTTACCACTAGGCTATCCCGTCCCCCCTTGTAAGTAAGGCACAGCCATGGAGGTGTGGTATGTGTCTGAACTGCTCCCTTCTGGTGTCCGGTCTGAGCATTGCTGACTGCTTTACTTCTTCCTTCACTCCTCCAGGAGCAGGAGGCTCTGTGCCCTATTTTTGTCAGGCAGTGTGCCATGGGCAGGCTGAACTTGCAGAGCCCATCCCTTGCCAGGTAGAAGGGTGCATGCTATGTATATTTGTGTCATCCTTCCATCTGGCTGTAACTGGTCCACTCTTACATAAAAGGCGGATGGAGTCTACACATGTGTGCAAGATGTAATGGATATTTCAGCCAATGCCGAGTTTTAACAAGCTTTAGGATAAGAACATATCTCCGGTAATTGTAGTGTGTTGTGTGTATTTTGCAGTATGTTTGTGGCTCAGTTTGAGGAGTACACAGTGGCTCTGATCGATCACTTGGTCAACGTCAAAGTCAGCCACTGGGACGGGTAGGTCATTTTTCTTGCTGGTGGATTGGTGGAATGATTTTTATAGTGAGGTGTATTTTGTCTCAACTGTAAAGTAATTTTTTTTGTTTGAATCAGATGTTTTTACCAAGGGTATGCTCAAGATCTTTAGTTGAAATATATGTAGTGCAATCATGCCTCTTTTGTGTTCACGTTGATTTGACTGTGTGGGCACATGAACACAGTAGCTTTTGTCCCCATGCACTCACTGCAAGAAAAAGATATTACATGCCTTTAAAAAGACAAAACCAGACAAATGTTTTATAAAGCAGTTGAGTTGATTTAACATTTGAGGCTCCATATTTGATTATGATAGTCACTTGATTTGTAATTTTGTTGTAGGTATAATTATGAAAGGTTGAGAATAAGAGAATCGGGTGCTTTTACATGTAGAGATACTTTTGATATGACCATAAACTATGTTTAGATATATTTTCTGTCCACAATGGAAATGATCACATAATGAATCATGGTTTGATTTTAAAAAATATTATGGTCATATGTTGTAACATGTTGATTTACTGTAGTTGATTAGGTCATAGTGTAAAGACAGGTTTTTTTTCTACAGTTGTTATGATGTATTTTGAGAAACCATGTTCACTTTGCCCAGTTCCTTGAGAGATGAGACTTCTAAAGCTCTGCACAAGCTGACGGCCACTGCACCGGAATACATGGCAGAAAAAGGTACTGCTTGTTTTCTTCAGCTTGTTTTGTTTAACAGTTAAAATATTCTAAAGATTGAAAAAAGACTCCTACCAAAGTCTCTCACTTGGCGAGGGAGATGATGGATTGGTTTTTGTTTGAAAACAATTTGAAGAGAAATCTGCTGTGACACAAAGTGGTATAAAAGAAATTTTTTAAAATGATAATAATCAGTTAATTTAAAGAAGAAGGAATAAAGATGTAGAAGAGAATAAAGAAGATAGAAGAAGTGTAATAAGTGGGAGAGAAAATATTTTTGTTTTTTTCTCATGGTATGTTTTTAAAATACTGTGTATATCAACCTTGATGAGAACATTGGCAACTGTGTAGTCAGCTCCAATGCATCATATGCTGTGTCTGCTTCTGTATAAACGTGTCTTTCAGGAGATCTTGTCTCATCTCTAGGGATTTTGTATGTCAGCAGATGCGATTCAGTCTTTACCCATCTTTTAGTTTGGCAAGATGCTGAGACAATGTGTCTGCAGGAAAAATATGGGAGGAAAAGTCTTGTCTCTTCTTTCCTGTTCCTATTTGTTCAATTTTTTTGTTCCTTGGCCAGAGCTCACCAGAGGTGAGATTTATGCATATGCAACTGTTTTTTTTCTCCCCCACCATTTAGGTGACTGCATTCCGACTTCGGGGATGGTGTCTAAACATGACACTTGTGTGCATGCTGGTTTTTTTTCTGTCATCCATTTCTTCCAACACACAATGGCATACTCTTCTGAAAGGCGTAATGGGTATTTTAACTTGTGCGCAAGATGTTGAGCATGTGTTTGTTTATAAATAGTCTCATGTAAAGGACTTTGACATTCAGTTCAATTTTTCGTCAAACTGGGAAGAAAGGGTGAGGCTGGGAATCAAACCAAGCATCTCATGGTATATTTGTTGGCAGGCAAAAGTCTTAACCATCCTGCCACCCTTCCTCTGAAGTCATCTTCTGATTTGATCAGAGAGAAACTCTCCAAAGGGTATCGTTTTCTAGGGGGAAAATCAAAACAATGGGAGAGCTGCAAGTGAAAGATAAAAAATGAGTCGTCGTTAGCAAATGAGTATTGATGCCAAACTAGCTGTTAAAAATGTACTTTTGTGCACATGATTCTTAGTTACACATCCTGCTTAAAATAACTTTTTAAAAATGTCGTGCTCTTAGCTGGCTAAAAAAAAAAAAGATTGCAATGACACAAGTGAAAATAAGAGAATACGCAGGACACAATATTTTGGGTAATTTTTATCTGGCAGAGTGTGGAAAACTGCTGATGTTTGTTTTCTGAATGTGGTTAGGCCTGTGTGTTGCATGTGCAGCTCTGCCATCACTGCTGGCCATGACGTCAGGATTAGACTTGTTTCAACGACACGGAGCCATCATTGCTACTGCTGAGATTGTCCATGCACTGTTTCTTCATCACCATGCCAACAACAAGTGAGTGTATGCAGACAGCTAAGAGTGTATATTGTTCATTGTTCAGTGATGGGACTTCCCCTTCACTCCTTCAGGAGTTCTTAGGGCACTGCACTGAATTTTTCAGGCAGTGAGTCATGGGCAAGTGGAACCTACAGACACCATTCCATTCCTCTCCAGGTAGCAGGATCTCACCTGTCGGCATTAATGAAGACAACATCTGTTGATGCCAGCTGGAATTGATGGTGGATATGACCCTGCATGCGCCATGCTACATGCAGAGGGATGGGCTTTGCTGGGTTCAACTTGCCCATGACAAACTGGAGGATCAGTTTATTGCAGTGCCCTGCCAGTTCCTTCAAGTGGCAAGAGAGAAGTCAAGTTAACTATAAATGCGCTGAGGTTGTGGAGAAAGATATTTGACCTAAGAAAATATTTTGATGCCTTTTTTGGGGGGCGGTGAGTGATGTGGTTTAATATCCCCTAAACAGGAGAACTGTGCTTCTAGTACACACCTTTTTAATAATAATTGTTTATACCTTTTTTAATTGTGGAGAGCTGTACCTTTATCAATAGATTTGCAAATTTCTTTGTGTGTTTTCAGAGCTGTTGAGTCGTGTTTGAGCAGCGACGTTGTTCAAGGCCTGCAGAACATTGCTCGATCCCTGCACACTGCAAAACTGTTCAGAGGACATGGCAATGAACTGATGAAGACAGCTGGTAGGTTATTCATAATTAGGATATTGAGGATATGATGTCTCTCTCATTCTCTCTTTGGATGAGACTGTAAACTGAGGTCCTGAGTGGGAACGCGTGCATAACATCTTGTGCACACGTTAACGTTCCGCTTTTCAGAAGATTAGGCCATTGTGTGCTGTTGGTAATGGAAGACAATATTGACAAAACGGCATACACATGGGGATTGGATGTAAAAAAGCACATGAGCGCTTATTCCATTATCTTGGAAATAAGAAAAAAGAATAAATAGAATTTAAAAAAAAAAAGGCATTGTCAAGTTTCTACTCAATTCACCTGGGAGATTGTAGCAATCCCACCCAGAAGAGAGAGAGAAGAAAAGAGATCTCTGAGCATTTTGCCAGGGAAAAAATCAGCTTTAAAAGTGTATGCTTGCACACATACACAGTAACACACACACACACACACACACACACACACACACACACACACACACACACACACACACACACATACATATACACACACACACACACACACAGGGCTACTCACTCTCTTTGTCATTGTAAATATTTGTGAATAGTCTCAATAGTTGTCCTCAATGGACAGGAGTCTAACTCTTCACAATGATTTCTGTTCTGTCAGTCTGCCTGCTGATTGAGAAGCTGTCTCTCTCCAAACTGCCCTTCCATTCGCAGCCCATTATAGGTGAGATGATTTTTCCTCTTTTTTTAGTGTTTGATTTTTTAGTTTGTATTTCTCATATCGTAAGTTTGTTGATTGTTTTTTTTAAAGCTGGTGTTTTGTCACACATGTATGTATGCATACACATGCACTTATTCTCTCAGACATCCATGTTTATACTCTTTTGTAAACAAAAAACATGCTGAGGGCACTCATGGATGCACACACACACACACACACACACACACCACACCACACAATCACACACACACACACACACCACACACACACACACACACACACACACCACACACACACCACAACACACACACCACACACACACACACACACACACACACATAAAATGAGAGAGCATACCATACTTACATGTGAGCATATAGCCTTTTTCCCTGGATATATTTTACTTTTAGTGTGTGTGTGTGTGTGTGTGTGTGTGTGTGTGTGTGTGTGTGTGTGTGTGTGTGTGTGTTCATGCAGTCATGCTGCTGCATGGATGGTGTATGTCGAGATGCTGGTGAGAATATGTGGATTGTAAGAAGTACTAATAGATGTGATTATGTCTGCTATTATTGCTGACCATGTGTGTTGTATATGGGAACAGAGCTGTGGCAAGAACTGATAGATGACTGCCTGACCCATCTGGACCCTGAAGTGCAGGCAAGTGTTGTACAGTGCCATGTTTTGTATTTTTTGTACTGTTTTTTTTTCTTGTTCCTCCACTAGAGCTCTGAGTTTCACTAGTGGTGAGATTTTGCGAATCCAACCATGTTTGCCTTTTATCCAGGTACCCACATACTGACTTCAGAAGTGTCTAAACAAGACAACAGTATGCTTGTGTTTTATTAAGTTTTGTCATCCGTTCCCACTGGTATGCAATTGTCTACTCTTCCACAAATCAGAGTGGTTTTTAACATGTGCACAAGATGTTCTGTATGCATCTGTACATGGGACCTCAGTTTGTTGTCACATGCCAATGACTTTAGTGGAAGTGGAGCCAGAACTGATGAGGGAAAAATCTCCTTTAACGGTGGTGGCTCAAACCTGTGCTGTCAGATTGTGAGCTCAAGGCTTTTTCCACTCCACTCCCATTCTATTGCTTTTTTTTTGTGTATTGTTCTGTTCTATTCTGTTTTATTATTTTCTGCTTTGTTGAGAGAGTGTAGCTGCTTTTCTTGTGGAATAAAAATGGCCACACAGGCAAGTGTCTTACCTGATCTCTGGTAGGTTTGCTGTGAATTTGTGTACCTGGTTGGAAGTATTTGTAGGAAGCCTGCGCATGCAAAAGAAAAAAATTGTACTGTATTTTATTGTACTGTATTGTATAGTATTGTGCTGCATTGTATTGTACTTTATTTTACTAAATTACATTATATTTGCATTGTGTTTTACTGGTCAGCATTTCATTGTAGTGTGTTGTGTTGTATTCTTTTGTAGAATGCTCTCATTTATAGCTGCAGAACTTGCACCATGAAAATCTGATTATGATCTTGGTACAAAAATATGGACTACATTACAATATATATATATATATATATATATATATATATATATATATATATATATATATCATTATTTAGAAATGTCTTTTGTTTGATAAAGAATGGTGTTGTTGACAGGCAGCTGCTGTATCAGCCATACCAGCCTTATTCTCAGAATACTACACCCAGAAAGATGGATCCGCTCAACCAGACAAACAAGGTGAGTAGCGGCCCACACAGTGTCAGTATCCTTTTTCCAGACAAGTCTGGCTGGATTTTTTTGGGTGGCAAAGAATGTATATGACAGTTTGTATAATTATGATGCTTTTATCAGTCAGATATGGTCATGGAATGTTTAGTCTGTCTCTGTGACTCTATCCAGCCAATCCTTGGTATAAAGACAGCTGATTTTTTTTGTAAATGTAAAAAAAAAAAAAAAAAAGGGTGGTTGATGGACCTCAGCATTAACTCATTACTGAAAAATGGTTTCAGAGCTGGTTTTGGCTGTTGATTTTTGTTGCTGTTTTGAATTGTTTTTCTTGTTTTGTGTGCTTGTATGGACTGTGAATTATTTCAAAATATTAGAAACGCTTGTATTTTGTACCAGAGACATGAAGATAAGTAGATGATTTGTTTGTTTCTTTTTTCAGAAAAGATCATCAGCCACTACATCTCCCAACTGAAATCTCCTATTGAGACAACTAGGTATGTACATTCAAGTTTTGATTAATCATGAAAAAAAAGTGTTGTTTGTAATACAAAGCACCTTATTAGATTCTGATGAAAATTGTTTCGTGTTACGGTAGACATACACACACCTTATGGTGTGAATTGTATTGTAGACCTTTTTTTTCATTTTTTCTTCATTCCTCACTTAGAGCTCTGAGGTTGACTACTGGTGAGATGTTGGATATATGATCATTCTTTAATTGATAGTAATTAAAACATTTCCTTGGGTCATAGTTCTTCAAAAAGACTTCAGAGCATGCACAATAATTAAAATGAACAAATTCTCTTCCTCTCTCATTCAGATCCAGACTCAGACACAAGAGACTCTCTCACACACACATGCTGACATGCACACACGCATGCATGCACACACACTTGCATGCACGCACACATGCATTCACACATGCATCACACACACCACACACATACACACACACTCACTTTTTTAGGAAACTTTGTAGAAATGTTTTGTCTGTACTGTGTTGGCATGTACTTAATAATGGGGAAAAATACCATCATCATTATGATCATAATGTCATTGTTGTTGTCATCATAAATATCATGGTCATCACCATGGCTGGTGTTGTTGTTCTTCTTTTTCTACTTGTTCTCTTTCTTGTTATTGTTGTTGCTGTCATTGTTGTATTGGTGGTGGTTCTAATTGTTATCACAATGGATATTATTATTGTGTACCATATCAGGATGGGGTACAGTCTGGCGTTGGGAGCACTGCCAGCCTTCTTCCTGCAGGGTCGTCTGGAGGAGGTGCTCACCGCCCTCATCTCCGGCACCACCTACGACAACAAGGTCGAGGAGAAAATGGCCGAGGCCAGGAGAGATGTCATCAAGGCCATTTCAAGGTCAGCAGGATACCATTCTTCTCCCTTGGAAACAGCACACAAAAATAGAAATCAGAAATGAAGACCATGTCCAGACACATATCTGTCAAACTAAGGAATCAAATCAGTCAACTGAGGGGCATACTTTGTGGGGCAAACAAACAAGAGTCAACCAGCTGACTATAGCCAGCCAAGCATACAAGAAAGAAAGCAAGAAATCAAGCAATCAGGTTGGCGCTCAAGCAAACAAGCTTTGTAATGTGTGATGACACTTTCTTGATGAATGTAGTGGGGGGAAAATCGAGTGCTCAGAATCTTTGAGGATGTTTGTAATTTTTTTTCTATTGATTTTTTTCTTTCTTTTTTCACAAGTATCATTTTTAACAAAACTGCTTATTAGCAGAACTTACTCCATACTGATATAGGATTGTGGCTGGTGTGTCTCTCTCTATGCAGCATTGTCATTGTAGATGTATGTGTGTGTGTGTGTGGTGGGCTCATCTTAAGGCAATGGCTTGACAGAGGGTGGACTGTGTGCAGTGTCTGCAAGACTGTGGAGTGCAAACTGACGGCAGTCCTCAGAGCTGTGTGTGCAAGTCTAACCTTCCGCGCATCTACACTGCTCTGATCTCTGCCCTGCAAGACTACACCATGGACAGTCGTGGGACGTGGGCTCCTGGTAAGGCTTCTGCTACCTACTTCTCAGAGGTTTGGATAGACAGATAGACAGGATTGATGATGATGACAACTATGTAATGGCATTGTTATTTTGAAGGGCTTTTTGTTTTTTGTAACATCGTTATAATTTTTTTAATATACATGTGGAGCTTAAAATCAGACATTAGACATTTAGGAAAGTTTTGGTTCATATTCAGACTTCAGAAGGGGTAGGGGGGCATGAGAAAGGGGAGGTCTGCTGGGAGGGAGGAAGACAAGTTGTCAGAAGAGTTGTTACTGTGTAAAAAGTGGATGCTGTCAAAGGTGTCTAAATGCAGGAAGTTAACTGATGATAAGAGTGAAATTTGTCATGGTCATGTGGTATAAAGAAACCACATAATAAAGGCAATAACATATAAAAATTGACTTACTAATGCCTAACAATGACTGCCAATAATTTCAGCTGAATGTGGTGCTGAAGAACATGTCCTCTGTGTGTGTGTGTGTGTGTGTGTGTGTGTGTGTGTTGTGTGTGTGTGTGTGTGTGTGTGTGTGTGTGTGTGTGTGTGTGTGTGTGCAGGGTGCGAGAAGCGGCCATGACAGCACTAGGAGAGCTGACAGAAATGGTGGTGCAGACAGATCCTACACTACTGTCCAG
>CM060316.1:19479499-19544499 GCA_030674155.1 Stramonita haemastoma | reverse complement strand
CCCCCCCCCCCCTCTCTCTCTCTCTCTCTCTCTCTCTCTCCCCTCTCTCTCTCTCTCTCTCTCTCTCTCTCTCTCTCTCTCTCTTCTCTCTTCTCCTTCCTCCTCCTCCTCTGTCTCTGTCTCTGTCTCTCTCTCTTGTATACAAACAATGCATCTCCTCCTGTATCTATGTAGTATGTATCCCTCCACATCTGAATGTACCACAGTCTTCCCCACCCTTTCTTCCCCCGCCCCCCCCCCCCCCCCCCAACTCTCTCTTTCCTGTGTAAAAAATTCATTTTACAGACCAGCTGCAATACATAAGCTACATATTAAATCCTGTTTGCCTACATACCATCTTGTTTATTTTGTTTCTCGTTCTTGAAAAATAGCAGAAATCAGAGTACTAACGGTATTATGAGCAAAATATACTACTTACTACTTGTCCCCTTTTTTATGAAGAGAAAAGGGGGGAGGGGGCAAATGCCCCCTTTTTTTCATTTCAGGGGCCCTTGGGCCCCCTTTTTTGAAATCCTAGAATCAACACTGTATATATATATATATATATATATATATATATATATATATATATATATATATATATATATATATATATATATGTATGTATGTATGTATGTATATATATATATATATTATTATATAATATATGATATATATATAGATATAATATATATATACATATATATATTATATATATATATATATATATATATATATATATATATATACATATACATACATATATATAGATATATATAGATATAGATATATAGATATATAGATATATATAGATATGTCAAACTCAAATGTTAGATCATCTCTTCTTTCAGTCTTGATGTCTGTCTGTGTGTCTGGTTGTCAGTTCATCTTGTTTGTGATGTGTGTAAGTTAAGCATTTAAATTTAAGTATATTTACTCTCTGGGGACAGGATAGCTCAGTGGTGAGAGCCTCCCCATGCTAAGGTGAAGCAGTATTGAGCATGGTTACCTCTTGCTTCATTACAGTCCCCCAGTTTACCCAACTGTAAATGGGTACCTGCCTTCTTTAGGGACAGGGACAGTTAAGCAGTGAGGGAGAGGAGATGGGTGCCACCCTCAAAATACTGGTCTCTAGAGAGGCTCAGATCTCTTATCGTTTTTCAGTGACCACATAGGTTTTTGGATCACCTATGTTGACTCATTAATTGTACTGCGCTATAGTAAGTATGATACATTGTAAGAGGTCTGTAATAATTCTCCATGAAGTGAGATGTTGATCAAATTGCCTGAGAACCTTGTCTTGTGTTGAAAAATATTTGGGCACATTTACAGCAATCTTTCATGAGAACTAGCCTCTGCCGTAACAGTTTTTAAGAAGGTGTTTAACAATACTGTGAACAGGTAAAGCATTCCAGCCATTGGCTGTTGAATCATCTGAAAGAACTGAAGGGGGATGGTGATGCCCTGAAGACATTCACAGAGTCTCTGCTCAGCATCTTCCAGGAATACCAGAAGAAGGACAGGTGAGGAAAGCACCGAGGATTGGGGAAAATGGAAGAGGGTGGGGAAAGGGAGGGTGTGCTCTAGAAGTTAGGGGTTGGGGGTGGAAGGTAGAGTGCTGGTGGTAAGGGTTGTGCAGTGCAGCAAGCCTGTGTGTGGTAAAATCACAAAGAGTGGCTGAGAGGTAGGTGCACTGGAACTTCATGAGCACTAGGAAAGAGAATCAAATCAAAATGAACAAGGGTTTATGAGTGTGTGTTTGTGTGAATGTGTGTGTGTGTGTGTGTGTGTGTGTGTGCGTGCGTGCGCACGTGCATGCGTGCGTGCACTCACGGAGTAATGTGTGAGTATGGATTAAGAAAGGTACTAAGTGACTGATTAACTGACTGCTTTACCAAGTGTGTGTGGATAAAGAAGTGGTGAGAAAGAGGCTTCATTATAGGGAATATCTTCACCACTGACAGACAGTAGGAAAAACTTGTGAGAAAGCCAGTAGCTGAAAGACAATGGAACATTTGAAAGAATAGTTTTTTTGAAGAAGAAAAGTAAAAAGTGATGGACTAACAGACTGATGGAGAAAACATATGTCAGTATAGACTGGACCAGAAAGAAGGCCCAGGGTGAAAGTTTCCTTACTGACAGACAAATGGTTAGAGAGATTTTCAGACTGTGGAGAAAGCCAGCTGCTCATGATTGTTGATAAGAAAATTGCCCTCTTTTATATTCTTTATGCTACCAATATTTCAATGAGAGATGCACAGGCATAATGGATGAAATACCAGCATTTTTCTGAAATGAGAAGATTAGAAGCCTTTCTGATGTGAAGAATCTTGGGTATTATATTTGGTTTTATAAATTGCATAAGTTGTCTTTTATCTTTGATTTTAAAGAGAAGTCACATATGGCTCTACAATCATATAGAAAAGAAGTTGAGCGGTAACCTGCATTCTTTTTTAATTCAGGGTGTCTATACCATTGCTGAAGATGCTGGATCTACTGTTGGGTCGCCAGTGCTTTGATGGGCTACCCAGCGAATTTATGTGAGTGTTTTTGTTCCATTTTCATTTCTATTAGAAATTGCGATGACATCCTATAAGGCAAAATCCTGAGTTTGGTCTTTTGAAAAAGTTTGTTGGCTAGAGTGCCTTTAGTTGATGATAAGAACAATAGTGACTATTTGTGTTGTGCATAGACCAAACCTATTTACTGAGAGTGTTTTCATAGTAGGTCACCTGTCTGTTCTCCTTCTGCTGCTGTTCCCTGTCCCGCCTAGACAAACACTGTTTTCCGTGATTCTTGAATCGAAAACAAGTGTTCATGCAAGGTATGTTAGCAAACACAAGGTGCAATTACATGTGCATTCTTTTACCCTCTCCAACACGCACACACATGCACGCATGCACTGCATGCACACATTTTCTCCCCCAAGCACACACGTTCCCTTGCATTGTCATCTCTTTACTAAGGAGAGCATTAATTATCTGCATTAGTGTCTTTTTTGATAGGCAGGTAGTTCGATTAAAGGCTCTCATCTGTTAAAAAAATTATTCCACTCCATCTTAAATCACACAAATGCTCTCCTCACAGCTATCAGTTTCCTCCAATTTCACCTCCTCTCAGCTACCATCCATCCCATCCCAGCTGGTGCTGATTATAGCAGAAACTGACTGCACTTGGACTTGGCGAAAGGAAGGGGATAATTTTAGCACTGAGCCCTGGACCCTTGACTGAGTTATGCTGAACTTGCATGCTGTCTTTTGTGTCTTCTACTGTCTGCATGGATGGCAAGGTAGTTGCTTTGCTTGTTGCAGGGAGAGTTTCCCCATGCAGCTGTTCGAGCAAGTCAAGCAGGAAGTGGCACGCAGTGGAGATCCCAACAAAATCATGGCTGCTGCTGATGTGTGAGTGATATTAGTGTGTGTGTGTGTATGTGTGTGCGCGTTTGTGTGTGTGAGGGAGAGAGAGAGATAGAGAGGGTAAGTGTGTATGTATATAAGTGTGAGAGAGAGGGTGTGGAAGTGACTGTGTGTATTGGGGGGGGAGGGGGACACACTAAGTATGCATGGTATGTATGTAATGCTTATGAAGATTTGGTAGGTTGACCCCATGTCAATGCTTTCAAATTTGTTTAGTATGCAATTTTTGTTTCATTGAATGGGTTTTTTTTTTTCGGCCTTAGATATGATGAGTTTAAATGTCAGTATTTTAATTATAGCTGTTTGTCATGTGTGACTGTGTGCAGGCTGTGTGGGATGCTGCAGTTCTCTAGCCTTGTCCGCAGCAAGGCTCTGACCCAGATGTGCATCTTCCTCTGCCACAAATACCCCAGGGTAAGGCCAGCTTCTGTAAAGCCTTTTCCTCACCTTTGTGGTAAGAGCAAATCAAAGTGTATTTATCAAGCGTTTTACTTCTGATCCCAGTGATCTGACAGGATGTCACAGGTCCAAGTGTTTGTAGGGCACTCATAGTGGTGTCCACTCAGCTAAGTCAACTCATCGGAAGATCTGCCACTGCGTTTTACCTGTTATATATATATATATATATATATATATATATATATATATATATATATATATATATATATGTGTGTGTGTGTGTGTGTGTGTTGTGGTGTGTGTGTGTGTGTGTGTGTGTGTGTATGTGCAAGGTCAGATATGCATGTTTGATATTGATCTAGTCTCATAAGTGTTCTGTGAGATTTTGAAACATGAATATACCCATCATGTGTTAGTGATAGTAGTGAGATATATGTATTGACATTGGTCACGCTCATAAGATCACGAATTAAAGAAAGGTAAATTGTACACCTATGTGAAGAGATTAACCCTGTTGCATTTGGATTTTCTGAACACAAACTGCCCCTAGATTTCACATTCCATCACGAAATCAGGTCAGGCATACATGCTTGCTGGCATTTTCCTACTTGTAAGTAAATACCAGCAGCTATAATTACTTCCAGTCTCTCAACAAGCTTTGTGCCTGTAGCCTGATAGAGCTTTGACATGTAGCAATTAGCGATGGTCACAGCGTGAAGGAAATCTACTGTGTGTAAATCCCAGCAAATCCCGGTTTGGGATTCAGGGGGGGCAATTACTCAATCTTGGCAAATCCCGGTTCAGGACTAAGAGGGTTAATTAAACATGGGGGGGGGGGGGGGTTGCTTTGTTTTTTAATTGAATGACTTGGATCTGTTGAAAATGGGTTTTTTTCTCTCCATATCTATAGAAATTACATTTGATTTTACCACTGCCTGACTAGCTGAAAGCAAATTATGAATGTGTGTTTTTTAAATTTTATTTTTATTCTTTTATATTCTTTTTATATCGAGGATAACAGAATAAGCAATCATGTGCTTTTTTTTATCCGGTCCCCGTGTGTATGCAGTTTTGTAAATATTGTCATCTGTTCCCACCGGCACACGATGGCCTACTCTTACGAAAAGCGGAACGGGATTTAACGTGTGCGCAAGATGTTCTGCATGCGTTCGCACATGGGGCCTCGGTTTAAAGTCTCATCCGAAGGACTTTTGGGGAGAGTGGAGTCAGCACTGATGTTAACTCCAGGAGAAAAATCTCCTCGACTGGACTCGAACCCGGGTCGTCAAATTGCCAGCGCAATGTTCTGACCACTAGGCTGTGTGTGTGCGTGCGTGCATGCGTGTGTGCGTGTATAAATGTGTTTTCACATGGCTGTTATTTGTGGGATAATGGCATTGGTGTGACAGGTAAAGCAGACGATAACGCAGTGCATCACAGGACATGCAGACATTGCAGGCATTGAGAAGTGTGCCTTCTTTGCTGTTGCAGGTGAGGAAGACCACTGCCAACAAGCTGTATGAGGCTGTGCTGACCTACGATGAGGTTGCTCCCCTGAATCACTGGATGAAATCCTCACTGCTCTCAGTGAAACCAAATGGTTAGTCCTCTTCATGGCCTGATAATCACCACATCAGTACTTTAAAATACCTTGGTTTGTAGGGTGGTGCTGATCTTTACTGACATGCTCTAGTGCAGTGATATGGCTTGTCTACTTTTATGGGGGGATAGAATAGCCCAGTGGTTAATGTTCTTTGGTGGCGATAGAATTGTCTCAGGTAGCATGTCATTTCCATAAGGAGATAAATACATTCAAGGAATAAAGCTTGTGGAAAAACCCCACTGAAGATTGGTCCTGCGCTAGTGGTGATGAGCTGTCTCCTGGGAGAGTAGCTCCAGTATCATTCAGAGAAATCTGCTCTTAGCAAAGATGATGAATACTGTACAAAATGAGCTCTGTGTCTGTCATGTGGAATGTGGCATTTTAATGTTTGGCTACTGTGTTGTGGGTATTTTTTTCTTTCTTTTTTTTCTGTGATATTTATACGTTTACTATTTTAATGTATGGCTTGTGCCTTCTTCAGTTTCTCTTGTCTATGATATAATGAAGTGTTCTGAATTTGAAATTGAATTAAGCAACTGGGCATCTGATATGTTCTGAGGGAAGTTGAATTGTTGATCTGTTTGGTACTGTGATCTGTTGGTTCCAGATTCATGTTCACATTTGTGTTTACAGGGATGAAGATGTTGAACAGTTGCGGCCAATTCGCAACAACCTGTGTGATTTATTTGGTGTCAACCGGCCTGTGATGACTAAAAAGGTGAGTTGCATAATGATCAGTCACCTGTCAACAGTTTGAGTCATGTGAATGAGCCTGTGAATTTTATGATTAAAAAAGATAAGCTAGGTAATTTCACTTAAATGATTGAACAGATGAGATAATCAGTGTATAAAATCAGTCTATAAATGTAGTCATACAGATGTGTTGTGTGATTCCACTCAGCTTGTTATGACTAAATGGCGAGTGCTGTGGTATTGTATCAGCTTTTGGTGTCTCCAGAGTTAGATTTCTACTTCTGGGTAATGAGAATTGGGGCCCAGTAAGCTGGTGGCAGTGTGGTGAAGAGAAAGGATGTGTATAAAGTTCCATGGTGTTTATACAGCTTTTGCTTTGTGAGATGTTATGTAGTGCTGTTTAGTGGAAGAGAACACTATTATCTCTGTGTGTGTGTGTGTGTGTGTGTGTGTGTGTGTGTGTGTGTGTGTGTGTGTTGTGTGTGTGTGTGTGTGTAAATTATCAATTCTGTGGCATGGTGTTTTACTTACAGAAAACGTCAGCAGCAGCAGAGGATTTATCCAGCGTATCTGCATCTTAACACTGCACCAACCTCCACAGCAGCAAGGTTCTCTCCTCGTGTTTGTCCACATCAGAAGATCAGTGACCCATCTCCTTGACCTCTTGGGTGTTATCAGGATCAACACAGTCCCCTGCACAGTCTGAAATTTTCACCAGCCTATTAGAATAATAATAGATGGAATTTACATAGCGCTATATCTTGTAAAAACAAATTGGGGGGGGGGGGGGGCAAGATAGCCTAGTGGTGAGAGCATCAGACGTGTGATTTGATGATAATGGAGGAGGTATGTCCGAGTCTTCATGAGATGTTTGTTCAATGGCATTTTCCCTATTGATCTAAGATTGGTACTGACTTTGCTCCTCCAAAAGTCTTTGAGATAAGACTTAACTGAGGTCCATGTCCAGCTGCATGCAGAGTATCTTGGGGACAAGGTAAAGCTATTCACTTGTTGTAGAGGAGCAAGCCAGTGGTTGCTGATTGCAGGGATGATGTAAACATGCCCAGCATGCACTGTTACCTACAGAGAAATTGACTCCACCACAGTCAATTTGCTTATGACACTGCCTGAAAATGTAAGTGCTGTGCCCCTGGTGACTCCTCAAGGAGTTAAGGGAGAAGTTTAGTCACAGCAGTTATTTTATCAGAAAGTCTGTGACAGTCAGTTTGAATGGAGGAGTCACACTGAAAACATTTTTTTGTCTGGGATTGCATTTTTGGGGGGTATGCTTTCTTGGGTGTTTTTCCATCTTCAAAATGTGCACAGTTTTGTTGTTTTTCTTCATAAGTATATGTCTTTTTCATTAAAAACAAAATTCCAAGTAATTTGATCAGCTCCTTGAGGGAAGGGCAATGTTTTGACTAGACTGATATAAAGAAAAGATCTTTATGTGTGTTAGATAATGTCCATTGGATTTATCTTTTCCTGCTACAGACACTTGAAGTGGTACTCCCTTTATGTCTCTCCCCCCCTCCACACACATGCACATTTAAAGCAAACTTCTCAGTGTAAATGATATATATATATATATATATATATGACTGCAGAAAATCAGAACTAAAAGGTTTGTATGTTTCCCAACATGATGGAATGGAGTGGGGGTACATGCAAAGACAGATATAATTAATATTATATAAAGGCACTGATTCTGAATTATCTAAATGTTTCTTCAGAAAACAAGAGATTGGTTTCTGGTCTCATTTGTGGCTCTGAAAAATGTGTAGGTATAAACACAAGATCTATACTGTTGGGGGAGGATAGAGACTGGATGAAACCCATGTGACAATACTGTTTTATTTTGAGTGGCAAGTCTTCATGAGTTTTCCTATAGTAAGATTGTGTTTCATTTGCTTATGATTCTGTCAGTAATCCCCATCATTAAGGTAGTACCCCCTCCTTCCCCCACCCCACGAAAAAAGAGCTTAGTTTTGATAAAATTACTATAGTATTTCCTGAACAAAAGCAACACACAAAATGAATACACATCCGGCCTTAACCTTTATTCTCTCCATCATTTAAAGCTTGGTGTAAAGATGGTAATGCACTCTGCAGGAGACTACATGTATATTGGTTGTCAGTTCTGATCATATTGAAGGTCACAGAAATCACAGGTCTTGGGCTTGTTTTGACAGTGTGTGTGAGGTGTATGTGTTCATGTGTGACAGGGAAGAAAAAGCAGTGTTGTACATGCGTGAAATTGTAAGCAGAATGAGGGGTCAGAGGGGTTGGAAGGAGAATTTTCGGGAAGACAGGGTTGGTTGTGTTGTCTGCTGAACAATTTTATTACCTTGTGTTTTTCTATTGCCGAGACGTTAAACTCATCTTCTGCCTTAAAATTGCTTTTAACATGTGAGTGCAAACAGTGAATGTCTTCTGGTATGCGCTTTGGGTATTAGTTTTTTTTTCACCCCGTTACATTTGGAATTGAAGTGGACACAGTTTCAGTTCAGGTAAATGGCTTGTTTTGCTGTCTAGGGTCCATCTGCTGTGTAGACAATCATGAGAGTTTGATAGTGACATGTTCTGTGTGTCAGGATATATATATGTATATATCCATGTTTGCTCTGAGTGTTTTGAAGAGGCATTGCATGTGCTTTGCTGTCGTGTGTCATGCAATGGTTGAACCTAAACAGGTTGTGTTGTTCTTATTTTTGATTTGACTATGAAGTGGTCTTTGTTTTCGTGAAGTCTGTAAGTAATGAGCATATGAAACTTCCTTGTATACATACATCTACCTGCCTTGTTTGAGTGATTGAAATACATGATGAAGAAAGTTGTACATGTCTAGGATGCATCTGGAACAATTCTTCCATTGTTTGTATGGTTTGTACAATATATGATTTAAACTACTTGTAAACGGAAAAATTAGAGAACTCTTGTAGACTTTAAATGTATGCTTTTGAATTGTGATGTACATATTATGGTTAATCAGTGTTGTTGGAAGCATGCCTGTGTGTCTGCTGGCTGTATAAATGGTCTTAGCAGGTATTCCTCACTCTTTAAGTCAATGGTTTGTTATTTGAGGAGGTGGGAGGAGGGAGGAGAAGGGGAGAGAGAGAGGAGAGAGAGGAGAGAGAGAGAGAGAGAGGTGGGGTGGGAGGGAGTGGTAGAGAAAGAATGAATAAATGCATTAGTGAAAGAATTCATCATTACTGCCAGATAATTTTGATTTATGCTTAAACATTCAGACCACCAGTCCTCATAAAAGGTATCTTGTAAATAGATTGCACCAATTCTATCCCATACATATGATGTTCAACATTGAAATTATTTGAAAAAAGTAGTATCACTGGTAATGAAAGGAAAGACTGAAGTAGAAAAAAAAAAGATTGTAAATATGCTTTGATTGTTACAGTGTCACCACGAAGTTATCATAATGAAAATTCAGCCATGAGTGTCATTATTTAAGGGTTTAGAATGTTTCAATAATGGTAAAGCAATATCTGTTACTGCTTGCATGGCTCAAAAAGATAACATCCTATCACTGATCGCTTCATGAATTCATGGGTCAAAAACAGTCTCATTTTAATGTGTCAACACCTTGTTTTAGCTCTTTAACTCCTAATAACTAGTTCGTAATTGTCATCAGTCATTGTGGGATTTTGTTTTTTGGGGGGGTTTATTGTTGAGGAGTATTTTATGGGTTTTTTTTGTTTGTTTTTTATTAGTGTGGGGTATTTTTTATCATTGAGGGTTTAAAAAAAATCATTTGGGGATATTTTTTTTAGAAATGTGTTCTGCATGTTTTGTTTTTTTCCTCAACACATTGACATATTACACATGAATAGTTGCCTGTATTATGCACACCTTTCATCAGCTTTTCATGTTGCTGTATGATTATTGCTATTAAAAAAAAAAAAAGATAGAAGAATGAAAAAAAAAACACCCAAGAAAAACTGATGAGAATTGAATCCAGTATGTAATTTGCATGGAAAATATGTGATGATTGGTAACTGGTGTGAGTGGTATATGACTATGAATAATCCCCTTCTGTAACAAAGAATCGTTGTTTCTGATGCTGCTGTTTTTTTATGTTCTCTTTTTGTTATCAGTTCTGTGTTTGCTTTGGAAAGAATAATTCATCCTACTTAGTCACACATGATTTGGCCTCAGCAACAAATGAATCCAATAAGTTCTGTGATGCTTTTATCTTAGTTACAATGACCCATTTGTCTTTTGGGAAAAACCTCATCATGAAAGAACTCTTGAACTTGAAAGAATTTTTTTAGCACCTTTGATCTGGTTTTTTTTTTTATTGTTTAGTTTTGAAGTTTCATCTATGGTTAAGTATGCATGTGGTGGTCTCGTCTCTATTGGTGTAGAATTATGAATTATTTAACTGCTCTATCAACATGTTTTTATTTGAATTAAAACCTATGCAGTTTGAAACACACGTGTGTGTGTGTGAAATACATTACATGTGTGTGAAAAGTGTATGTATGCCAGTCGTTAATTTATATTGCATGTAAACTCTTTCATGCACATTGCTATACTTTCACAGATGTAATTACTGCTGCTCACTGCGTGTGCAGATGTTCTCAGCCTCACTCTCTCAAACACATACACACACACACACACACACACACACACACACACACACAAGAGGCACACACACACACACCCTTTACTGGGGATGGGATAGCCTAATGGTCAGAACATCACGCTCTCAATTTGACGACCTGAGTTTGATTCCTGTTTGAGGGGATTTTTCCCCTGGAGTTAACATCAGTGCAGACCCCACTCTCCCCAAAAGTCTTTTTTTGCATGAGACTGTAAACTGAGACCCCATGTGCGAACACACGCAGAACATCATGCGCAAAAGTTTAATCCTGATTTGCTTTTCATAAAGAAGCCATTGTGTGCCGGTGAGAACAGATGACAGGATTTACAAAACTGCATACACATGGGAACTAGATGAAGAAAGCACATGAGTGCTTATTCGTTATCCTTGATATAAAAGAATAAATAAACTACTATAATTTAAAGCTATTTTCCTCATCCTCTTACATACAAACACATCTGCTTGCGCAGTGCGCACACACACACAAAAACGCACACAAATAGATCTGGAAGTGACTTTTAAGAGGCAACAGGTCAGACAGAAGAACAAATAAAAACATTCTTGATGAACTCTCGGTGTAAAGACAAATGTTGGCTGAAATTGATAAGCACAGACTAAGATATGTTGGTCATGCAAACAGAAACACTCAGACAAATCTGATGATGACAGTTCTCCAAGATAAAGTTGAGTGCAGAAGGAAAAGAGTCAGACCACCAACATCCTACATTGCCAACATTACTGATGAGATAAGTGATCTGGGAGGGTTACAGGAGGTCGCAACACTCAGCAGAGAAAAGAGAGCGGTGATACCTGGGATAAGAGTCCGCTGGGAGTGGCATTACATGGAGCTCTCTCACATGACTACAAGCCTCGTCAGCGTGATGAGCGCTGGGGCATTACATGGAGCTCTCACTGACTACAGCCGTGATGAGCCCTGGGGGCATTACATGGAGCTCTCACTGACTACAGCCGTGATGAGCCTGGGGGCATTACATGGAGCTCTCACTGACTACAGCGGTGATGAGCGCTGGGGGCATTACATGGAGCTCTCACTGACTACAGCGTGATGAGCCCTGGGGGCATTACATGGAGCTCTCACTGACTACAGCGGTGATGACCCCTGGGGCATTACATGGAGCTCTCACTGACTACAGCCGTGATGAGCCCTGGGGGCATTACATGGAGCTCTCACTGACTACAGCGTGATGAGCCCTGGGGGCATTACATGGAGCTCTCACTGACTGGACTACAAGCCCGTGCGGTGATGAGACCCTGGGGATTCAAGTTTACATATGATGATGGGATTTGAGCTTCATGACTACAGCGTGATGTAAACAGTTTAGACAGTTACATATCATTGTTTTTCATTATTGTAACCACCTTTAAATATCTTTCAGTTCAGTTGAACCAAATTATTCAAGAAAACAGTGCTGCAAAGCCATTTTCTGCTATGGTAGTTGATGATAAGAAGACATAAATTGTTCAGTGCTTTGTAGGTCACTAACTGATAAAGACGATCAAAATGAAATGAAACTGGACATTATCTATCTGTTTCCTCTTCTTTGTCAAATGCTCAGACAGTGACTATTATTGTATGTCATATGAGCAAAATGCACTGTGCTGCCTTTAAGACAAGTCATGCACAGGCATCCTACTTTGGTACAGGAGAAATTATTATCCTTTAAGTTTTTTCTACAAAAAAAAGGAAATTGGATCAATAAGGCAGGAAATTGACACAAAGGAGGTGACAGGAAGAAGGCAGTTTAAACAAAGAGAGGCATAGAAAAGAAGGAATTCTCGCACATATATTTCAAAAGGTGGGGTTGCTATTGATACTGACAGCCTCCCCCCCCCCCCCCCCACCTCCTACCCCAGTATCCTCACAGGAGATTTTGTCTGATTTTTAAAATATTTTTTATTAAACACCAACAGCCACTTAATGGGACATCACGCATGGTTATTATTATTATTATTTATTCTTTTATATCGAGGATAACAGAATAAGCAATCATGTGCTTTTTTTCATCCGGTCCCGTGTGTATGCAGTTTTTTTGTGTGTAAATATTGTCATCTGTTCCCACCGGCACACGATGGCCTACTCTTACGAAAAGCGGAACAGGATTTAACGTGTGCGCAAGATGTTCTGCGTGCGTTCGCACACGGGGCCTCGGTTTTAAAGTCTCATCCGAAGGACTTTTGGGGAGAGTGGAGTCCGCACTGTTGTTAACTCCATGGCGAGCTAATGAGCCAGATTGGATGTTTTATAAAAATAGAGAGATCTTTGTTTTTGCATCACTAGTGACCTGAACATCTGGAAGAAATTAAAGACTGACCAGCTGCCATGGGCAGTGGTTAGCATCTTGGATTTCAGACTGAAAGGTTGTGGGTTTGAAAACCATAAGAATCATAGGGATTTTTCAGATTCCGGCTGGCTCCTACCCAGAGTAGGTGTGCTGAAGGCTCTGTGGGGAGACTGGGACCACACAGTCAAGTTTTATCCACTATACAGAAGCGAGTGCCCCAGACCAATACTGCAGGTGTCTGTTTCCCTCTGGCCCTGTTGACGTCAAGATATATTATGATGGTACACATAGAGTACAACCCTGTCAAGTAGTCTCAAAGCACATCCACTTCCACAACAGCATCATTACGTCACCCTCATTATTACTTATCACCATGCAATAACAATAAGCCTCTGATTTCGTAGCCCCAGTTGCTCTGGTCTCATGGTGACCTCAGATTCAGTTTCCCCAAACATTTCTGTGCATGTGGTGAGTTTGTGTCAAAGCCTTTGGGGTTGGAAGTTCAGGGGGGACGTCATTGGAGGGACATTGTGGTGACTTCACCTCGGGTGGAAACCTCACTCAGTCTGACTCCGCGACTAGGCTAATACTGTCGTTAGTAGGGGGCTTAGTAGGTGGCATTCTGCATATGTTAGGTAGGCCACGGTGGCCTCATATTGATGGGCTCCTTGTGGACTTTCGACCCTGAGGATGAGACAACGAATCTGGGTATGGCTATGGCGGGGAGATTGATTTGAGTGGCTTGGGAATAGCAGGATGGGTACGTCACAAAAGATGAGGTAGCAAAAAACAAAACAAAACCAAAGACTGAGTGAGTGACAGACTGTAAGAATGTTTCTGTACAATATGCGAGGCCAGTTACTTTGGTTTGACCATAACGATTTGAGTGCATGACTTATTCTATGTACTGCACAGGATGGTGCTGGATTCAAGGCACCAGAGACGCATGTTCAATGGTATTGTTTAGTAAAAACAATAGCATACAATCCTGTGGCAATTTCCTAGTACATAGATGTTTCTGCAGGAACAGTAACTCTCACCTAGGTCGAGCCTAAAAGGAACTTGCATTCTGTGCTGACACGCGATCTACGCTAGGCTATGAAGAATGGGCGCTGAAAGATGGTCTACTCATTAACTGAAGAGAATGAATCGCGAAGTGTGAGGTATGGTTTATCAAAGTTATTATCAACCAGCTGTAACGGTTTATTTATATATATTTTTTTGTTGAAAATGTTGTAAAGCAAGTTTGTTTCTCACTCAACAAGAATCTTAATATGATCATTATGAAGTTTTAACCGATTGACACTAACCTAGGCCCTAAGGTGGTCTGAGGAAGTAAGCCTAGCCTATGCAGCAAACAAGCATTCTATCTTCAGAGTTTAAAATACCGTGGCAGTTTTTAGAGCTTTTGGAAGTATTATTTGTCAGTGTCGGTGACAGTTCTGAGTAAGACCTGATTCAATCCCAATGACGATCCAGGTTCGATTCCCGTTCAAGGGGTTTTCCCCTCACAAGAGAAAGAGGATACATGTGAAGAACAAAGGTCTAAACCATTGACAATGTCAAGTCAAGTCAAGTCAACATCAGTGCTGACTCCACTCGCCCCACAAGTCCTTCAGATGAGACCCGAGGCCCAGTGTGCGAACGCAGCTTAATGCGCACACGTTAATTCCCAGTGTTTCGCTTTTTGGAAGAGTTGGCCATTGTGTGCTGGTGGGAACAGATGACAAGATTTACAAAACTGCATACACACGGGGACTGGGTGTAAAAAAGTACACGAGTGCTTAGTCTATTATCCTTGATATAAAAAATAATATATATGAATAAATAAAATAAATTGTAAAGAGATCCTGGTCCCAGAAGACTGGATGAGGGCTAATGACATAATTTTACAGCCATTTAAAAAAAAAAAAAGGGGGGGGGGAGGCTTGAAGTCAGAACTGTGCAAATACAGACTGAGACCAGTCAGTCTAAACACTAACAGGTTAAGTCCTTGAGAATTTTATGAGACTGAATTGCTTGTCATATTTAACTGAATTTGGACTGTGCACTGAATCAGTGAATGCTAACACAACTCCAGACATGTATAAAATTAAAAACCTCTTGTGACACTGACACAATCATTTAGAACAAGAGAAGATAGGCCCCTATTGAAGGCCTTACAAAGATATTTTAGTTCTAAGCAAGTTCTAAGTGTGAGTGCGTGTGCTGTGCGTGTGTCAAAGTCAAAGTCAAAGTCAAACTTTTATTTCCAGATGGTACATTGAGTAAGCAGTCCAATTGCTTTTTTTCATCAAGCCATCCATCTAAAAAATAAAATAAAAATAAAAAAAATAAAAAGGAGAAAAAAAGAGAGAATAATCATATTTGAACAAGGAAAAACTTAAAGAAGATATGTGGTACAAATGAAAAGATTAAAAATGAGTGTGTGTGTGTGTGTGTGTGTGCTTGCATTCTTTTCTTTCACTGTTTCAGCCTTCATTATGATTTACTGACTTTATTAGTTTATAGTTGGTCATATCTTAAGTTTTATCATCTTTTCTTTATGGTCTTAATTAATGACTCCACTTTTAAATTGTTTTGTATTTCAGATTTATGATTTGGGGTGTGGAGGACATTTAAAATGGCCTCCGCTAATGATGAACAGGCAAGAAAACAAAGATTAAATCGTTTGCGACCATTTCTTAAGGATTTAAGGTGAGTTACTGATTAAAAAAAAAAAATTACTTGATCATTGATGTTTGTTTTGACTTTTTCAGTTTTTTGTCTGTCAAATTTAGGGAGAAATTAATATTAAATTTTATTTGATGTGTTTTGTTGTATCAATCTTTTTGCAAAACTTGTGCCTGGCAAACTGTTGTATCAGTTTTTATGTAATACTAATAGTGTGTGCTTCACTAAGATATGGTATAAGTTCAATAACTTATTACACAAACAATTTAAAATGTCTTTGTCTTTTTCTCTGTTTAACCAACAGTTTATAGATCTATGTATTCAATTTCAAATATAACAATTTGTGTTTAGTTGCATTTTGTTTGCATCAGTAAAAGTCCAGCAATCACTGAGTCAGTCAGTGTTCTTCTATGTCATTATCCTGTATCAGGCTTGAGTGAATTATATGTCTGCATTGTAATTGCTCTTCACTTCATAGAATGATGAAAGTGTTTTTGACTTGACTTGTTTGGCCAGTAGGCAGGTCGCCTAGTAGTTACAGCATTCAGCTCACGATCTGATGGCCTGGGTTCAAGCTACCACCAAAGCCTCTGTTTGAGGAGAACTTTATAAATTCCCTGGAGTTAACATCTGTACTGACTCCATTCCCCGAAAGCCCTTCAGTGAAACTGTGGGACTATACTAAAGTCCTATGTGTGAATACATACAGAATGTTATATTTGTGCCTTTTGGAAAAGTAGGCCAGTGTGAGCCATTAGAAACAGATGACAACATATCTTTTAAAAAAACCCAAAAGGAATGTATCATTCCTTAAGTCAGAATACAGCCATCTTAATGGTGGACAGAAATGGTTGCATGCACAAATTCTCATCACTGGTGAACCTCAGAGCTCTAGCTGAGGAATGGAAAACAAAGAAAAGATGTAGTCAGTCAGTATCATACTTGAGTGAACTATTAATACAGTGTTGTAATACTAAGAAGGTCTTTGTTGCTGTATGAGCATTGAATTAGTGAAGAAGAAAAAACAAGTCATGAATATGGATCAGAGAAAGAACTTAATAGATTTTGTTCTTTTGTTACAGTGCAGAGAAAGAACCAAAGACTGACAGGGTGAGGCTCTGTGTCTATTTTTGTGTGAGACTTTGGTGAAAAAAAGAGCAAGTATTTACATGTAATAGAGAAAGGTTTTTGTTCTCATTCCATGCTTGTATTTGATTTGTAAGGTTTGTCAGTTTTACAGAAGTAAATGGATTCACTCTTTATTGCGCTGTTTGTCATGATTCAACGCTCTCTGTTTCATCCAGCATGTGCCTGAGCAAAATAGGATAGCAGCAGAAGGGCTAAATGAAGATTATGCTCTGGTGATATGAAAAAGATTAGCTTATTTTGGCTGAATTAAATGCTACAGATTTGATATGTGTTAATGTGAATGTAGTTATCTAAAAGCTTTATGTTTTGTACACCTAAATATATATCAGTTACAAGACATTTTTGGAATACAGATTTGTCTTATGAAGCAGAACAGATTCTTTTTTATGCAGCAAAACAGATGCTATTTGTCCTATAAAAAAAGAAGAGCCTTTAGCTTTATTAGTATCATTTGTAAAAACCAGAAACAAACTTCTACACTTCAAAGAAATATGAAAAAGAATAGGAAAAGTCTTAAAACTTAGTTGCAAGTATAAAAATTTAAATTGAATTCTAAAGACATGATGCAAGGAAAATAACTGAGTTATTCAACTTTTGGTTTTCTTTTAACTCAACAATCAAATACTGAAACATTTCTGTATGGTTTACATACAGTATGCGCAGATGAGGCGCAGTTATAGAGGAACTTCATTTCAGATGACTGTGTGAGGCCTAGCTCTACTGGAATTATCACCATTTGATTCTGAAGTAAGCAGTCAGTGACCTATTATCATATTATTGCCTTCCTGAAGGAGAAAACTATGTTTAACAATGGAGAGAGTTCTTTGCTGTGCTTGCTGAATGAAGATAGCCTTGAAGTAACACATTTGTTCCATGTTTTGTCTCTTCCACTTTTCTTTTGTCTGTCTCTTTGTTCCTGGTTTTTTCTTCCCTCTTGTTGCAACAATTATGCTTTTGTCACCAGAGCGCACTGCTCCTGCTGACTCAAGACCTGAAGGATGAAGGCAACGAACTGTTCAAAGAGAAGCAGTTTGACAAGGCGGCCAGTCACTACAAGCACGCTTTGTTTGTGACGCATGTCTTAGAGGACAGGTTCTACCATTCTGTAGAGGACGAGTTTTTGACGACCCTCTACTTAAATGGCTCCCTGGCTCTATTGAAGCTGGTGAGTAGTTAGACAGTGTCACTGGGATATGGTAAGAAATTTATGAGGGAGATTCTGTGTGTGTGTGTGTGTGTGTGTGTGTGTGTGTGTGTGTGTGTTTTGTGTGTGTGTGTGTGTGTGTGTGTGTGTGTGTGTGTGTGTGTGTGTGTGTGTGTGTTGTGTGTGTGATGTGTACATTCTTATATACAGCTCCACAGATATTTATCCTAGTTTTTGAATTGGTAAAAATGTGTATAAAAAGGAAATCAAAGTGTTTAGGAATAATGGCAAAACTGGAAGACTCCCCCCTTTTAAATGTGTTTAAAATTAAGTTCATATCTTGTGTGAAAACCATTGAGTGTCTTGATCCAGAATTGTTTCTGTCTTCTTTACTTTCTTTTGTGCTTTCTGTATTCAGTAATTGTTTATTCCGACAACAATCATCATGTAAATGTATTATTTACCTATAAACAATACTTTTTTATATATCATCTTTGTTTCAGAGCAAATTTAATGAGGCTCTAGACTTTGCTGAAAATGGTAAGTATCCTTTTGTTCTGTTTTATGTAATGCACTCTGGTGGTGTTTTCATGTTCAGAAAGCTGCCAGTCCGTCTGTTCTCAGTGGATTTTATTTTCACTTCATCATATTTCCTTTCACCGCATTTACCCCAAAATAATTCTGCAGTAAGGAAAGTGGCAGCAAGGCCAGCAGCAAGAAAACACCACCACTTTTGCTTGCACTTAGTGTGCTGTTTTTACCGTATAGTGTTTGCCATGCACTGTCTCACCATTTATAAGACTGACCCCTTACCACACATCAGCGGTTGACTGTATTTGGTGTACAGGTGTGTGATGTCTCAAGCTGATTATGAAGTGACCAAGGCAGCAGTGCAGTTGCGTCTGAAATTGCTGTAGAATTTGATTTATGCTAACAGATGCATTTGGATGAATTATACTCTCAGATTTCTGTAGAGTGAGTGTGTATCAGTTGTGCGAAAAAGGAGCACTATTAGAAAGTAAAATTTATACACCTGAAGAAAATTTTTTCTTAGTCTTATGCTGGTGTAAATTTCCTTAACTTTTAGGCATTCCTCAGAACAGTTGTAAACATTTTGCTCATACATATATTGAGGGGTTGGCAGCTTTTGTGTGTGTTTTACATGAAATATTTGATGTACCTGTCAATATTAATGAATGTGCAGGTCACATTCTTGCCTTGCATGGAGTGTGAAGAATAATCTCTCTGTCTCTCTGTCTGTCTATGTCTCTCCTTCTCAGTTCTTTTTTTTCTTTGGGTTTTGGTCATAGTTGTTAAATAAAATGGCAAATGTGAAAACTGGCTATGAAGGCAAAGCTTCTACCACTGGACAGTAAAAAGTCATTGTGTGTGTGTGGTGTGTGTGTGTGTGTGTGTGTGTGTGTGTGGTGTGTGTGTGTGTGTGTGTGCGTGTGTTTTTTTTGTGTGTGTGTGTGTGTGGTGTGTGTGTGTGTGTGTGTGTGTGTGTGTGTTGTGTGTGTCTCTCTCTCTCTCTCTCTCTCTCTCTCTCTCTCTCTCTCTCTCTCTCTTCTCTCTCTCTCTCTCTCTCTCCTTTTGTGGAGTTGTGTAGCAGCAGCATTTTCTCTTATTAAATAATACACTCTTTCTGATGATAACTTATTCAGTCCTTCGAATGTGACTATAGATCAAAGCTTAATAATAATTGTCTTTACCATACTATGAATTAATCTGAGATATGTGTCAGATTGCACCATTTTAAATGTAATTTTTCAAAATGTTCAGTTGGGATGTGGGGTGGGGGGGAACCTCCTGATTTTCATGGATTTTTTTTTTTTTGCTTTTCATCAGTGGGATCCCTGATACATTTGCATACGAAAATCAAATGTGAATGTTAAATGTCCTGTAATTCATGATGGTGTTTGGTAGGTTATGGAAACTTGCATACACCCAGCGATGAAATTACAACTATTTTCAGCATGCACCTTATACTTGGAGGGGTATGAGCTGTGCTAGGTTCAACTTGTCCAAAGGACACAGCCTGAAAAATACATGCTCATATGATTTCCCGCAGAAAAAGAAAAATAGGACCATACCTGAAATTTCTCCTCAGCAAATCTGTCACAGAAATACTGATACTATGTTTCTGTGGGATTCCTGAAATGACTGGAATGAAGGGAATAAGGCAGAAACAAAGAGGGGGATAGAAAAGAGGGAGTTTTCCTTGCTCAGAATTTTCAGGACGGATGCTATTTATACTAACAGCCCTCCGTATTCCCACCATGGAACATTAAATATTATTCCCATTGTGGAACATTACATTTTAATGTACGCTTCAATACTTAAGATACATCAGTAATTGACAGTTATTTTGGCCTGGTCCAAGTAAAAAACTGTGACTTAGCCCTATGTTTTGTGTGACAGTTCAGATACATCAGTAATTGACAGGGCTTTTGGCCTGGTCCAAGTAAGAAACTGTGACTTAGCCCCTTGTTTTGTGTGACAGCTCAGAGACTTCAGCCAAACAACCCCAAAGCCAGATACCGCAAAGCTCTGGCATTGGAGGGGCTGAAGCGCTGCAGAGAGGCTCTGGCTGAGGCCAAGGAAGGCGTGAAGGAGCAGCCCTCGGTGAGTGGCTCTTGTGGGTGCTGTGTCTGTGTGGTATTGCTGTTGTTCTGTGCTACCGTTGTAGCAGGTACTGGTGTTGGTGATGGTGGTGGTGGTCTTCTTATATTTTTCTTTTGATTATCTCTTCCTTTTTGTCTTCCTTTTCTTCTCCATGGTTTTCCACCCTTCGTTTTATTTTCATGATTATCACAATGGAGACTAAACTATATGACAGCTGTGATCAAACTAAAGGCAAGAAGAAAAGTGGGAGGACTGTTTGGACGCTCATTAAAATCAACTGAATGCCAAGTCTTTTGGAGAAGACTCCAAATCAGTTGCAACTATGCATGTTTGATTTGTGCACATCAAAAGAACCCATGACAGATGAAAATCGGAAAGAGCAGGGAGGTACCTTCTGCTTGCCCTGGCAAAATTGATAGGTTCAATTCCCAACAATATCCCCAAAGTTGGAATGCAGCTACCTTAATGGTGGAGAAAAAAACAGCCGCATATGCAAAATCTCACCGCTGGTGAACCTTAGAGCTGTAGCCAAGAAACACCCCCAACCCTAAAGACATTTCATAACAAACTAAAGATAACTTATATTAAAAGAAAACTGAATTTTCAAAGATCATGCCTTTTGGTTCACCTGAAACAGAAAACCTCAAATGATAAGAGTGGTGTATTTTCAGGCATGGAACGTGTGTGCAAAGTCACAGAAATGTTTGGAATCTTTTAATGAAATATTTTTTTTAAAAGACCTTGAGTTAAATCAAACCAAACTGAAAGCACACACACACACATACACTTTTATTTCATTTCATTTCACCCTGTTCAGTGCCGAAACTTGCAATAAACATTCACTTTAACACATGATAATTGATAATTCCTCTAGATATCAAACACTGTTAAACAGAAAAAAAAAGTATATGAAATGGCACATTGACATAATTCCCAAAATGCTGATATTTAATGACTCAGCTGTACACAACAAAAACTGTGGACTAGTAATATACACCCACCCACCGTCTCCCCAGTAAACACGCACACACACACACACACACACACACTCTCTCTCTCTCTCTCTCTCTCTCTCTCTCTCTCTCTCTCTGTCTCTGTCTCGTCTCTCTCTCTCTCGCTCTCTCTCTCTCTCATGCAATGCATGCACACACGCACACATTTTCAATTATCTGTCTCTGTCACTGTCCACACCAAATCAGATGCGATGGGCCTGTGCAACGCATTTAATCATATAATGGACAACAACAGTTGCTGTCGGACTACTGTCCACAGATCTTGCTGCATTATGAGCAGACCCTTTCCCAGTTGTGGCCATTACATGGGAAAAGAACAACAAAGACATCCTACTTTGAAGAGTTATCTTTCCTTTCTCATAATCCTGTGGGTTTTATTGCTGCTAATACATCAAAACATTTATCTGGCCTGTATTGCTGTATGGGTCAGAAGCCTGGACACTGCGAAAATTGGAAAGAGACGAACAGAATCAGCGAATATGTGGTGTCTCCTAACTAAGAGACAAATGGTCAGATAGAACACTGATTCTTGATGAACTCTCAGTGCATAGACAAATGTTGGCTGAAATTGATAAGCACAGACTGAGAAATGTCAGTCAAACAAACAGATAACTCACAAACAAATCTGATGTGACAGTTCTCCAAGGCAAGGTGAAGGGCAGAAGGAAAAAGAGGCATACAACCAACTTCCTGCATTGCCAGCATCACTGAGATCCATGATCTTGGAGGGCATAGAGGATAGTAGAGCTCAGTAGAGACAGAGAAGGGTGGCAAACTCTGGTGGTATTGCGTGTAGCTCCTGACATTGACAGCGATGATGAAGATTGGTAACACTAACAGGTAACCCACATCATTTGCGCTAATGAACTTGATTCTCTTATTAGTTTGTGATAGAAGTCATTCCCAACATATGATCGATTTGCTGCCTTTTTTTCTCGAAAGGTTGGCAGCTATCACACACACGTGCACAGACACAACACGCACACACACACAGCACCCATGAATCCACACATGCATGCAACACGTACGCACACACTCTGCCTGCAGCAAGAAGCAGAAATCCCCTGTCCAAAACCCTCAGAAGATATCTAGATATTTACACATTACTTCCAGAATCCCTTCATCTCTATGGATAAATGGAAGAACATTTTCTTTTCCTGTGCATAGCATGATCACCATTTATGGCAGAAAGGTCCCAAAGCCAGCCAATCGTGTATTTAAATTCAATGCTCGGTCCTCGCTCGTGAGCTGACTTTTCTGATCACGGTCAAAACAGATATTGGGAACTTTAGAAAAACTGATAGTATACAAGTACAAATGCAGCACACAATTTCCACAGTAGATTTATTTTCTGTGCTTGAAGATTCTGAGGAATATTTACGCTCTGTGTGATGAGGTGACAAAAACATTGCTGCAAGTACAACATGGCTCAACTGTCAAGTTCTGAAAACTCTAAATTACTAGCAGGTTCCATTCCTTAAAAAGAGAGACAGAAAGAAAGACAGATCAATATCTTTGAAAGGAGATTGAGTTTTTTTTTAACTCTCAAAAGATGCAGTTATGGGTTTTCAGGTCCTGTGACGTTTTTGTCTGAATAAAATTTAATGTATGGAACTTGCATTTTAGGTTTCATGGTGAAAGACTATTTGCTTAATGTTTCCCAAGCATCAGGCATATCATAATTTCTGTGTGTCCATCTTTTCTTAGGATTATGTTAAGAGGAAAGCTGGATGGGATAAATTCATAGCAGTCAAGCCCTTTCAAATGATTAACCTTCACTGAGTTCTGTCATCCCTGGCAAAGGCATACACCAGTTTAACAAGTCTTTTGGATAAGACTATAAACTGAGGTCCTGTGTGTTAACGCACGCAGAACATTTTGCGCACATGTTAAAACCCATTCTGCTATTCATAAGAGTAGGCCATTGTGTGCCGGTGGAAAAGGATAATATTGACAAAATTGCATACACACAGGGACTGGATGTAAAAAAAAAGCACATGAGTACTTATAAATATTCCATTATCTCAAAATGAATAAATAAAGAAAGAATGAAAAAAAAACCATACTCAATACTGTCGAGCAACATCTTTTAGGCTGTATAGGAACACAGTCACAGTGTTGATTCTAGGGTGCGCCCTTGCGGGATTCCCGCATTTTTTTCAACTTTGCCGCAAAATAATGTGACCAGTGCGCCCTAACGGACGCAAAAAAACTGTGGATAGCGCATATTTGAACAAACAGTGCGTCCCCGCAACTGCTGTTTGTATAGTTTCAAAGTAGCGCTACAGGCGTTGGTCATTACGTTGATACCCCAGGGACAGCAGGATGCACTGATTAGCGGCTACAGTCATCACAACCATCACAGAGCGGCTGGTCTGACGTCATTTCCCTACTCATTTACGTCATTACGTCATTTTTCAAAGGAGTGGTGTACTGCTGAAACAAGTGACCTCATTGTGACAGAGATCGTTAGTGGTGTTAGTGGAAGTAGCAGCGTCCCAGCAGGGTTCAAAGCTGATAGACCTGCGGTTTTTTCAAGGCGGTTTTTCAGATCTGGCTAGACAAGTAGCCTGTGCTTGGCAACAATAATGATGGCATAGGGTAGACTATTGGCTGGATATCAAAAATGACTTTGACTCCCCCCCCCCCCTCCCCTCTCTCTCTCCCCCCCTTTCTGCATGGGAGGAAAAAAACTTTGATATTGGATTTCACCTCTTTTCTCATCTAGATCTAGATCTCTCTTTAACAGAAAATCTTGCTCCCTTCCTCCCTCCCTCCCTCCCTCTCTCTCTCTCTCTCTCTCTCTCTCTCTCTCTCTCTCTCTCTCTCTCTCTCTCTCTCTCTCTCTCTCTCTCTCTCTCTCTCCTGCCATATGGGAGGAAAAGATAAGACTTAGACATTGGCTTTAACCCCCTTTTTTTCTCATCTAGATCTAAATCTAGTTCTCCCTCCAACTCTGAATGGAAATACAAAATGGACTTTTGACATCCCTTCCTCCCTTCCCCACCTCTATATCTCTTCCTGTCTCTCCCTCATATGGTAAGGGGGGGGGGGGGGAGGGAGACTGATTTTGGCTTTGCCTCTTTTTTCATCTAGATTTAGCTCTCCAACTCAAAATGTGGAAATACAAATTTGACTTTGACTCTCTCCTTCCTTCCCTCCTCCCCCCCTCTCTCTCTCTCTGTCTCTGTCTCTCTTTCTCCTTCCCTTCCTCCTCCTCTGTCTCTGTCTCTGTCTCTGTCTCTGTCTCTCTCTCTCTCTCTCTCTCTCTCTCTCTCCTCTCTCTCTCTCTCTCTCTCTCCCCTCTCTCTCTTGTATACAAACAATGCATCTCCTCCTGTATCTATGTAGTATGTATCCCTCCACATCTGAATGTACCACAATCTTCCCCCCCCTTTCTCCCCCCCCCCCCCCCCCCCCCCACTCTCTTTCCTGTGTAAAAAATTCATTTTACAGACCAGCTGCAATACATAAGCTACATATTAAATCCTGTTTGCCTACATACCATCTTGTTTATTTTGTTTCTCGTTCTTGAAAAATAGCAGAAATCAGAGTACTAATGGTATTATGAGCAAAATATACTACTTACTACTTGTCCCCTTTTTATGAAGAGAAAAGGGGGGAGGGGGCAAATGCCCCCTTTTTTTCATTTCAGGGGGCCCTTGGGCTCCCTTTTTTGAAATCCTAGAATCAACACTGCAGTCACATGCGCACACACACACACACACACACACACACACACACACACACACACACACACACACCACACCACACCACACCACACACCACAACACAACACAACACAACAACACAACACAACACAACACAACACAACACAACCACACACACACACGGTTTGAATCCCGTTCAAGGGGATATTTTCCCCTGGAGTTAACATCAGTGCCATCTCCACTCCCCTTAAAAGTCCTTTGGCTGAGATGATAAACCAAGGTCCCGTGGACGAACTCACGAAGAACATCTTGCACACATGTTACAACGTGTTCCACATTTCAAATGAGAAGGCCATTGTGTGCCAGTGGGAACAGATGACAAAATTAACAAAACTGTATACACATGGGGATTGGATGTAAAATTGCATGTGAGTGCTTATTCCACCATCCTCCACACGCACACACACACACACACACACGCACACGCACACACGCACACGCACACACACACGCAGTGATTTGCATAGACTGTGACTACCCAACTGTCCTTTGTCAGGCCCTTACTTAGGACCTGATCACACAGAATGAAAACTTGACTCATGGGCAATCTAGACAAAGAGATAGTGAAATTGATATGCCCTGATTTGTTTATTTATTTATTATTATTTTTATTTATTTATTTATTTATTATTGTTAGAGTTTTTACTGTGTTTTTTTAAAAATTGGCACACAACAATGCTTTTCTAGATCAAAACTTTGTGAACATAATCCAATCAGAACATTTGACAGTCCAAATAAATAAAGCCTCACTCTACAAATACCCGTAACACACTCAACAAAGTCTCACGTAATGTTGGTGTATTAGAGTAAAACTTACTACGCATTACCATTTCAGACAGAAAAAGATGTCAGCCTGTTGTCTTGATTCCTAAGATCTACTGCTACAGGCATGAAAGTCTGGAAAAAAGAAGAAAAGCAACCACAACAAACCTCCACAAACATCAAAAACACAACCAAAGAGACCCACTGTATTATTTGCTACTTGTCCTTTGATCACTAACGAAAGATTCACTGAATACAGAATTGGTATGACCATTTGGCAAAGTAAACATAGAGAGAAAAAAATCTCTCCTAACTTCAGTTGCAAAGACTTCTTTCACAGAGGCAGTGCACAATGTTAGCTGCAAAAAAAAAGAAGAAAAGTTAGCCACAGAAATAAAGTATGATACAGTTTGTTAGCCACAGAAATGAAACATTTCAGGATGAAATTCACAGGAGTGGAAATAATGCCCAGGGCTTCATCTTAGATCCGAGGAAGTCGAAATGGCATCCCAGGCATCTAGAGAGTGCCACTGATGCCACAGGGGGCAGACCTGGACACAAAGCCAAACTTGGGCAGCTTGCTAGAGAAGTTTAGACAAAGAAAACCATAGTAGAGGTGCTGAAGGAACTACAAGGATACAAGCCAGGATGTTTCTGTCCTTTTTTTCTTTCTTTTTTCCCCTCTTCATGGCATACTTGATACTAAATGATCTATCTATCTATCTATCTATCTATCTATCTATCTATCTATCTATCTATCTATCTATCTATCTATCTATCTATCTATCTATCTATCTATCTATCTATCTATTAGCCTAGTGATATTGGTCCAAAAACTTGTTTCTTAAAATGGTCGTTCCTAGGGTCATCTGCAGGGATCGTTTCCTTTACTCTAACATTGCCAGAAGAAAGTGTCAAGATTCCTGAATCAAACAACTGAATAATATTAATGAAAAAAATAACATTCTTTAAGAATGACAGTAAAAATTTACCTAAGAATCTTGTGTGCATTAGACTAGGCATGCTTGCATTATCCTCCTCCTCATCATCAGTGATCCAAATAATTCATCACCAGCTAGCACTGAATCTTTAGTTTTCAATGAGACAACTTTGGCAGTCCTGCTATGGTTTTTGAGACCAGCTACAAGTCCATGGTTGATTGCTTTGGATAGCTTCTGTCAGTGTTGGTGTACAGATTCCAATCAGAAGTCCTAGTGAAGAAAATAGCATCTCTTAAGTGTGTGTAATAAACAACACGCTTCCCTGTAAACTTGTTAGGCTGATGACGTGATGACACAGATGTTTTTGAACACTGTAGGCTTAAATCAATTCTGCTCACAGGACAGCCTAGAGGTTAGAGTGCTGAACTTGTGATCTGAGGACCTGTATTAGAACTACCACAGAGGCCTCTGTTTGAGGAGACTTTTTCCTTGGAGTTGACATCAGTACCAACTCCACTTCTCTGAGTGTCCTTCAGATGAGACTATAAACCAAGGCCCCGTGTGCAAATGCTTGCAGAACATCTTGTCTACACATTAAATCCTGTTTTGGCTTTTGGAAGAGTACTCAGTCAGCCATTGCATTCCATCAGGAAGGGATGACAATTATTAAGAAAACATGTGCACAGTAGTGTTGTATTCATACATCATCCTTGAAGTTGGAATACGGCTACCTTAGTGGTGGCCAAGAGCAGTCACAATTGCAACATCCTACCATTGGTGAACCTTGGACCTCTTGAACCTTCCCCCCCCCCCGAAACAAAAAAAGTCAGGTTTAAACTTGGAGGATATTTATTATTTAAATTCATAGTGAGTCACTATGAACTTACTCCATCCAAATGTCACTAATTAGCAATGTTTCTCACAGAAATGTTTTGTCCCCATTGTCCTGTTTCTTTTTGTATCATAATCATGATCATGACGTTATAAGCTAGTAATAGCTGCCAATCAGAGGAGATTTTGCTGGTCTTTGTGTGTCAGGCATGAATGTGACCTGACCCCAACTTTATCGCATTAACGTCAAAGAAATTATGGATACTTTGCATGTACCATAACCTGCACATTGACACAAAATGATTCAGGCACAACTCAAACTGGGGTTCATTTTTGTGTTTGTTACAGCACCAATGTAAAAAATTTTTTCTTTTAAAATATGGCTCTAGTAAAGGACATAAGAATAATAATAATATTTTTTTGTGATATGTAGCTTTAAGAAACCAATATTACTCCAGGGATTGCAAATGAATTAAAGAATTTGAAAACTGCATGGTAAAAGGTAACAGTACAATGACAAACACATTTTTCAGACATAATGAATCTAGCCACCTAGTGATAGTTTTCAAATCTTTCAGAGGAATCTTAAATCACGCTTGTAAACTTAAAATAAAGTTTGTAACCAGTTTGTTCATCATTCTATAATTCGACCAACCCTGCACAGAATATAAAAAAATAACCAACCAAAAACACACTGCAGGTGATTGAAAAGCAAGAGTTATGAAGGCATATGATATTGTTTGGTTTACACGCTGGCCCTTTAGAATACACAAGCCAGGTTTGAAGTTATGCTTTCCACATCCTTCAGGTTACCATTTTTTGGGACAAAAATATTGACAAAACAACTGTAAAAATCAGTGCTCACACAACAAGACAGAAGGTGTATCACAAACTGAATTCGCATGAGCTGATGCCTGTGTGTCTGATTTCCCCCTGCCATGTAGAGTGTGCCCTCCAGAGCAACCAGCTCTTCTGCCCAGTCTTCTGTCTTTGTGCCCATCTGTGCTCCTTGGAGGACATTCATGCTGTGCGAGGAGCACATTCAATCCTGAAAGCGCCCTTGTCTGCATGATATTCCAGGGTGACGGTTCCAGCAGAAAATGTCTATGGCATCCAGTATGTCTTTGAATGTGCGTGCTGTATCAAGTATCATCAACAATGCCTCAATGGCCACAGCTGTCCTGACCACTGATTTTTGGGATATTTTCAGATGAGAACACAGATGCCCTCATTGTTGTTTTGCATGAAGCCTGCCAGGCACCCAAACTTTCTCTACCATTTTAGGTGTTGTGATTCTGGAATGCTTCTAACAGGATAGGTGAAGTTCATAAACCCACAGAGAGTTTTAATTTCAGCCTAACCTCTGTTGGCACAGCATGTCGCAAAACAAGCACATCTGTTTACAGATATTCCTGTGAATTTCCTACCTGAACAGGCTCATATGGGGGAAATGCTTGCTACCCATCATGCCTGTTTTCACAGTGAAAGGCAAAGCCACCAGCTACCCCCTCTCCCCCTTTAAAAAAAATTAAATAGCATGACATCACCACCACAAAATTGTACATGACAGCAGGCAAGAAATATTCTGGTTAAAAATGCTTACCTCCCCCATCCCCCCAAAAAACCCCCCCCCCACCCACCCTTATTTAGTATCACCTTCATCACTAACCTCTTCATATCATTCACTTATTTACTGCCATTGACTCGGCCTTAATCTGTAGAATCATGTGATAATACAGATAGGTTGTAAAGTTGTTGTTTTTTCCAGAGCATATCTATAGACATGGCACTTGCCAAATTTGAGGCTTTAGAATGAATCGTCCTAATTGTTAACAGTGCAGTCTTACGAAAATCATTAATAACGAGAACAGAAAACAAAAAAGATGAGCGAAGTGAATGCTTCTGTTGTGAGTGAATCGGCTTGAATTAACTCAAGGATAGGTGAAGTTCATAAACCCACAGAGAGTTTTAATTTCAGCCTAACCTCTGTTGGCACAGCATGTCGCAAACAAGCACATCTGTGCACAGCAGTCGCAACAAGCACATCTGTTTACAGATATTCCTGTGAATTTCCTACCTGTGAATTTACAGATATTCCTGTGAATTTCCTCATTAACTTAATTGCACTTGCTTTCTTCGTCTTTTCCTTTTCCATCAATGTTTCCACGAAAGCAGCTTCTTTTCTCTTAGGACAAGTTTGCATTAGTAGACATTTTCACAGCTTTTCTGTAGGTATCAATCGCAAAACTTGGCCAAAATTGGCTCAAAGCAACATGGAAATTTATGTTGTGTCAACCAAATTAACACAGAGCACATCCCTTTCAGGCCCTACCAGGGATAGGTCATTTATAATAATTGCAGTATTGTGCTGCTGTTGTTGGGTGGAAAAGCAAAAGTTGGAGGGAAAAATAGCATCTCTGTAGTTCAGACCTTCCTCATTTCATAGCAAAATATCAAGATAAAACAAGAAAAAAATCAAAACAAAACAACAAAAAGAAACCGTAGAAATACATTTTCTTCATAAAACACTTGGAAATAAATCTGAAATTTTTTTTTTATCACAAAAATCCATTCATGACTGAGCCCTTAATAATAGCCTGTTTCTAGTTTTATTCCATCTTCTTGCAGTCACTTCGTTTTGGTGACAGGCATACATAATGGGAAGGGTTTAAAAGGCAGAGAGAAAACTGGTTTGGGCAAGTGGGTTTACCACCCACACACACACCCACTCCTCCTCTCTCATCCTCTCACACACACACACACACACACACACACACACACACACACACACACACACACACACACACACTCTCTCTCTCTCTCTCTCTCTCTCTCTCTCTCTCTCTCTCTCTCTCTCCACACACAACACACACACACACACACACACACACAACACACACACACACACACACACACACACACACACACACACGTGGTATCTCTTATTTATAGGTTCAAGCTAAATGCTTTTAGATCGAAAATTTAAAAAAAAGCTACATGTGAGGCGAAATAATTATAATAAGTCGCATTCTTTTAGAATGCAGAGATTTGAAAAACTTTTTACCTGTTTTCACTTACTTTTGCTTTAGGCAAATTCTTAGACATTTCGCTAATGAAAGAAATTGTATTGTCCTTAAGTCATAGTCCTATTATCAGGTTCTTATAGTTTAATGATTTTTTTTTACTAGCTATAATTAGCTCCCACCACGAAATGAGTCGCTTAGCACATTACCTAATTTTGCGCTAGGAGCCTTTAAAGGTAGGTGGGGGTCAAGTTGTCAATTTTGTGATTTTGATTGATTATTAAACTAGATCGGTTTATTTATCTTATAATGAAATATCAAGGTATAATTTTTATTTCTTTTGCTTTTAAATGTGTTTTGAAAATACCAAAGCACTCATTCTGACAACCTGTTACTAAAATAAACTTGCCCGTTTCTCATTTTGTCACATCTGCAGTCTATCATTTCAATCTGTAATAATGTTGCACAGAATTGTCCGTTTTTCAATCTGTTTTTTGTATTTGATAGCCACTTTGTTGCACATTAATAACATGTCAATAACTAAAAATTGACCTCATGTGCACTCCGTCTCATTATGTGGTGGAGCGTCACATATGAATTGCAAAGTTAGTGTTTAAGCTGTTATTTCTTTCTTTTCATTATTCTTGTTCTATGGTTTTAATTTTTGGTTCTTATAGTTTTAATGCAGATAATTAGCTATGTGCTCATCCTAACCCCCCCCAGCCCCCTCCCCCCCCCCCCCCACCTCCATACACACACACACTCACTCATATACACTTTCCCCATCTGATATCACTATTTAGTGGAAGGACTTAATTAAACTGAAGAACTAACACACACACACACACACACACACACACACACACACACACACACACACACAAATATATCAATAAACAATTATATAATATATATATATCAAAACATACATATGGTTTATCAATTATGAGCTGGGCCTTAGGACTAAATAAAATAATTAGGCTCTGTGGACTAAGATAACACAAGGCAATGTGTATTACAATGAAACAATAAATTAAAGAACTTCATTTAAAAAATATTCCAACAGCAGCAACAAGCGGGAAAGAAAAAAAATGTGTACAATGAAACTAAAGGTATAAGTAGAGCCTAGTACTTTCTTTTCGTGCGTTTGTGTGCTTATCGACTTTTGGGAATATTTTTTCCTACATTTCATTAATTAGATGGATTCTTCACGTGACAGAAGGTTTCCCTATATTTAGGATCACTTCCGTCAAATTATGGTCGGTCTTAGTTTCGGGTTACTTTGTAACAGTTAGGCACGTGGAAGTTGAGAAGTTTTAGCTCGAAAAACTTGGAATACAGGTACATATTAATTCTTTCTACCAAACTGGTACGTTTTAGAAAATAAAAAGAAGGGGGCGAGAGAGTGAAAGTAGCCTACATTTGTTCTGTTGTATTAGGAGGGGAAAAAAAAAGAAAGAAATGTGCGATCTCTTGCACCTCACGGACAGGAAATTCCCCCGTTACTATTTTTAGCATAGCGTTTTTCTACGAAACGTGTACGTTCGCCATTGTGGTCTGGGCAAATCGATGTTGTGGTTTAGTTCAGTCATCGACTTGTGCCGTTGATACGAAATAGTTCAGTGATAATCGATGTTTTAACCTTAACATCGTCAAGGCATTTTTAGTGTGTGTGTCTTTGAGTTTGATTGTAGCGATAGGCGTGTGTTTGTTGAGAAAGTTCTGCACGATGAGAAACAACTTCCTGTCCGTCCACACGGAAACGAAAGCAAGATTCTGTCATTGAGGTGTGGGCTGTGGTGGCGTTTTGAGTAGAGTTGAAGTTTCGTGTTTTAGAAAAAAAAGATAATAAAGAAGAGAGACGAAGAGTGTTTTTGTTTTTAGTAAGGCTTAGCTTTAAAGGTTTAAGCGGGGAGAAAGGCTTTATTTTGTGAAGCGTATGGTTCGGAGACTTTAGTAGATCGTTTCTTGGATTCTTGCTAAAAGGCAAACGTGGTTTGAGGATCGAAGAAAATGCGGAGCCTTTGGGAAATAAATCAGCAAAAACTTGTAATCAATGTGTAGAGCACTAAAAAGGCAGCAATTATGGTTTTGTGTTCAATTTAAAGAAAGAGCAGGAAAATAGATTTTCATTTAAAAAAAAGATACATTTAATTCTTTGGATTAAAAATAACACTTCAGCCCAAAAGTAGATCTGTAAGAACCATGTGAGTGTTGAAATGCTTGTTCTTTGGAAAGTGTGGTCCAGTAAGACTCACAACATGGGGATTAAGGCATCAGTATTATTTTCATAGTTGCAAAGTATGAAAAGCTGTGTGTATAACAAGTATAAGGTCAAAGGAGGAAAAGGGTGTTGTGAAGAAGTGTGCATAAAAAAAAAATCATGTCAATAGCAAGAAATTCCAAATTCGGATACTTTGTTGTCTCAGAAATAGAGACATTCACAAAATTAAACAGGGTATAATGTGTGTGAGTGTGATATTTTTTTTTATTCGAAGCTATCATGTACTGTTTGAACAAATATGAAATGTAACTATCTTGTGTCTTTTGATTGTGATTCATATCAGTATGCCTGTCAGTATTGTAATTGCCCTTCAAAGGGTGATTGAAGTGTTTTTGACTTGACTTAACACACACATACATACACAAAATAAAGTTACCACACACACATGTACGCATGCATGCACGCACGCACACACGTACACATAATCAATGACCAAATATGACAGTATGCGCATGCAGTACTGAGTAGGTAAAAATTCTCATGAAAAATATTTTTGCAGGTATTCAAGTCTTTAGTAGCCAAGTTAGAAGCGAATCTAGAAGCCCGGAAGTCTGTCACTGCATCAGCTACAGAATCTCTTCCCTCAGTACAGTGCTCCGATACCAGCAACGAGTGGCTTGCTGGAACCAATGCCTTGAAAACTGAAAAGGTAGGTGACCAGTATCAAATGTAGGAGATTTTGTTTTTGATGTCAGTTTGTTTAAAAGAAAAAGAAATCAGAAAAAGGTTACTGGCCTTGTTAGTGATAATAAAAATAACATATTTGACACTTTTTGTTTTTTTTCTTTTGATTGATTCCCTAAAGATTAAACAAACAAAAAAAAACCTTTAAAAAGTGTGTGTGTGTTGTGTGTGTGTGTGTGTGTGTGTGTGTGTGTGTGTGCGTGTGCACATGTGTAAACTCGGAACATTGTTACATTCCTTTGTAATGTTCCAATTTTGTAAAGTTGTATGGTTTCGTGTGCACCTTGACCTGAATTATTTCTTTACTGTTTGTTGTTGTTTTGTTGCAGCAAAGACAAGCAGTTTTAGAAAAAATGCCTAAGAACAAGAAAGGCAAGAGGAAAGGTAGGTACTTTGTTTTTCCTGATGACAGGTGTTATTTGTGATAGTCCCCCATAGGGGCCCTGTCAGTATAACTAGCATCTCCACCTTCTGGAAATTTTATGCTAGGATTGGAGGGGAGGGGGATGAAAACTTGATCTTACTGTGATCTCAATCAAAACTTAATAGTTCTACGGCTGCTAGTAAACACATCAGATGAAAGGGTTGTTTAAAACCTTGCATAGCTTAAAACAAAATTTTTTAAGGTCAGAATTATCGGGCTGTGACAAGTTATTTATTGAAAATGCTTGCATTGTTGTTTGTTTTTTGTTTTTTTAATCTTTGGCTCATATCCTAAGTGGACATCCAGTTAACTACTATTGGGCAATTAGGGGTGAGAAAAAGTAAATTTTAAAGGATTCGTGTAACTGTCTTGAAATTAAAAGTGATTGTTCATCAGAGATTCATTTATTTGATTGAAACTGAGGGAAAAGGATAAGTCTGAAGTATCATCCTTCTGATCAGTAATTCCCCCAAATAGTTTTAATAATAAAAATACTGATGGTACATATAGCCTGAAATAGTGACCAGAGTAAAGGCTAACTACTAGAAAAGGTCTTGAAAAGTAAAGATGGGGTTGAAGCTGTCACAAAATTTGCAGTAAATCATAGTCAACTAAAAAAATTAACAAAAACCTACCAACCTAACACTCTCAACAATTTTTCTTGATATTGATCAGCAACCCCCAGTTCACACCACACACACACACACACACACACACACACACACACACACACACACACACACACACACACACACACACATCCACCGCAATGCAACACACACCACACCACACCCACCCACCCCGACCACACAACGCCACCCCACACCCCACCCCACCCTACCCTACCGTACCACATGACGCCACCCCACACCACAGCCGGCCACACCGCACCACAGCCAGTAATCTCATTCCCAGTCTGTGTGCTGATGCTGTACAAAACCTGCTGCTTTCAGCCAAGGTTCCCCAGCCTGTGGTACATGTCTCCTCAGAGTCTGAACCAGACTCTGACTCCAGTGACGCCAGTAGGGAGGACTCCACAGAGAGCAACACCTCCAACACCGACAAGAAAAGCCAGGCCACCGCCAATTCTGCGGCCAAGGGCAAGGCCAAGGTCGTGAAAGTCAAGGCTTCAGAGCCGGATTCTGACACAGATGTCTTGGCCCAAAGAACCGGCTTCACTAGAGTCGGGGCTGTGCCAAAAAAGGTGAATCCTTTGATTTCTGTTGGTTTTTTTGGGGGGGGGGGGGGGGGGTTGAACATAGCTTGGTTCTTTTTTTTCCGAGAGAATCCAAATTCAGACAATCAGAATGCAAGAGGGTTAATTAATCTCCTGAGGTTGGGGGATGCTCTCATTACGGATAAGGCTGATGTGGCAAACTTGCTGGCCTTCACTGTGAAGGAGAACTTCTCTTTCGCTTTCAGAACTTTCTGAGAATAAAACTGCTGAAAGAAAAGGCCCCCCCCCCCTTAAATTTTGTCTCCCAGTATGCTCAAAGGTGAGGGAACCCGATGATCACTTGTGATGTGTGGATAGCCTTCAGGCATCTGCTTCTGGACTGTCAACATGTCTAGGATAGTAGGCACAAGTATTTTACTTCAGATTCTTTACAGGTCTTTTTCACGATTCTCCAATGGACAACATTTTAAACTTTTTTGAGAGAACTAGGTTTTTTGTGGTTGATATGAGCGAAGATGTCATAGCTGGTTACTACGAACAAGGTTGGCTTTAATGAATCTGGCTTTGGTTTTTATCTCATTTCAAGTGGTGTTTTTGTGATTCTCCCCAATGTGGTGACTGTCCAGGGTTGACCATTTGATTGGCCTGGTGTGGATACAAGGAGCGAACAGCAGAATTGGTTTTAAACCCTGTTTTAATCTGTGCATAGTTGCACACTTTTAATCTTGAGATTAAGAATGAATTTATAAGGTGTGGGACAACTGTCGTAGTTTGGTATGATTTAGTAATACAATTTGTCATCTGCATCTGTTTTCAGCCCAACGGAATGGGTCTGGACACCTTTGGTACAGGTAAGTTTATCTGTTTTTTATTCTTTTTTTTAATTTTATAAAAGTCATTTTGTGTGTGTCACACACACAAACAAGAACAACAGAAAACCCCAAATAAACATCACCAAAGTTTTATAGTATGTTTTCTTTCAGTTTTTTAGTTTCTGAGAGGGGTGTTATGGATGTGCTGTGTTATCAGTGGCAAACCTCTTGTGCCATAAAAATCATCGGGTTCAGGTTTGATCCACTGGTTGACCTAGTGTGCTTGTCAAGCCACAAATTGTATGATAGACCGGTTTTGCTGTAAGGTAAAAGTAAAAGGTGTTTGGGGAATGAAATATCAGAGAACTCAGCTTCTCTAGGGGCCAGCATATTAAGGGTGGGGCCCATCTCTTCTTTGTCACTGATATTTTTCTAAACAGGGCAGGTACCCATTTACAGCTGGGTGAACTACGGTACTGTACTAAAGCCAAGGCGCACGTCACCCATTCACTGGGAGTAAAGCATTGGCCTGTCTGCACATGAACTGATTTGGAAAATAGAGAATATTTTCTCTTTGCAGCTTAAAAAAAATTAAACTTTCCTTATACTATTCTGTGACTGGCAGAAGTTGGTCTGCTTAGCTCTGGTCTCCCTGTGTTTTTGATCTGTCTTTCTATGAATCACTTCTGTTTCCTGTATTTTTCATTTTCACATGATTTAACTCCGTTGTTATTGATGGATACATTTGCAATTTGGGGCCTGCTAATATTTTTTTCTTTTTGAAAGTTAACATATGGATTTACGTGCCTTGGGCTGATGCAGAACAGCAGACATGATCTCATTTGTTTTTTGGGTTTAAAATTCAATTTTTTTTTGTGGAACTCTTGCTCTAGAGAAATGTCTTCTTTTTTTCAATGTTAACTCTTTGCCTTTATGCAGTTATTATTCTGGGGGAAGGGGGAGAAACTAGCACGTTTAAAAATGATCTCCATTGTGCTGTGGAACAGAAGAAATTTCTTCTTTCCTGATAAAAACTGTTTCATCTGTGTATGTTGTGTGTGTGTGTTGCTGCAGATGACAGCATAATTCTTTCATCTGTGTATGTGTGTGTGTTTGCTGCAGATGACAGCAAACTGTTCACCTGTGTATGTGTGTGTGTTTGCTGCAGATGACAGCATAACTGTTTTATCTGTGTATGTTTGTGTGTTTGCTGCAGATGGCAGCATAACTGTTTCATCTGTGTATGTTTGTGTTTGCTGCAGATAACTGTTTCATCTGTGTATGTTTGTGTTTGCTGCAGATAACTGTTTCATCTGTGTATGTGTGTTTTGTTTGCTGCAGATGACAGAGGCTTTACCGTGGTGAAGTCAAAGAACCATGCACAAGGTGGTAATGCCTCCAAACAGCAGAACGCCACCACCTCCAAACCACAGAGTTCTAGTGCCCAAAAACTGCCCCCTGTCAACATCCACTGGCCTCTAGAAGATGCTTTTCAATTTAGACTGTCATGTAAATAGTAAGTATTGTTGGCTGCCTACAAAACTTGATTTTTTTTAATATGAAAAAACCCCCACCTAAACCAGGTAGCATTGGCCTATGGAATTAGTTTTCTTCTGTTTATTTGTTCTTGTGATTTAACATCTTTTCACTATTGGTGATATTAGATGAAGGGAGACAGATAGAGGGAAATGCAGGAGAAAAGCAGGTGCTTGTGTGTGACTGAAAGCGTGTTTTCACCTGTGTGTGTGTGTGTGTGTGTGTGTGTGTGTGTGTGTGTGTGTGTGTGTGTGTGTGTGTGTGAAGGTTAAGTGATACATGAAATTTGAAAACACATGTGTTTTACTTTCTGCATATTCATGTTAACACAGCTGTTGGAATAAGCTAGAAAGTACTGCTTGATTTGAAAGCTTTGAGTTCCCCTGTGGGGATGCCAGGAGCCCATCATTATAAACAGCATCCCCACAGGCTGGAAACTCTGCGCAAGGAATTTTCTCTTTCCTTCCCCTCTTTTTGTTTCTGCCTTGTTCCTCTTCTTCCTGTCACCTTCTTGTCTATTTTTTGCCTTCTTGGTCCATTTGATACAGGTCCAGAAAGAGCTGTATCATATGATAACAGTTCTCTTCATCACCCAAGTTCGATGCACTGGGCCTGACTTGTCAGGCACTTAGCGGCAGTGCAGCTGCTGTCTGATCGTTCTGTGATGAAGAGAAAGCTTTGAACACCTTAAGATTCGCCTTTTTGGCTATATTCTATTTTTATCTAATTCGCTTTTTTTTTTAGAGAGAGAGAGACAGCGCGCAGGACTAAGTGTATTGGACACTTGAAGCAAAGTAGGCGTGCACTTCCTTTTATTGAATGGAATGTTTTTATGTGCATCTTAATTATGGGTATTGGTCTTATGGTATGGTGTGGACTGGAGGTGTGGGGGGGGTCTGTGTACGTGTGTGTGAAATTTTTAAGATTGAATTTGATTACTGTTTGTAATAAATGTTTTCAGGATATTGTTCTTATGTATGGCTTGTAACCCTCTTGAATTTATCAGTTTATTGAGGCAAAAAAGTATTAGTAATGCACGTCCTGCCTATGTTTTTGTTTCTTGACAGCTGTTTCATAAAGTTTGGGGAAGGGCACAGAGGTTACAAGTTTGATCCCCGGTGGCCCACACCTGTGAAAAGAACGTATTGATTATTCGACGAAAGGATAATGAAACCTTGAATTGGATCAAGATACGACCTTTTCCAGAACTTGTCAACAATCACTTCAATGAATTTAAGGTATTTTAAATTTCTTAGTATATGTATACATGTATATTCTGTAGTGTGTGAATTTCAGGTATTTCAAATTTCTTATATTTGTATGCCCTGTAGTATCTTTGCAGTGTTATTGAGATTTGAATCATTTAAATTTGCACTCATTGAATGGGATAATGTATCGGTAGAGGACTGGCTATTTTCTGAAGAGCTGAGCGGAGTGGTTTCCTGTAGATCAGTCATCTTAAAGCAAGCGTGAACTGGCTGATCAGGCTTTGTAACTATCTGTTTCCCCAAAGTCAGAATGGGGCTACCTTAATGGCATGCAAAAAAGGTGACATACACAAAAATCACATCATTGGTTAACCTTGAAGCTCTAGCCAGGGAATAAAAAAGAAAGCACCACACAACAGGTATTTCGATTTGTGTTAGATTATGATGTGTACATAGATATAGGTAATATAGATATTACATGTGTACATACGTGATAGCTCTGTGGTCAGAGCAATCTCTCTCACCAGATGAAGATTAAGAAGCGTTGAAAATGGTTACCTCTTAGATGAGCGACTGTTCATGCACCTTGGTTTCAGTACACTCCCCCAGTTCACCCAGCTGTAAATGGGTACCTGCCCTCATTAGGGATAGGGAAGGTAAAGCAGTGAGGGAGAGGAGATGGGCGCTGCCTTCAAGATGTTGGCCCTTAGGGAAGCTGATGTCTCTGACACCTCACTCCTCAAAGATCACAGAGGTTATTGGGACACCTTTCACTTTTACTATTATGTGTAGATGCGTGACTATAAACATGTGCATGCATATCTGTGTGTGGATAGGCATAAATGCATACACATGTGTGAAAGCACAGTCATACACACACTGTTTTGAAACTTTACTAAGAAGCGGCACATCTGTATTTTTAAGAGCCAGGCTGTTTTTTTTTCTTTTATTTTTCGGAGTGGAGTCAGGAGGAGGAGGTAAGAAGCACCAAAGTTTATTATATGTATAAAAAATAAATACAGAAACCATAATGCTTGCTATACATACTTCACCAAAAGGTCATTAGACTTTTAAGTTGCATAAAGCTTTTCATGATAACAACCAACAGAAAAAAACATTTTTTAAATTCACATGTGTGGGTATGCTTTTCATAGAAAGACTTGCCTGAAAAGTGAAGTTAATGGATTTTCCCAAGATGTCTTGTGTCTTTGCAGATGTGCCAACAGTTTAGCAGTTCCCAGCCCTGCAAAATTGGGGAGACCAGATGTACGTTTCCTCACAGCAAGCATGAAATGAACTTATGGTACATGGAAGTGGAAGGGGCATTCTGCTATTATGAGTTCATGGAAGCCTCCACAAACATAACATTGGTATGTTGTGTGTGTGTGTGTGTGTGTGTGTGTGTGTGTGTGTGTGTGTGTGTGTGTGTGTGACGTGTATTATCCATTTTCATATAGGTCATCCCACAAAAAGTAAACATTAAAGAGTTCAATCAATTTCATTTCAATAAAGCAATATCAAATCCAATATGACTTCACCAAAATATACATCACCACATGAATCACATAGAGAAAATGAAATTGTTGAGACTTATCCAAAGGGGGGGGAAATTTTCATGCTGGGGTCACCACTTTCATGCTACCAGTTGTACGCAGTTATTCACACATAAACTGGCAGCAACCTATTTAAAAAATATATCACATCACATATATATATCAGTTTTGGTAAGCAATTCACATTTGTTTATACATGAAGTTTGGAATATAAGGCCATAAATATTGTTGATACAAAAGTCTTGTAGGAACTTCTTTGTCCTTTTGAGGCATGACCAAACACCCTGGATTTCACAGGTTAATATATCCACAATTTACAGAAAGGGTCCTTTCGCCTTTTGGTGGGCGCCTTCCTCAGCTACCACAGATGAATCCGTATACTTGTAGTTATGTCTGGGTTGAGGTTACCCTCGATATTCAGTATACTTGTCTGTCTGCAAATAGCCTGCCTGTATCTCAGTGACAAGACAACAGGGCTGTATTAAGTTTAAGAATTAAATTCATCTGGTACTTGCCCTGTACTTCCAATCAGAGTCCATTCCTTGAAAGTAACTCCATTGTTTAATTAGTCTCTCCTTCATAACAATCTCTTATTTCCATCGATAGTTAATTCCATCATTTGATTAGTCTCTCCTTCATAACATTCTGCCGCCGCTGTGGCCTAGTGGTTAGGGTGTTGTACTCGTAATCTAAAGGTTGCGGGTTCGATCCCAGCTATTCCGCTATGGCGTTGTGCCCTTGGAAAAGGCACTTTACGGCTATTTTCTCACCCCACCCAGGTGTAAAAGGGGTACCAACCTTGTGTTGGGGGTTAACCCTGCGATAGACTGGCGCCCTATCCAGGGGGAGTCTATGACTCTCAGTCGCTTAACGCCACAGAAACCGGGATAAGCACCGGCCTGATGAGCCTTATGGCTCGGGACAGACTTTAACTTTAACTCATAACATTCTCTTATTTCCATCGACAGTTTTTAATTTTTTATGTATTCTGTTTTTCTTTTCAAAAATGTATTTATTTCTTCTTCTTTTTGTTGTTGTTTCTCTTCTTATGCCTTTTCTTAGTTTCCTTCAGGAGTTTAACTTGACAAATTGAAGTTTCAGTACATGTCCAATTGCCAAAATGCAACTTATTGCCTCTCAGTCCCAACAGCCTAGATAGATGGGAAAGTTCAGTATCTCAATTATCAGGTCCAAGACATTCCCTGCCTAAAGGCAGAAGTGTTGAAGTTTAGCTTTAACTTTAAAACTACAATTGGCTGAGTAATTAAAAACAAACAAACAACAAAAACACCCCAATTTGGCTGGGCACAGTTTATATTTATTCAAACTGGTGACCATTAAAGGACTCCAACATCTGCCATTTTGTCAGCCATACATTGATAGGACGATGAATGATGGTTTGTGAAAAGGCTCTTGTGGCCGATATGATATCAAAATCAAAACTTAAGAGTGTTTAAGTGCCTGGGTCAGAGGGATGTGAAGTCACTGATGTGGATGATAAAGATGGCATAGTCGCACATATTTGTTAGAATTGTTGAACAGGTAGGACTATGTATAGGAAAAGTTGGCTTGCAGGCTAGACCATGTGTTGCGAGTGGCTTGCCTACACTGACATCATACCTGTGCTTGTTGATTAACGGTGTCGATAAAAATTTTTGCTAATCTTGCTTCCTTTGTCCTGCATGCTGCCTTCAACAGCTACCTCAGAAGAACTGGCTGCTCGTCAACCCCAGAGAAACGCCACTCAGCATATACCAGGCCTCAACTACAAAACTGGCACCAGGCAACAGCGTAAATCCTCCCCGGCGCCTTTAGCAGAGCCACCTGCCCCACCTGTAACTAAAGGTTCTTCACAACCATCGCTGGGGGGCCCCTCCTCCATCCCTCCCCCTGCTGCTGGCTTTCCCCCTCCCTTCACCTCTGCTGCTCCTGCCAGTGCCCCCATGATGATGCCAAATAACCCAGTTGCTCCGGTAAAAGCTGCCTAGCTTGTAGTAATAGTTTAGCGTCTTGGTGGGGGGGGGTTATCAGCGCAGTGTTGGCTCTTTGGTTTGATTGACCACCAGTAGAAAAAGAGGAAGGCAGACAACATCCCTAAATAGACCAAAAGAAAGAACTTGTTAGGGGACCCAGGTTTGTAAGGGGACAACATGAGCACGCACAAATGCATCATCCCTGCAATTAGCCAGGATTCTTTTTTTGTTTCACCATTCATTTGTTGTTGATATAGAGCAGTGTTATCATGTAGTAAAAGACAGTTATTATCTTGATCTTTTGGGGGTCATGCCAGGATAGCTTTTCATTTTTTTAAACATTTTAAATTTTGTTCTTGTAGTAAATGTGTGTATTGAATCAGTAGTAATACGGTATCACATAAAATGAGGGGGGTGCGCCAGGATAGCCTAGTGGTTAGAGCATTGCACTTGTGAGTAAAGTGGTGTATTGAATTCAGTTCCATGTAAAAAGGTATCATCATAAAACAGGGGGTGCAGGAAAGCCTAGTGGTTAGAACGTTGCACTTGTGAGTAAAGTGGTGTATTGAATTCAGTTCCATGTAATAAGTATCATCATAAAACAGGGGGTGCAGGAAAGCCTAGTGGTTAGAACGTTGCACTTGTGAGTAAAGTGGTGTATTGAATTCAGTTCTATGTAATAAGTATCATCATAAAACAGGGGTGCAGGAAAGCCTAGTGGTTAGAACTTGCACTTGTGATCTGACTTCTAACTCGGTTGAAGCCAACACTGAAGCACCTGTTCAAGAGAGTTTTTCTCTGGAGTTATTATTACTGACTCCACTACCCTGAAAGTTTTATTTATTTGTATTTTTATTTATCGAGGATAATGGAATAAGCACTCACATGCTCTTTTACATCCAGTCCCCGTGTGTACGTAGTTTTGTAAATCTTATGTGTTCCCACCGGCACACAACGACCTACTCTTATGAAAAGCAGAACAGGATTTAATGTGTGGGCAAGATATTCTGTTGTTCATTGAATGAGACCAAGGTTCTGTGTTGCAAACAAACACAGAATGTTCTGCCCACTCATGGAAAACCGGATTCTGCTTTTAGAAGAATAGGCCATTGAGTGCCGGTAGAAATGGATGACAAAATTGAAAAAAAAAAAAAAAAACATGCACACTGGTGTCGTGTTTAAACACTATCCTGTTAGCCTGTCCAAATACTATTTCATGTATGTTGGGGTAGGCAGGTCTGCATGTTTCAGACCGTATTAGGTGTTAATTTGTTTGAGACTGGTTTAGGCTTTATAATATGTTTCAGACTGTATGTTGATTGTGATATGTTTCAGACTTTATATGTGTTTGACATGTTTAAGACTATTGTGCATTGATAACTTGTTTTAGACTGTGGTGTGTGTGTGTGTATACTGTGTGTGTGTGTGTGTGTGTGTGTGTGTGTGTGTGTGTGTGTGTGTGTGTGTGTGTATACTGTGGTGTGTGTGTGTGTATACTGTGTGTTGTGTTGTGTTACTGGTGTGTGTGTGTTCAGACCATGTTTCAGACTGTATTGTGTGTTCATGACGTGTTTCAGACTGTAGTGTATGTTCATGACATGATTCAGACTGTATTGTGTATTCAAGATGTGCTGATTTGTTGCAGGTTTCCTTATTAGGGGCAGTGCCACCACTCACCCCCCAACAGCAGCAGCCGCCATCCTTGCTGTTCTCAGCGCCCACTGCCCCACCCCCCAATGCCCCCACAGACATCAACCTAATCCTCAAAGACTTTGAAATAAATATCGTCTGTCGTTACTGCTTCATCTATGAGAACTTCCCGGGCAAATACCGCTACTCACCCTCTACTCACGACTGTGAAGAGAATGTGCTGGCAGTGAGACTCAAAGGTGTGCCGGGGGCCCCGTGGGTAAGGGTGCGGGAGCGGAAGAACCACCGTGACTTTGCCGGCAAATATGTCATGTGCCACAGTATCAGGACAAACGATGTGGAGCTGTGTCGCTACGGGGAAATGAAGTGCAGCTTTGCTCACAACGAAGCTGAACAGCTGATCTGGGCTCTGGAGAAGATGGGGAAACTGTCCATTGCAGATTTTATCCTGCAGAATCGGAAAGTGATGTCTTCGCGTAGCTTCACTCTGAACGAACTGCTGAAGAAGCACGGGGGTCACTTCACCTTTGTGTGCCGTCTCTGTTTTTATGGCCAGCCTCCTCGCATCAGCAGAAACACCCCCTTCAACACATGCACAGGTACGTAAATCTTCATTTGTGTAATACTTGTATGTGTGTGTGTGTGTGTGTGTGTGTGTGTGTTACAAAAATAGAGCTCTACATGCTTACATAAAAACTTGAGGGGCAGAATAGCCTCATGGTCAAAGCATCGGGCATGTGTTCTGATAGCCTAGGATTGAGCAACTTAGAGTGCCCATTTTATGGAATTTAAACCTCAAGTTAACAGTAGTACTGACTCCACTCCTCTCCAAAAGTCCTTCAGATAAGACTTTAAAACCGAGGCTCCATGTGCAAACACATGCGGAACATCTTTCGCAGACAGGTGTCATCTTTAGACAGCACCCTGGAAGTCAGAATGCGGCTACCTTAATGGTGGGTAAAAACGTTGCAGACACAAAATGCATTGATGAACCATGGCGCTGTAGCCAAGGAAGATGTACACATTAATCCCCCAAAACCCCTTTAGATGCTTAGTTAATATAAACAGTGAGTGCTGAAGGAGAAGGTGAAAGTTTTAAAATTTAAACAATCAGTTCCATTTCGACAGTGTTTTTTCTTTGGCATGATTAAATGATCATAAGATTTTAACAGCATTCATAAAGCAAGTCTCAGTTGTAGAGGTGTGGCACGACATCAGAGGAAGGTGTGTAATGTAGGTTGAATACCTGTGCAGGTGTGGCACGACATCAAGAAGGTGTGTAATGTAGGTTGAATACCTGTGCAGGTGTGGCACGACATCAGAAAGGTGTGTAATGTAGGTGAATACCTGTGCAGGTGGGCACAACATCAGAGAAAGGTGTGTAATGTAGGCTGAATACCTGTGCAGGTGGGCACGACATCAGAGAAAGGTGTGTAATGTAGGCTGAATACCTGTGCAGGTGGGGCACGACACAGGTGGGACCAGGAGCTGCATCATGGCCCACATCAGTAGCACAGCAGGGGGGGTGACTCTCATTGAACCTCGCAGGCTGTTCAACAAGGGATCCTTCTTCCGGATATGCAAATTCCTTCAGTATTGTCCAGGAATGGTGAGTAATCCCCCCTTTTGTCTTGTGTGTCACTGTGGGTTGCAGTTGTACTGCTATGCACTGGTGCATGCATTCATGAGGTTGGTTGGTTTGAATTTTAGTTAGTTTTATTTTGGGAGGGGGGGGGGGGGGGGGGTGCAGGGCCAAGAGTTGCTGACCAAAGGTGAAAATAGTGCACAGGAAGTTCATGACAATAAAAAAAAAAATCTGTCCCATTTTGGCAGAATTTTGCATTGGTATTATTAAACGGTTGGTTTCAGACGGGAATTCAAACTATGACTTGTTGTTTAGCTAGGGCAGTGTTCCCACAGGACAAGTGATGTTAGTTAGCTAGGGCAGTGTCCCACAGACAAGTGATGTTTAGCTAGGGCAGTGTTCCACAGGACAAGTGATGTTACTAGGGCAGTGTCCCACAGACAAGTGATGTTAAGGCAGTGTTCCCACAGGACAAGTGATGTTTAGCTAGGGCAGTGTTCTACAGGACAAGTGATGTTTAGCTAGGGCAGTGTTCCCACAGGACAAGTGATGTTTAGCTAGGGCAGTGTTCCCACAGGACAAGTGATGTTTAGTTAGCTAGGGCATGTTCCCACAGGACAAGTGATGTTTAGCTAGGGCAGTGTTCCCACAGGACAAGTGATGTTTAGTTAGCTAGGGCAGTGTTCCCACAGGACAAGTGATGTTTAGCTAGGGCAGTGTTCCCACAGGACAAGTGATGTTTAGTTAGCTAGGGCAGTGTTCCCACAGGACAAGTGATGTTTAGCTAGGGCAGTGTTCCCACAGGACAAGTGATGTTTAGCTAGGGCAGTGTTCCACAGGACAAGTGATGTTTAGTTAGCTAGGGCAGTGTTCCACAGGAAAGTGATGTTTAGCTAGGGCAGTGTTCCTACAGGAAAGTGATGTTTAGCTAGGGCAGTGTTCCTACAGGAAAGTGATGTTTAGCTAGGGCAGTGTTCCCACAGGACAAGTGATGTTTAGCTAGGGCAGTGTTCCCACAGGACAAGTGATGTTTAGTAGCTAGGGCAGTGTTCCCACAGGACAAGTGATGTTTAGCTAGGGCAGTGTTCCCACAGGACAAGTGATGTTTAGCTAGGGCAGTGTTCCCACAGGACAAGTGATGTTTAGCTAGGGCATGTTCCACAGAAAGTGATGTTAGCTAGGCAGTGTTCCCACAGGACAAGTGATGTTTAGCTAGGGCAGTGTTCCCACAGGACAAGTGATGTTTAGCTAGGGCAGTGTTCCCACAGGACAAGTGATGTTTAGTAGCTAGGGCAGTGTTCCCACAGGACAAGTGATGTTTAGCTAGGGCAGTGTTCCCACAGGACAAGTGATGTTTAGTTAGCTGGGGCAGTGTTCCCACAGGACAAGTGATGTTAGTAGGCAGTGTTCCCCAGACAGTGATGATTTTGCCCCCCCCCCCTGTGTGCAGGTGACAGGGCAGTGTCTGTCGGCTCACAGCGTGGTGGAGCGTGAGTGTGGATGGTGGAGCGAGACATGGAGATCAGCCGCCAGCAGATTGTGATGATCAGCCAGGGAAGGCCACCTGAACGTCCAGTAAGGGCTGATATCATTTGTTTCTTTAATTACCTAGCTGTGATGTCAGATTGTGTGTGTGTGTGAGTGTGTGTGTGTGTGAGTGTGAGTGTGTGTGTGTGTGTGTGTGTGTGTGTGTGTGTGTGTGTGTGTGTGTGTGTGTGTGTGTGTTGTGTGTGTGTGTGTGAGAGAGAGAGAGAGGAGAGAGAGAGAGAGAGAGAGAGAGAGAGAGAGAGAGAAAGAGAGAGAAAGAGAGAGTGAGAGAGATGGAGAGTGAGAGAGAACAAGCATGCGTGCGTGTGTACGTACGTGTTTTCTCTCTTTTCCCAAAGTTGGATGCACTGGCAGAGGGCCTGACTTGTAAGGCATTAAATGGTAGTGCAACACATTTTTGCTCATATGACAGACAACAATAGTTACTGTCTGACTGTTAGATGAAGAAGAAAAGCATAAACGATCATGTAAATGATGAAGAATACATTGAAAGCAGGAAAGATTGCAAATACTATTTTTGCAATCAAAATTCCTGTTATGACCTGTGTGGTCAGCGGAGCTATAAACATGATTGGATTGGATTATCACTGACAGTGTTGTGTATTTTACCGTGTCCTGTCCCAGTGTTGTGTATTTTACCATGTCCCGTTCCAGTGTTGTGTATTTTACCATGTCCTGTCCCAGTGTTGTGTATTTTACCATGTCCTGTCCCAGTGTTGTGTATTTTACCATGTCCTGTCCCAGTGTTGTGTATTTTACCATGTCCTGTCCCAGTGTGTGTTTACATGTCGTCCCATGTTTGTTGTACTGTGTCCTGTCCCAGTGTTGTGTATTGTACTGTGTCCTGTCCCAGTGGTGTGTATTTTACCATGTCGTGTCACTGTGACAGCGGTATTACTGACTGCCATCAGTATTGAGAGAAACACTCTTGTATCTGTTGTCACTTCCTCATTGCTTTTACTGTGTCAACATTGTTGAGTAGCTTGCAGTTTAAGTAGTATATGCCTCGTTTGTTTGGTTTTTTTTGTTTTTGTATTTTTTTTTTGTTCTTTATCGTCTTCATCTTCTATGCAGAGAAGACCAGCAGTCAATGCAAGGTAATTTCATTCATACATAATCAGCTCTGCTTTGTGTCGATGTTCATCCAGAGTTGGGGAGCGAAAAAGGGCAGAAATGTGAGTGTGAGTAATTTACCTTGGCAGCTGGGCGGAGCCACTCCTCCGCCTTCAGCCCAAGGGGGAGCACAGTCAGCACCTGAGGGGGACAGTGGGGGCAGCAGGCGAGAGAAGGTGCCTTACCTGGTGCGTGAGTTCTGTGGCCAGTGCTGGAGCAACGGCACTCGCAGCCTGGAGGACGGCTCCACCAACCGCTGTGTCAAAGGTCACAACAACTTCAACATCAAGAGGGTGAGAAGTGTGAGATCTGCGTGTAGTTGTAGTGTGTTAAAAAAAAAAAAAGGAAAAGAATTGTGAGAAATTATCAGTAGAGAGCTACAGTTTTATATTGTTAAAACAACTTCTTCAAGAGGGTGAGAAGTGTTTATTTTATTTTTCTTTATACCACTTTATGTCATAGAAGATTTCTCTGCGTGAAATTCGGGCTGCTCTCTCTCCCCAGGGAGAGCGCGTCGCCACAAGTGCAGCACCTACCCATTATTTTATTTTGTTTTTTTCCTTCAGGGATGGTGTCTAAGCATGACACCTGTGTGCATGCTGGTTTTTTTTTTATGTGTGAGATCAGTTGAGACCTGCGTGTAGTCGTAGTGTGTTAAAAAAAAAAAAGGGAAAGAATTGTGAGAAGTAAAGAATTGTGAGAAGTTATCAGTAGAGAGCTACAGTTTTATATTGTTAAAAGAAAAGAACTGTGAGAAGTTACAGCTACAGTTAAACCAAAGAAAGACAGAAAGAGAAAGAGAAGAGAGAGAGAGAGAGAGAGAGAGAATTATAATTAGTAAATCATGTTGCATGTGCTTTCTCTTGTTTTAAATGCTAGGTTCAGATTAAAAAACTTTTTTTGTAATTTTTTAAATAGAATACAGAAAACATAAATCTGAAAGGTACACATATTTTGCAAAGAGAGAGAAGTTTGTCAAAAAGTTTCAGGTTTGAGTTTCAGGTATGTAAATTGGTCAATTTAGGAGTGAAAAACAACAGGTTTTGTGAACAAACAGGTGGAGTGTAGGTTACCTGTATGGAATATATCATTGTATGATTGAGGTAATTAGATATGCAGCTGATACTAATGTGGAACCCGTGGATTTTTTTTAAAACACCAGATGTAATTTCTGTATTTGCATAGCCTATAGTCCCCACTTTTTTTCATACTGTGTTATTTATAAGTGGGTATGCTAAAACTAACCAAGTTTTGTAAGGATGAAATCAATGGCAGAGACTAAACTCACAGTTGAAAGTACTTATAGACTGATTTGCTATCAAGGAAGAAGAGTTTTATTTATTAACTTAAAGCAAATGATAGGCAGTGTGTTAGGATACAAGTGACACTGTTTGAGACCTAAAATGACTGCATGTGTGTGTGTGTGTGTGGGGGGGGGGGGGGGGTGAGGGAGGTTGCCTCATACCTAAACTGAGCCTTCTCTGCTATTTCAGGTATTCCTGATCGTGGGCATCTACAAAGAGCTGCGCAACCTGCCAGCAGTACAGCCTCGCAACCTGAACTTTGTGATGTGTCGCTTCATCCAGCAGAAGAAGAAGTGCCAGTATCCAGAGAGCCAGGGGGTCTGCCAGTTTGCCCACAGTGAAGAGGAACGAGTCCTGTGGATTTGGATGGCTCGCCACAAAGGTTAGTCCCCTGTTTTTGCCTCATTTTGTGAGACATGTCAGACCTGTGGAGCCCATACTGACATCACTGTCTTTAATTCTTCGCGCTGTCATATTTTGTCAGGAATGGGGGAGAACAGAGAGCATTGATCAGACGAACAGACTGAGCATTGATGGTGACGGTTTCTTGACGAACTGTGTCACAGTGCAGGAAGGTTTTAGGAGTCTATTTGGTTGAGGAATGTTTAAGTTTAAAATATTTTTATGTTTCCTTTCAAGTTAATCCTGCTTCACAGTGCTTCTGGGTGAATGAGCATGCAGCGATAATATTGGCCAGCTATTGTGACAAAGCTGGTGTTACCCTTCCCTTTTTATTTCACATGCATGCACACAAGTTCACAATACCGAGGAGCCAAACATTGATATGCTTGAGCCTTTGTAGGGTGTAAAGCACAGTGAATGGTCGCAGAGTTGCCTGTCCCCATCAGCTTTGGGTTGGTTTTTTTTTTGTTTAAATGCTTTGCACACCCATTGAAAATTATTAGGCATCATATCATATACTGAACCATATTAGATGGTTATAGTTTACCATATCAGATATGATAATAATAATAATAAATGGAATTTATATAGTGCTATATATACAGATATGGACTTTAAATGGGTACTTAACCTCATTAGGTACAGGGAAGGTAAAGCAACGAGGGAAAGGGGATAAATTTAATTCATACAATCGCTGGCTGTCAGCGCTTAACATTTCTCCTTCTTTCTCACATCAGTGATTTCATTTGCTAAAATCTTGCTTTCCAAATGCTGTTTTCACATGAAGAAAACAATCTTCATACAAATGTTGGTGATTTACTATAAAATAAAATGTAAAAAATGGCCAGCCTGTCTTGTTTTTTTGCATGTTTTGCTTGACCTGATCATTTGGATCAGGCATTTTCCTGTGGAAAAAAAGGGAGGTGGAGTTTGTGATTTGCTGTAGTGAATTAGAAAAAAAAAGAACCCAAGAGTATACTTAATCAGCTGGTTGATTGACACGTGTTTGTTGTGCAGTCTCGCGGCTGGAAGAGGTGGTGAAGCATTGCATCGAGGACACCAAGCCGGCCAGAATCAAACAAGGAGACTCTGTGGTCACAGCCTCTGCCATCAGAGACCCCATGCAGATGCGTGTGCCGGCCACCACGCAGAACGCTGCTCACTACTGCAAGTACTGCTCCGTGCAGGCCAACAGCAGACAGCAGTGGGAGCAGCACTGCGCCTCAGACAAGCACATCTTCAACGTCAACTCTGACAAGGATCACCAGTGGAACTTCAGACAGCCCCCTTGGGGACTCGGCAACAACCTCAGCCTCTGTGCCAGGTGGGTGTTTTCTGGGTGGACTTGCAGGTGAAAAATGACTTTGGTGGTAAGGAATTCAGGGGTGTCAGTGTGTAGGGGATGCTCAGTCAGTGGCTGTATGAAAAGTGTGATGCCCAAAATTTGATTTTTAAAAAAAAATTTTTTTTTTTTTTTAACCCTCTTAGTTCTGACCTGGGATGAGATGATTACCCCCCCCCCCCCCCCGAATCCTGTTCCGGGATTTGCCGAGATTTACACACAGTAGTTTGTCCATCAGGCAGTGACCTTCACCGATCACTACCACATGCCGAAGCTCTAGCAGGCTACAGGCACAGAGCCTTGATTAGGAATTTCTCTCTCTCTCTCTCTCTCTCTCTCTCTCTCTCTCTCTCTCTCTCTCTCTCTCTCTCTCTCTCTCTCTCTCTACTCTCTCTCTATCTATTTTCTCTATGTATGTATAAAAAACTTTCTTCAATATGAGTATAGCTGTCAAAGTGGTTGGGGCTGTAGGAATACCAAACTGAAGAAGAGAACACATGACAATATCAATTCTGCCACAAAATAGGGGCTTGTACTGCCTGGGCTTCTTTGCGGACCCCCAGTAAATTTGTGCTTCCTTTTTTCTTTTTTTTGCAGACACCTGAATGGAAATTGCTGTCCATACTCGCCGGCCCCTGACATGTTCAACCTGTGCGTGTACGCGCACAGTCAGGAGGAGCTGGACGAGTGGATTGAGCGCTTTGAGTGGCGGCAGATGAAGCGTGCGCTGGCCAAGGAGCAGAAGATGTTCTCCTACATGGAGCAGTTGCTGGACCGCTACAACTCCGCAGACTCCAGGGTCAATGAGGTGGGGGTTGCTGATAATGCGTTTTGATTGGTCGGTTTGTGTTTTTTGTGTGTGTGTGTGTTTAGTCTTTTTTGTGTTTGGTTTTGTTTAGATTTCCTTGTTAGAGGTAAATTAGGATTAACTGTTCAGTGGTTATGATTTATATACATGGAAAGATAGCAGATATATGTCTCATCATTTAAATTTTTTTTTTTTCATAGTTTTGTTACATATAAATTTTTTGTTTCTCCCAGTTGTTAACATACAGTTTATGAATATTGTGTTTTTCATTATAACAATCATGTTCAAAACACAACTTGAAGATACAGCTTTTGCTAATAAATGGGAACACTTGTAACATGGCATCAGTTGTAAAATTGATATAGGACCCAAAAACCTTTGGCTAGAAGCTGCAAATTTTGCAGAGTAAGTAAGCTTTTGAATGATTTTAGCATGATTTTTTTCAAGAGACGAATGTCTCATCAGATATTTTCTTTATAGGGATAGTAACTCACTGAACACAGTTTCAGATTGGAAATAGTGACTTTATGAACTGGACATATAACAAAAACATAATAAAGTAAGAATTTTAATGTCAGTTTTTTTTCTGAAGGAGGAGAACAGTCTCTGAATGATGGAGATGTACATCCATCTTCAGTGTTTGCACTGGTCTGTCTCTCCCCTCCTCATACCTCGTGCCTGCTGTGTGTATGGGGAAATGGCCTGCTTGTGTAACTGTGCCAATGGCTGTGTGTGGCAGATCTCGGAAACGCTGGCAGGAGTGCATGTGGAGTGTGCTGAGCCTCTTGTGGAGTACCGACAGGAGAAGAATGCCACACTGCAGTGGACCTTTGTCCTTCAATCTCAGGTGAGTTTTCTGTGCAGGTGTGCTGAAAGGGTTGTGGATAGAAGCAGGGGCTAAGTGAAGAATGGTGGGGAAGAGGAAGTCAGAATGTTCAACACTTAGGGTGATAAGCCTTGAAAGAGAAGTGGTGATTCAAGCCAGAAATCAAACACTTTGCCAGAGTTTTGACAAAAATGTTTAAGTTCCTCCCCTTGCCCCTTCCCCCTCCCACCTCCACCAATAGAAGTGGAATACTTTTCAGGTTTGTCATGGCTGGGCTAATAGGTTTGACTTTTTCAGCTTTGTTTCTCGGGTTTGAAATTGCATACGTTTGCATTTAAAGCAAAGTAGCTCATGTGTTGTTTTTTTTCATCAGGTTTATTTTGACAGCTCAGCAATCTCAAATGGTGCTTTTTAAGTTTATTTTCAAGGATAGACAGTGTAAAAGTTGGGATGTTGTCCAGGTGTGTGTTTCAAGTTTGGCAGTTTGAAAATTGGGATATCTTCCAGGTATGTTTTTTAAGTTACTTTAAAAGTTTGGAGATCACAGGTTTTCATAGATGAGCTGATTCAGAGGTCATAAAGTTTGGGTGTCATACACTGTATCATAACTTTACTGTATCAGTTGCGTTCATGGCCTGTGCACACAAGATGCCTTTCCTTTAGGCGCATTTTGCTACATGTGGCTGTTGTTGATGTTTGATGCTACTGGGTGTGCAGATGACCCTGGCTACATGTGGAGGTTGTTAGTTACTGTGTGTGACGGTGTGCAGATGACCCTGGCTAGATGTGTTGATGTTTGATGCTAGTTACTGGGTGTTACTGTGTGTGACTGTGTTACTGTGTGTGATGGTGTGCAGATGACCCTGGATAGATATGGATGATGCTAGTTACTGGGTGTTACTGTGTGTGGCTGGGTGTTACTGTGTGTGGCTGGGTGTTACTGTGTTACTGGGTGTGACTGGGTGTTACTGTGTGTGGTGGTGTTACTGTGTGTGACTGGGTGTTACTGTGTTACTGGTGTTACTGTGTGTGGCTGGGTGTTACTGGGTGTTACTGTGTGTGACTGGGTGTGCAGATGACCCTGGCTAGATGTGTTGATGTTTGATGCTAGTTACTGGGTGTGACTGTTTTGTGTGACGGTGTGCAGATGACCCTGGCTAGATATGGATGATGCTAGTTACTGGGTGTGACTGTATGTTACTGTGTGTTACTGTGTGTTACTGTATAGTTGACGGTGTGTGACTGTGTGTTACTGTATGTGACGGTGTGTGACTGTGTGTTACCGTATGTGACGGTGTGCAGATGAGCCTGGAGAGAGTGGCCCTCCTGCACCACAGCGCCCGCCTCCACTTCAGCCTGCAGGCAGCGGATGGGAGCAAAGGTCACCAGATCGTGGAGGGAGAACACTACGAGGTCAAGGACACATATGGAAGTTCCTACTATAAGGTCACTGTCAGCTTCACTGGTGGGATGTTTGGCTCCTACAGCCAGTGGGTGATCTTTGACTTTGGCAAGAAACCCGTTCTGGTGAGGAAACTGAACGTGGAGCTGGGCCACAAGAGTGTGCATGACAAGGTGAGTGGTGTGGAATTCGCTCTTCGTTTGGTCTGTGCATCCCTCTGTTCAGTTCTGTTCAGTTCAAATACTGTATTATCTCACCAACCGAAAAAATCATGTGAGTTACAAGCCATCATAAAAAAGTAAACAGGACAACATCTATCACAGAAAAAACACAGTATTATACAAACATCGGCACGCACACATTACAATATCTTGGGTGTGCCTATTATTATACCTATTATACCTATTATACCTTATTATACCTACCTATAATACCTATGACAATACATTTTGGTTTGCTTTATTGATTCATATGTTTAAGCTGAATAGGGGATACAGTGGATCAATTTTTGTTAATTTTGTTGAAAAGAAGACTATCCCGCAGTGGGACTTTGCAGAAGATTGTGTTTGTGGTCTGACAGGAGTTGACTGGAAAGGTTACTGATGAAGAGTTGGTAGTCCTCTGTACTGCTCTTAGGATTAATTTATGTCCTAGGTCTGTGTGTGTATCTGGTCTTCATCCTCTTCACCAAGTTATATTCTGAAGCTTGTTGAAGATGTTTATGGCTATTAAAGCAGATTAAAACAAAAACAAAAATCCTTACATGCAAAAACTCATCCTCCAGATTACATAGATTGGTTTGTTGTGAATTTTGTGCTTAGGTTGGGGGTCCTTGTAGAGGTTGAAAGCTTCCATACCCAACAGAGGAAATCTTTGCGCAATTTATTTTTAAAATTTAGAATAATTTTGTTCAGTTACATTATTTTTTGAAAAAAAAATTAACTGGTTATAGCCACCAACAATGAACTTTAACTCAATCGGTCTGTACATCACTGATCAGAAAGGGATAGCTTACCTGCCTGCCTGAGTGAGTTAATGTAACATTGTTGAGCATGTTTCTCAGGACCCACCTGGCTTCTCACCTTGTCTGTTTTCTGGGACGGCTTGCAGGTGAAAGACCTTCGACAGCAGCTGGCCTTTGACCGTTGGACAGGAGACAACCGGCAGGTGATCCCCTACCAGTACAGCTACGACTCCTTCTCGCAGTCGCTGCTGCAGCGCTACAAGGAGCCCAGTGCGGAGGCAGTTGTGACCCAGGACAGCGTGAGGGAGCTGAACCAGCACAACTACGTCCACAAGATGCACCGCCTCCTCGACCTGGAGGAGATCACCAGACACAAACTCATCAGCAGGTGGGTCCCCCTTTCCCTCACTTTGGAGAAAAAAGAGTTTGGATAAAATCAACATTAACATTCATCAGAGCCGGCGTATGTCTGTCAGCAAGTCGTTGCTTGATGAAAGCTCTTTCTGCTGACATTTTTCAGATATTATTAGACTCAACAGTTCACTCTATCTGTTCAGGAATGCTGCAGCTTGACACTGATAAGCATGTAAAGTATTAAAAAAAAATTAAGAAAATTGTCATTGATACAGCCGTTTTTAAAATTAAAAACAAAAAATCAAGAAAATTATCATTGATACAGGTGTTTTGTCACCAACCTGATATGGTGAGTATACTTGTCAAAAGATGTGTTTTCAAAAGGAAAAAAAGTTGTATTTGTTTTCCCGTTCAACTGGGCAGGTTTAACATGGTGATGATTTATTTTCCTGTTTAACTGGACAGGTTTAACATGGTGATGATTTGTTTTCCTGTTGAACTGGGCAGGTTTAACATGGTGATTGACGCGGAAGTCCAAAGCGATGTGACGCTTGAACTGCGCAACATGCATCACAATCGCCGTGCGGAGCTGTTCCTGCGACTGCCCCTGACAGACAACCTGACGGAGGACACAGGTGCGGGCAGGCTGATCCTGACCAATGTGAACAAGGTGCTGCTGACGCGTAACCAGGGGACAAGCAGCGCGTGTACGAGGCCTTCATCGAGGGCAAGGGCAAGGACTACGTCATCGTCAGCCTCTCCCCTGTCTGTGTGCGCGAACTGCAGCTGAGTGCCGGCATGGTGGTGCAGGTATGGGACCCTTTAAAAAAATTTTTTTTTTAAAATTTATATTGAGGATAATGGGATAAGCAATCATGTGCTTTTTTACATCCAGTCCCTGTGTGTATGCAGTTTTGTAAATGTCATCTGTTCCCACCGGCACATGATGGCCTACGATGGACCTGGAGGAGTGTGTGTGTGTGTGTGTGTGTGTGTGTGTGTGTGTGTGTGTGTGCGCGTGTGTGAGTGTGTGCGTGAGTGTGTGCGTGTGTGCGTATGTGTGTGCGTGTGCGTGTGCGTGTGTGTGTGTGTGTGTGTGTGTGTGTGTGTGTGTGTGTGAGTGAGTGAGTGAGTGTGGGTGGGTGTGTGCGTGCGTGCGTGCGCACGCGCACGTGTTTATTTTATTTATCTATTTATTTTATTCTTATATTTTGAGGATAATGGAATAAGCACTTGTGTGCTTGTTTACATCTAGTCCATGTGTGTGTGCAGTTTTGTACGTTTTTGTCATCTGTTCCCACCAGCACACAATGGCCTACTCTTCTTAAAAGCAGAATGGGTTTTAACGTGTGCGCAAGATGTACTGCGTATGTTCACACATGGGACCTTTGTTTATAGTCTCATCTGAAGGACTTTTCGGGGAAGTGGAGTTGGCACTGATGTTAATTCCAGAGGAAAAATTCTCTTGAAATTCAGTGAGATTTGAACTCGAGTCAGCAGATCATGAGCACAATGCGCTTGAACTCTAACCACCAGGGTATCCTGTCCCCTCTGTGTATATATGTGTGTGTGTGTGTGTGTGTGTGTGTGTGTGTGTGTGTGTGTGTGTGTGTGTGTGTGTTTGTATGTTGTCAGTACAACTTAATCTTGCAGGAAATAGTCATAGAGGATGGTGTTCATGTTTGTGTGTGTGTGTGTGTGTGTGTGTGTTGTCAGTACAAGTTAATCTAACAGGAAATATAGATGATGGTGTGCATGTTTGTGTGTGTGTGTGTGTGTGTGTTTGTGTTTATGTGTTGTCGGTACAACTTTTAAGCTAATCTTACAGGAAATAGTTATAGATGACGGTATGTTTGTGTGTGCGTGTGTATGTGTGTGTGTGTGTGTGTGTGTGCGCGCGTGCGTGTGTGTGTGTGTGTGTGTGTGTGTGTGTGTGTGTGTGTGTGTGTGTGTGTGTGTGTGTGTGTGTGTGTGTGTGTGTGTTCAGATGGAGGTGCAGTTCCAGATCAACCGCATGCACTTCATCAACATGCATCATGCCCTGGACTGTCTGGAGAGCACGGACATTGTCTTCCCTGACATCTCCAAGATCAACCCCAGGGTCAACGAGGAGCATCACCTCAAAGTGTTGTAAGTTACCCCGGCCCGCTCTTTTTAGCATGGCATCTAAACACTTCTGTTTGGAAACAAACAAGCGGAGGGTTATGTGTGTTTTTATGTTGTTTGACTATACTCCGCTTCGAAAAGTTAGATATAGTAATACTGTGCTCTATGAGTAACAGCCTATTGTGCTTTATGACATTAAGAGTTAGTGGCATTTTGTTTGAATTAAACATCTTTGGAAAAAAGAAAAAACAGAAAAGTCCTGCCAGATGGCCAGTGTACCAGAATTACCTTTTGTATAGGTTTGTGGTCAGTTGCTGGAGTTGCTGGCCGTTCCATTCCTTCTGCTTTTGTTTAGTTGTTAATGTGGTTTTAAAAAAAAAAAAAAATTTGTTTGAATTGAGCAAACTTTCCTCTTTTGAGTATAAGGAATAATCATAGCATTGTGATTTTGCTTTTCTGCAGCTCTAAGACGCTAAATCAGGACCAGCTACAAGCTGTGCGACACATTGTGACAGAGCGAACAGGCTACACTCCACCATTTGTCATGTTCGGCCCATTTGGCACAGGCAAGACAGAGACACTGGCTCAAGCGGCCATGGTGCTTTTGAGAGAGAGACATGATGCCAGAATCTTGATCTGTGCCCAGTCTAACAGGTAACTTTTTAAAATATATATATATAAGAAGGAAACTGATGTCAGCAGACACAAGCTATACATACTGCCATTGTGAACAAAGTTGTGAAAATTCTTGTGCCAGAAATTCCCTCTTTTCTATCCTTCTCTTTGTTTCTGCCTTGTTTCTTTTCTTTCTGTCACCTCCTTTTTGTCTGTTTTCTGTCATCTTGGTTCCTTTTTTGTTGTTGTTGTTGTTGTTGTTCCTTTTACTGCCTTTTTTTCCGGAAAGACTTAAAAGATAACAATTCTCTCTCACTCCAAAGTTGAATGCTGGGCCTGCCTTGTTAAGCTCTTATCGGCAGCACAGCATATTTTTGCTCATATGACAAACAATAATAGTTGCTGTCTGAGTGTTCAACAGAGGAGAATATTCTTATTGTACGAGTTTACTTGTGCCACTTGGAATTTCTTATATGAGATAATAAGTAGTTTTGAGTCGAATAGACTTTTTAGTTGGGAGCAGGAGTAAATGCAGACCTGTGCACCTTCCGTATTTTTCCGTATTTGTTCCGGCAAAAGTTGGAAAATACGGAAATACGATTTTATTAATCAAAATCCGATTTTTGTCAACGAAAAATCCGGAAATCGAAAACGTCGTCTTCTATCGTTCAGCGATGCCGTTTATCTCGCGTTAGGCTACGTCGTCTGCTAAGCCCTATCGACTATCGTTCAGTTACTTATCTCCCCTGATGATGCATGCGCACAACAGAACAAAAAACAAAACACAAAATGGCGGAAAGTGTAAACTTTCGTGGAGAAACAGACCAAACTGATACACTTATAAGCAAAGAAAGACACGGAGTGAATGCAAAATGACGCTAACAGGCCAGGATGGGGCTAAAAGAGGTACAGTTGTGGATATAGATGCATAAGCAGCAAAATTGGCTGTTCGTTTTGCCGAGCAAGGTTTGAAACCTGCGCTACGTCTCTCGCATCAGGCTACTCGCTAGTGAAAGTTGAACTTTCATTCGCAAGTGGTGTCGAAAATTGGAAAATGGAATGCGGTCGGAACATAGCAAACCACGGCTCTTCATTTATAGAAGCGCTGATTTCTTGGAAAATCATGGAACAGTAAAATTTCTCGCATCTTCGAAAAATCAGTTGATCGTTAAAACGGCAAAGTGACTTGTTCTGAAGTTACATGAAAACTCGCTCTGAAGTTATATCGTACCGAACACGGCTTCCACTCGACAGCAGCAGAGCACACACATACAAAGCACTTGTTTTCTGGCCATGCAAACTGTCATTGTGAGTCCACTCCGAAATCAGATTAAAAATAAAATGAGAAAGGCATAGGATCTTCTTAAATCTTCACCAGAGAGTGTATTGATCTCTCTCTCTCTCTCTCTCTCTCTCTCTCTCTCTCTCTCTCTCTCTCTCTCTCTCTCTCTCTCTCTCTCTCTCTGCACGTTTTCCATTAACCATCACAGTGGTACACACAAACTTATATTACCGCTACCCAGAATAGATCTGTTTATAACAAGTTTGACATACTCCGGTGGTTCTTTATGGAAGGTCTGACTCTCTCTCTCTCTCTCTCTCTCTCTCTCTCTCTCTCTCTCTCTCTCTCTCTCTCTCTCTCTCTCTCTCTCTCTCTCTCTCTCATTAGTGTGTGTGGAATGTAACCATGCTTCCAGTTTTCATTGATATAGTACATTCAAAATTTATCAGTGAGTTCATTTAGCATTGCTATAGTGGGTGTGAAATGTGTATTGCGAGTTCATTTTTTATTGCTATAGAAGGGGTGAAATTTATCCATGCTGTCATTTTTTCACTGCCATGGTATGGGTAGTTTAAGTGAAATTTAACAATACTTCACTTTTTTTTTTACTATAGTATATATGAAGTGTTTCCATGCTGTCATTTTTCATTGTATAGTATGTGTGAAATGTATCCATGCTGTCAGTCTTTCACTGACATAGTATATATTATGTAAAATTTATTCATGTTTTCATTTTGCATTACACTCACACCCCTGCCCCCCTCACCTGGTGTATTGTGGTCCAAGGCCAAGGTACCATTAAACCATTTCAGTGTTCAGTGTTCTCTCTCTCTCTCTCTCTCACACACACACACACACACACACACACACACACACACACACACACACACACACACACACACACACACACACACATATGCCTCCACATTGCACAAAATTGTGCCTGGAGATGCCTCCAAACTGCCTTTAAAATGCGAAAAATCGTTTTCGGCCGGGGGGCTTTGCCCCCCTGGGCCCCCCAGCAGGGCTTTGCCCCTGCACCCCACCGGGGCCTAAGCGGCCCCTGGACCCCAGCTCAATTTCCTTTTTTTTCTCTCCCAATTCTACACTGTATATTACATCACTTATGAAGTCATCAGACCTGTCCAGATTTGCTAGTTGATAAAAGAAAAAGCTTATGAGCTTTTGTACAATGGAAAGAAATTGGAAGGGGGATGAGCAAACAAATACAGATACAAAAACCAAATTAAAAAAAAGACGTTTATGCTTCATGTTGAAAAAGTGTATCACGAACAATGCGCAAAAATACTGAAACTCGGTGAAAAATACTGAAAATTGCCATGAAAATACTGAAATCAGTAGTAAGGGGGTGCACAGGTCTGTAAATGCATGTCTGTGCGTGGTTATTTTTAGGAGGGGGTGGGGGGAGCAGTCTTTGAAATGATACTTATTATTATTTTTAGGAGGGGGGGGGGGGGGGGGGGGGGGGTAGCAGTCTTTAAAATAAGTGCTACTAATTATTTCCATTCACAAATGTCGCCCAGACAAGTGAGTTCTGTGATCAGAGAAACAATTACCTGAACGTGTTCCTGTTTTTATGCAGCGCGGCAGACCTGTACATCACGAAGCACCTGGACCCCTACCTGCGGCGGGGGCCCGGCAACTCCCCCCTGCTGCTGCGCATCGTGTCGAAGGAGCGGCGGGTGACCAGCATCCCGGAAGGGTCGCGCAAGTACTGCTTCTACGCGCCGGACAACTCCTCCTTCGAGATCCCCTCGGCCAGCCAGGTGGCGCAGTTCCGCATCGTGGTGACCACGGTGGAGATGTCGCTGCGGCTGACCAACATGAAGCTGAGGGGCGCCTTCACCCACATCTTCATCGACGAGGCCGCGCAGGCCCTGGAGTGCGAGACCATCATGCCCCTCACGCTGGCCACCGAGAAAACCTGCGTCGTCATGACCGGAGACCACCTGCAGATCAGTCCCAAGGTAGGCAGGCAGGCAGGAAAGTAGGCAGGCAGGCAGGCAGGAAAGTAGGCAGGCAGGCAGGTAGGAAAGTAAGCAGGCAGGCAGGAAGGAAAGTAGGCAGGCAGGCAGGAAGGAAAGTAGGCCGGCAGGAAAGTAGGCAGGTAGTTGAAAGTTAAAGTCTGTCCCGAGCCTAAGGCTCATCAGGCCGGTGCTTATCCCGGTTTCTGTGGTGTTAAGCGACTGAGAGTCATAGACTCCCCCCTGGATAGGACGCCAGTCTATCACAGGGTTAACTCCCAACACAAGATTGGTACCCCTTTTACCCCTGGGTAGGGTGAGAAAATAGCTGTAAAGTGCCTTTTCCAAGGGCACAACGCCATAGCCGAAAGCTGGGATCGAACCTGCAACCTTTAGATTACGAGTCCAGTGCCGTAACTGCTAGACTACAGCGGCGGCTAAGTAGGCAGGTAGGCAGGCAGGAATCGGGCTCATTTTATCTTATCTCATTTTATGTGTGATGGATGTGGGTTTTCCCACGATGCAGTGACCATCCTGGGCTGACCCTTATGGTTGACCGGGGCGTCGATACATGCAAGGACAGTCAAGTTGGTTTTATACCTCGTTTTAAACTGTACATAGTCGCACACTTTTAATTATGAGTTTTAAGATATGACATGGTGACAGCCCTGATATGGCCTATGCGGTCGGCAGGGCTCTAAGCAACATCATTGGATTGGATTGGATTGGGCAGGCAGGAAAGTAGGCAGGCTATTCCCACAGATCTTCTGTCCGCTTCCTTGGGTTTTGTTTTGTTTTTTTAAATGAAGGATGCATTCATACATTTGATTGATGGGTTTATTGGGGTGGTGCATATGATGTGTTGTTTTTGCCCAACTCACAACACTCTAGCCACCAGTCTATCCCGTCCCCCTGATGTCAGGGAAGTGTGTGTGTATGCTATTACAAATGTGTTTTTGTGTGTCTTAAACATATGCATCTGTATGTGTGTTTGTGTGTGTGTGATTTTATGTTTTCATATTATCGTGTTTTCAGGTGTATTCAGCAGATGTTTGCATGTTTTGTGAATAACGAACATCACCTTTTGTTTTCAGGTGTATTCAGCAGACGTTTGCATGTTTTGTGAATAACGAACATCACCTTTTGTTTTCAGGTGTATTCAGCAGAAGCGCGGCGTCAGAGCTTTGATGTGTCCATGTTGGAGCGACTGTATGTTTACTACACCAACTACAGTCAGCAGCTGAAGTCCATGTCCATCTCCAATCCTCTCAACATCTTCCTGAGCATCAACTACCGCACAAAGGTAATGTGGATCCACTAGGGTACAGTAAATAGTGATTAGGATAATATTGTATGAAATCTATATGGCTTAATCGTGTTAACTCTTTTTACCCCATATGTGTGGCCTGGGTTTTCTCTTCCTGCCCAGAAATGTATGGGTAAACTGAATCTGAGGTCACCAAGAGACCAGAGCAACTGGGACCACCAAGTCAGAGGTTTTTTAAAACAATTTTTTTTTTTTTTCATGATGATCAATGACAATGAGGATGATGTAATGCTGCTGCTGTGGAAGTGCATATACTTTGAGACTACTTGATTACTATCATAATATATCCCAGCATCAACTGGGCCTGAGAGATTCAGACACCTGCAGTGTTAGGTAATTTGAGCAACTCCTTCAAACTCGCATCTGTAAAGGGAATGAAGGTTGTAGTCCCAGTCTCCCCACAGAGCCGACAGCACACTCACTCTGGGTAGGAGCTGGCCGGAGTCTGAAAAATCCCTATGGTGCTTATGGGATTTGAACTCATGACCTCCCAGTCCAAAATCCAAGGCGCTAACCACAGCGCCATGGCAGCTGATCAGATATCAAGTTTAGTTAAAAGTTAAGTTAAAGTCTGTCCCGAGCCATATAAGGCTCATCAGGCCGGTGCTTATCCCGGTTTCTGTGGCGTTAAGCGACTGAGAGTCATAGACTCCCCCCTGGATAGGACGCCAGTCTATCGCAGGATTAACCCCCAACACAAGGTTGGTACCCCTTTTACACCTGGGTGGGGTGAGAAAATAGCCGTAAAGTGCCTTTTCTAAGGGCACAACGCCATAGCGGAATAGCTGGGATCGAACCCGCAACCTTTAGATTACGAGTACAACACCTCAACCACTAGGCCACAGCGGCGGCAGATATCAAGTTTACCTGAATGTTTTCCTCAGCGTCAGCTGTGGCACAAAGGTGAATTCTTCGTCTAACGTTCAGCACATCCAACCTCAGCATAGGGGAGAATTGTTATAAACGAGGAGGTGAGAGGAAGAAAAGGAACAAGGCAGAAAGAAAGAATTTCCAGAAAGTAGGAATGCTATTTATACTGACAGGCCCCCAGCATCCTCACAGGGAAATAAAGGGGAATCATGACCACTACACTGCAGCACACAGTGACATTTTACAGTGACACAGAGTACAGTGTAACAGTGATAGTTGTTCCTTCAGTGCCGTATGTTGAGGTAGCTTATGTCTCTCTCTCTCTCTCTCTCTGTCTTTCTCTGTCTCTCTCTCTGTCTCTCTCTGTCTCTCTCTGTCTCTCTCTGTCTCTCTCCTCTCTCTCTCTCTCTCTCTCTCTCTCTCTCTCTCTCTCTCTCTCTCTCTCTCTCTCTCTCTCTCTCTCTCTCTCTTTATCTATCTATCTATCTATCTATCTGTCTATCTATCTATCTATCTATCTATCTATCTATCTATCTATCTATCTATCTATCTATCTATCTATCTATCTATTTCTATATATATAAATGAAGCATGTTTCCTGTGTCCCACCTGCCAGATGGAAGTTCTGCGCTTCATCTCTGCCGTCTTCTACGGAGGTCCCAACAAGCTGACTGCGGGGGGCAGCATTCCCTCGGTGGTGGAGCTGACTCCGCTGCAGTTCTATGCAGTGCCGGGGCGAGAGGAGCAGCCCGCCAACAGCACCTCCTACGTCAACCTGGCCGAGTGCTCTGAGGTCGTGGAAAGGGTCATCAGCCTGCTGGACGACTGGCCCAGGGAGTGGGGCCGCATAGCTCCCGAAGAAATCGGGGTTCTCACCCCTTACTATGACCAGGTAGGCGACCATTTTTCTTTCTTTTTTTTTAATTATTTTTTTTTAGCAATGGTTATGATAGATAATGA